>JADMNL010000023.1:199800000-200210000 GCA_016271365.2 Neoceratodus forsteri | reverse complement strand
TCAGGAACAAGAATGGAGTCTTAGCGGGCCAGCAGGGGAAGACACATACTTACTCCTTGGGGTGGGCAGTTGCCACCACTTCAGACAGTAACTAGGAGCACCAGGGGTGCACACCAGTCGGGATTGGCAGTGGCTTTGCAACAGACAAGTCTATGGTGTAGCATACCCCACATTCAAACGTATCAAGGAGGGAGAAGATGGAAAAAACTTATCTGAATGACAACAGCACATTCGGACCCACAACACCCACCCAAGCACATGGATCCCATAGCCACCAAACCCACAGAAGACCGGATGGGGGAACTGCCTCACCGAAGGCCATGCTGTAAGGATGGGTTCCCCTCAGGGCAGGCAAAGGAGCACACAGTCTAGTTTTTGACAGGGCTTAATGGGAGACGAGTACTTGAGAGGGAGAAAAATAAAACCTAACCCACCCCACACCCAGCTTGATAACTACCCAATCACCTCCCCAGAATGCCCACAATGTATCTTACTTCTCAAAACACATCCAACGTGACATTTTGCTACTTCCTGGGTCCCCCCAGTCTCATGAGTTGCTGGTGCTGCAGTTTAAACAGGCTATTTACGACGAGAAGTTTTGTTTTTTTTTGTTAGTAGAGCCACAGTGTATTCAATTTATACTCTGTCTAAAAATTACATCTTTTAAATCTGAGGTTTGTTAGAATCTTCATCAGTGTGTCTCTGATGTTGACTGTTGGCATCTGTCAAGTTTGTCTAGGCAAATTCACCACCAGTGATGTTCAAAAAGATATACATCCCTATTTTGTTACTCGTGAGGTGGCAGTTTGATGGATAGTTAGCTGGGTGCAAGGTAGGTTCCCTCAACCTAAAGATAAACGGCAGATGTCTGGCATGCAGGTAAGCAAGGCACAGTGTGGAAACGATGAGACACAGGCAGTGTGAGCTTTTATTTATTGAAGTTTGTTGACCAGGTAGGCCCACTGTGCTAATAGTCCCTTTTTTTCTTCCAGGGGTAACCCACACTCCTGCTGTCTCCCTTAAGGCCCTACTTTCCCTAAATTCTCTAAAGGGAGGTAGTCCTGATGTTCTTAATAAGCTTCTCCTTCACTTTGCACCTGACATTGTTCTTCCCATTTCATTGCTTCTAAATCTCTCCTCCTCTTCTACTGTTCCTGACATCTGGAAACGGGCTATTGTCACACCCCTTCTAAATCTCTCCACCTCCTCTTCTGCTGTTCCTGACATCTGGAAACAGGCTACTGTCATACCCATTCACAAAGGTGGTGATCCCACTACTGGTAACTTCTGTCCAATTTCTTTCCTTCCTACTTTGGCCAAATTACAGAACATACCGTTCTAGCTCAGTTTACTTCCTTTCAACATTTCCTCCCTTTTCACCCCTTTCTAGTCTGGGGTTAGGAAATCCCACTCCATCTCTACCTCCCTCAGTCAGCTCACTGATTCCACACTTACAAGTATGGATAAAGGACTGATGACTTCTGCAATTGCCGATCTTGCTAAAGCTTTCGACACTGTGGGGCATCCCCTCCTGCTGGGCAAACTTAAAGCTGCGGGCCTCTCGGATTCTTCAATCAGTTGGCTTTGTTCCTACCTTAATGGCAGGTCTCAAGCTGTCCGGATTGATAAATCCATTTCACCTTCCCTTCCTATTACCTCAGGCGTCCCTCAAGGGTCTGTCCTGGGTTGTATTCTCTTTTCAATATTTCTAAACGACCACCCTCATCTGTTTCTCTGCGTCCAATTCATATGTATTCTGACAATACATTTCTTTTTGCTCCTGGCTCCTCTCCCCATGACTGTACCCTCCCAACTTCAACTGGATTTTGACAACATGCATCAGTGGTCCAAAGTTAAACCATCTCTTAATGCCAAACTGCCTCTTAATGCCCAAAAAAGTCTGACTTTTGGTACCCACCAGAGACTTGCCAAACATTCTCCTCCTCCCCTATTTAATACCTTTGATAGTGCTTTACTTGAAAATGTCTCCTCCTTTAAGCACCTTGGGGAATGCCAACCAGCAACTTAATTTCTCTGTGCACATTAATGCAATTCACCATAAGCTTCATCCTAAGCTCGGCGCTTTGTACAGAAACAAAGCGTGTAAACCACTCCCTGCCCAAGAAATTGCACTAAACTGATCCTTCCAATTTTTAACTATAGTGCTCCTAAAACTTCCCTTGCCAGACTTGACCCCCTTTTTCATTCCTTCTGCTGCTTTACTTTAGATTGCTGCCCGGTACTCACCACTGCTCTTTACTCAGCTCTTTCCTTTCTCTTGATGCCAAGTGCCTTTCCCATTGTGTCACCTCCAAATTCTGGTTGGTACCCTTCCCTCCTATCCCTTCTTTCCCCTCCTCCTTACCCTCTTCACAACAATACTTTCCATTCTCTTAATATTCCTCCTAGAAAAATCTGTTGGCCAATCTGCTTGTTCTTACCACTTTCCTAAACTTTGGTCCTCCTCCTCCCCTTTCTATTCGTTCCGCTTCTTCCACTTCCTCCCTAAAGTCTTTTCTTTGACTTTTGTCGCCGTAACTGCATTGGACCCTTCCACTTTTTCACTAGTCTTGCACTCTTTTTGCTGTTTCTGTTACTGATGTGTGTGTGTGTATATACATACACACAAACAAATAAATATTACACACACACACACACATATTGCAAAAAAAACAAAAAAAAAACAGTTAATCAGTTAGGGTTGATAGCACAGCGACAAAAGTATGGAAATGTGATGTTAGGGTTACCCTTCCACACACCAACAGATGTTGGGGTGTGCCATGAGGTAGTCAGGCCTAACTCTCACCCCATTCCATGAGTAAACAAGCTGCCATGCTACAGTATAGGAGAATGGGGTGAGAATTAGGCCTGACGACCCCATGGCATGCCCCGTGTGTGGGCGTGTGGGTGGGGGGTAACCCTAACATCACACTTCCATTCTTTTGCCGATGCGCTATTAACCCTAACTGATGCATTAACAAAGTTATTTACAATGAATTTCCCTTCTTTTTGAGAAAGTGTAATATAACTGGTATGAGTTTGTGGAAGCGGGGCCCTGCGCTCCCTTCACACTGCCCATTTTTTGTGTAATGGTATGCATATATGGGAGCGCGGACCCTCTGGTTCCTGCGCTCCCACTTACAAAAGTACGGAGACAAACAGCAGCCCCACAGTACTAAAAGGAACCTCACAACATTTGGCAATATCTCAGTAACTGTAGCAACTATGAAAAAAGTCCCACTGCAGTTGTAATCATCACTTCAAAACCTCCACGCGTGCTTAAAGGTGGATTAAGCTGCAGAGAACGAAAAATCTATCTCGAATCATTTGGAGATACGGGCGCCAAAGATCGCCGCAGGTGCCGCAATGTTATCCTATGGGACATTTCTTAACTTTGGAGCGCTGCAGCTTTGTAACCCTTTTAAATTATTTTAACCAAACAATCAAAAGGCACATCTGTGGGGCCAGGGCTTGCCACTCTGCAAATTTCAGCCAAAAAAACTCCAACCATTTAGGTGCAGTGGTGTGGCAAAGAAACTGTATTTTTTGGTGCAGTAGTGTCGCAAATTGAGACAGTAGAGACGCAACAGTGTCGTGATCTGCGAAACTGTCGCAAATGTACTGTCGTGATTTGCGACACTACAGGGAACCCAATTTTAAAAAAGGTATTTCTAGAGGTCCTAGAAAAAATAAAAATTAAAAATAAAAAAAAAAAACAACTGATGGCACCACTGTGTTCCTCAGGCCCTGTTTAGGTAAACACAGCTGTCAGTGTTTACCCGGGCACTAGAACTTGAACTGCAGACATTTTTCTTCACCACTAACTGAAACAAGATGGCGGCAGCACAACACTACTTAGTGGTTTTGTGACAGTTTCGAGAGGCACATATACCCCCGCCCTTACGTCAATGTTAAAAAGTTATTCAATTTTTTAACTTTAACAGTTTAATTTTTTTCCCACCAAATCTTCAAAAGGCACATCTGTGACCCAGACTGCATCTTCCCTGAAGATTTCAGACCAGATGGACAAATTGTGTGGGCTGTAGCCCCGAGCAAAGAAAACGCTCAAAACCCCCGTTTTAGCACTTTCTTTGTGCTCTACAGCTCCGCAACCACTCATCCGACTGTAATGCAACTTGCCAGATCCAGAGATCTATGGCACCACACTGCGCATGCAAAGTTTCCGGCAAATTCATCGTATGGTGGCAAAGTTATTAAAGTGCAAACTTCTGGGTTTAACACAGAAGTGGCCACGCATGCTCCCCTCTCCCCCAGGACTCATCTGGAAACTAGCTGTTGTCAGCTCAGTATGCATTTCCTGGTTAAACTTTTAAAATAAATAATATAGTTTACCCTACTTCGTTTTGTTTAAAATTCTCAATGTACTGTAATCGCATACTTCCTGATCATTAGAAACACCCCAAACAGTACAGATACTCATGATGCAAGTCTTTTCAGCTCTCACTGAGTAAGCAGTGCCTAGACTCTGTTAGAGGTGTTCTTATGTCCAGGAAAGATGTAGTGGGAGTTGATCAAGGAATGTCAACAAACATGTTTCTGTGTGGTAACACCAGTATGGTGGGCAGACAGTTTTTCACTTCATTTTTTTGTTGTTGTTGCCTGTGCCCCCTGTAGCTCAGCCTCCACTCCCAGCACTCAACCCAGTCCCCCTCGGGACATACCTCAGGCACGGATCCTCCCAGGCTTGCTCCCCCAAGGTGGGGCCCACCGAGCTGGCACGCCCCCAGACTCCATGTTAGTTTCCCGGTGGCCCCCCTGGTAGTGGGATGCCTCACTGGCTTGCCCCCCAGGGCAGGGCTGTGGAGTAAGACCAAGCCTGACAGAACACTACACTAGGTCAGCGACCAAGTGCCAGAATCAAACTACCAGCTACGTCAGCAGTCTATACAGAATGTGAGAAAGTCACATTATTTTTCTTTTTAAACAGACAGGGTCCCTTTAATTACAAGCACGTAAGCACCACAAGGGAACAACAAAAACTCAATGTAATAAGCAGTACAAACTACGACAACAACAATATAAACACAGGGCCACATAAAAAAAATAAATAAACTGCAACGTACACAGCTAATGGCTAACATACAGACAGGTCTTAGGTTGTTAGGATAAACTGCAGCAGGTGGAGTACAAAGTTACAGGACGGGTTGGAACTCTTCAACAAATTGGAGTACACAGACTATGCTCAAGGAGAAAAATATTGAGCACTTTTGTGGCATCACTTTTCGATGTTAATACTATGATAAACAGTTAATGGGGTACAGGGTAGAAATCGCAGGACACTGTGCCTAAGTGAAGGACAAGGCTGTACAACATATTTGAATACTGAAATGTTCTGAATCCTATCACTACTAAAACTACTTTCAGTGTATTGCTTGGGAGAAGCTCCAAAACTGGTGATGGGTGGAGTCCACCGTATAACAAAATCTCAAATATCGTGGGGGGGAAGAGAGATTCTGTTAAGAATCGTGAGTCTCAGCTCCCTCCGCAGATTATATAATAAAAGCACCTTTTCCTGGTACTCCCATCTGCACCCCAGAAGGATTCTTGCACCCCCAGCCAACTTGCTGGCTGAATTCAACAATAACAGTTCTTAGAACATGCTTTAGGGTGAGAAGAGATCATATTTCGGCTCCATGGACCCAATCTTTCCACTCTCCTATTTGGGGCGTCGCTCTAAGTACAGAAGTTGAAAGGGATCCAGCTTTCGGCTCCACAGAACCAAAACAGGATTCCCTTTCCTCCTTAAAGGAACGGCCCCCTCAGCCTTTTTTTCTGTTTCCCTGTATAGTCTGTAGGCATGAGCAATGACCACCTCTACTGCACCCTCCTAATTTCATCAGGATTGAAATGTAAATGAAGGTACTTAAGTCTGGGGTGAAGCCCTACTTGACTCCACTGCAAAGGTCATGACCCAACTCATGTAAGGCATCTTGGAATTTTATGTTTCAGTGCTAAAGCCTGCAGTAGTTGCACTGTATTAGTGCTATTGCTGTCCCAATATTCTTGTTATATACTTGCCATAAAAACTTTTCACAGCGGAGCAAGTGCCCTGCTGTGTTTTGTAGTTTAAAGAACATCCGAGTTAGAAAAAATTAAAAATAAATAAATGCTTTTTTTAGAATACAGGCACTTCACAAGACATGTGACATAACTAAAAGAGTGCAACTCCTGCTGGCTCATGAAGGTATGCATCATCAACTCCTATGATGCCTTGCATGAGTGAGGTCATGACCTTTACAATAGAGACAGTTTTCCACACTAGGACAAAACACAGTGAAAAAGCCTCATTTATATTTAAATTAGGCAAATGCATGAGAGGGACTCATTGTAGGTTGAGATCTTTCCCTTTAAAGTCCATTATAATTAATTTTTAATCCAGCTTGCAAGTCGAGTGCCCGAAAAAACTTTTTGTGGGGGTAATTTTAGAAAAGACACGAAAGGTGCTCTTAAACAGTAGCATGTTGGTTTATGCTACACCGTGATGCAACACAGCTAAACGCGAAAAGCTACCGATTGTTCCATGCATCTGCCAAATAGGTTGCGCAGCTTTTACACTCAATATCTATGGGGTCCTTAGTTCTCTTTACACCAGACACTGATGGCATGAGTTTTTAAAATGAAAGATGCTGTGGTAGCTGTAGTGTTGTCTATTGTGGAACCACATTTTGATGTCAATGAGCGTATGGACCGCAACACACAATAGCAGGTAATCATATAATATAGACAGGGCCCCTAGTGCTCTGCGGCAGAATTTTCTGATTTCTGCGGCAGGGCTTCTTGGTTTCTGAGGCACGATTTATTCATTTCTCTGGCAGAACGCAGTCCTGCCATTGGTTAAATGTGTTGTGATGTCATCAATGACATCACATGCTGATCATAGAGATGGAGCTTCAGGATAAACAAGATGGGAAAGAAAGCCTGACACTATGAAAAAACAGCATATTTAAATAAAAATTCACCAAAAATTGTGAATTCTGAGGCACTATATACTTTCTGAGGCATGATGTAAATTCTGCGGAAAATTCTGCAACCGCAGAATTCCAGGGGCCTTGAATATAGAGCACATTTAACTGAAGAAAACCACTAACTGCATTAGAATAGAATGCAACATTTTATCCAACTCAATTTCCCATTCCCAGACTGCTCCCCCGCCCTGTATTTTCACTTTCCTCACCTTTCCGTTCATGTCTCTGGCAGCATTCTTTGCATCTTTTGGGCTCTCAAAAGTCACAAAGGCAAACCCCCTAGACTTCTTTGTTTCACGATCTTTCATCAACAGCACTGCAACAGAAGAAAATAAATACCACTTCAGCAGAACATCTTTGTCAATAGTCTGCAATCGACCTTCAAATTCTTATTCAGCTCAGAACTTCTTAGAGGACGAATGGCAGTTTAATATCATTGTGTTATCATGCCAAGTATACGTATGCATCATAGCTTATCAAAAAGGAAAACTGTTACTGTAACCAACTTACCGTCCGCAATCTTCCCATATTTACCAAATACTGATTCAAGAGCCTTCTCATTTGTCTCCGTATTTAGACCACCAACAAACAGTTTCCCTTGGCGATCGACCTCAACCATGCTGCTGGTTACACCTGGGCTAATAAAATGCAATCAGGAATAAAGAAGTTAGTGAACTTTAACATGACAAAGGAAACACTTATAAATGTAGTTTTCCTCCTCACTTATACAGCGTGCATTTGTTTAAATGACACGCCTGGTAACTTCACAACACAAAACTCCCAATCAAGCCAGACCAAGGGCCAGCGTATAGGTGAATCAAAAATTAGAAGAATTAGCCAACCACCGCGCAGCGGTAGAGTTATCACATGTGGGCGCCAGCGACTCCGGTTCGAACGGACACGGGTAGCTGGAGGGCTAGCCGGGGAGGAGGATTGAGCACCCAGGGCTGCCCCTCCTCCGGTGGGTGGGATGCAAGTCCGCTCAATACTGCCACCTGGGTGACCACGGGTGGAGGTGCAGCGAGACAGCATATAAGGGGAGGGCGGACGTCTGCCGGAGCCGGAGCGTTAGCACGTCGAGGCGTGCGTCACTCCTTGGCCCCCCTTGCGTGCAGACATCCGAGGGGTAGGGACCAGAGAAAAGCAGAAAGAACCCTGCACTGGACTCCTGTAGACGGGACCCGGCTGTCCCGAGAAAACCCTTGACCAGGCTCCACAGACTCGCGAGGCCTTCCGACACAGTCTCTAGGTGTGAGAGGGGGACTATCTGGGGTCCTCCGCCGGGGTAAACCGCAGCAGGATGGGGAAGGCTAGCCAAGCACCTGGTGGGAGGTACCTGGGGCGGGACTACGGGAACCTACAGCCTAGGAGTTCCCCGAAGAAAGGAATTCAGCACAGCAAGGAAGGGGGCATAAAGAGAAAGTAAAAAAAAAAAAATTAGAAGAATTAAACAGTTGGTTAACAGGATGGTGTGCTCAGAGGGGATATGGAGTAGTAGTAGATTAGGGAACAACGTGGAGGAACAAAAGCCTCTATGCCCCAGGTAGGCTGCATTTAAATGGGGAAGGAAAAGCAGTGCTCAAATGTAAGCTAGAAGATTTATTGAGAAGCACTAGGCTAGCGGTGGCCCTGAGGGTTGAGGCGCTAGATGCCACACCTCGAAACACGCCGGCAACCCAGGTTCGGGAGCGAGCTCAGGTTGCCGGGGGTCGGCCGTGGAGGAAAGAATTGAGAGTGTGACAGCTCTACTTTCCTGGTGGGAGGGTGGGGTGCGACTCCCCGGTGCTAGCGACACCCACCGGAGGCTGGATGTACTGCAGCCTGGGACATCAAAGTTAGGGAGAGGCGTCGGCGGACGTTTTGCAGGCAGGTGCGCTCCCGCCTGCCCGGAATGTCATTGCACGTCCACACCTCAGGGAAGGGGGTAACACGCACAAACAAGGAAAAACCCTGCACTGCCGAGTATGCGACGGCACCTGGCCTCCATGCCCACCACTGGATCCCGCCCACCTGGTCTCTTGATTCTCTCCGTCCCCAAGTCCTGCCTGCAGCCGACTCTAGACTTCAAGGAGCACCAAAGAAGGAGTGGTGGCCCCACCTTGGGGGGGTACAAGCCAGGGGTTTCTAGCTGCAAGGTAGGCGAGAGGGTCAGAGTACCACGGAGGAGACTAGGGAACGCAGTGGATCTCAGGCGGGCAGAAACAAGCCAGGTTACCTGAGACAGTCTCGACAGAGCAGCGACCGGAGAAAACAACATGTTTTTTTTGGGGATAAAAAACACAACAGAGAAGTACTACCATTTAAACTGACTGGGGGGTCACGGGGAAGCTCGAGCTGTACGACACATGGTAAGGGGGGCAGCAAGCCCCCCAAAAGGCAAACAAAGTGAAAAAAAATGAAGAGGGCGTTGCAAGCCACTAAAGGGAACAGGGAGTAGGGGTTTGGAGGGTCATGGGTACAAACGCCAGAAGTCTGGGTAAAAAGATCCCAGATCTAGCAGCGGTAATGGCTGGGGAAAGCCTTGACATTGTGGGGGTAACAAACTTGGTGCCACCCAGGAACAGGGAGGGGACATGGAGATACCAGGTTATACGCTTTCAGGAGGGACAGAAGGGGGGGTTGCACTTTACGAAGGGGTTATCGAGGCAACAGAATTACAGGGTAAATTGGGGGAGGCCGAGGGCCTATGGGTCTTGTTGGTCACAGGGAAAAAGAGAGGTGATGCATATCCAAGTGATTTACAGGCACCCCCCCCCCCCAACAGGAATTTGTGGATAGATACATGACAGATGAAATCTTGAGAATGACTGCTAAAGGGGAGGTGGTGCTGACGGGAGACCTGAACCTAAGAGATGTAGACTGGGACACCCTATTGGCATCATCCACCAGTAGCAGGGAAACAGACTCCCTGCAAACAGCCCCCCGGAGGCAGCTGGTCAGGGAACCAACCAGGGAGGAGCAGTTCTCGATCTGATCCTGACAAGTGAGGATTGGGTAGGAGGAGATGTGTCGGTAGGGGAACACCTTGGTATGAGCGACCACAGCACCATTTGTTTTACAATACGGAACACTGCTGATGTTCATCGGACCAAGATAAAGGTGCTTGGTTTTAGAAGAACAGATTTCAGGAAAATGGGAGGAGTACGTGGGTAGGGCTCGAAGGGGTGGAGGATTTAACTGAGGTGAAGGACATGTGAGAGAGGATGAAACAGGCTATTGGGGTGGACACAGACCTATGCACCAAGAAGTTAAATAAGAATAAGAAGAGAAGGAGACATCTGCGGTTTAATGGTGCTGTAGCAAAAAAGATCAGGGCAGAGAGAAGGGTTTTTCGGAAGCTCAAGGTAACACAAACGGAGGTGGACATGGAAAGGTACCAGGTAAGTCAGAAAGAAGCAGTAGTAGAGGTAAGGAGGGTGAAGGCATGGACAGAGGAGAACATACCAAGCACGGTCAAAAAAGGGGACAAAACTTTTTTTTTTTTTTTTTAATAGGTAGGTCAGTGAGAGGAGGAAAATTAGGTAGGGAATACTCCCGACTAAGAGCAAGTGATGGTGAGCAGATACAGGGGGACAGGGAGAAGGCAGGACTACTAAACAGCTATTTTTGCTCTGTGTTCACTAGGGAAAATGAAGGGGTGGGTAGTGGTGCATAAGAAGCCAGGACAGTGGAGATGGGAGTGGATACGAGTCCATTCAGGGTGGAGGAGACTCTGGGAGAACTTCATTGCCTGAAGGTGGGCAGGGCGATGGGGCCAGATGGGGTGTTGAAGGAACTAAACGATATACTGGCAGCACCCTTGACTGCACTCAACAGGTCCCTGGAGTCCGGAATGGTGCCCAACGACTGGAAACAGGCAAATGTGGTCCCCCTGCACGGGAAAGGTGGGAACCTACAGGCCTGTGAGCTTGACATCTGTGGTGGGCAAGCTCATGGAGAAGCTACTTAAAAACAGGATTACCAGTTACCTGGAAGAAAGCAGCCTGATGAATCAAAGGCAGCACGGCTTTACCAGCGGTAGGCATTCTGTTGTTTAAGGTTATGAACGGTCTTCCATCTCCTGCAGTATCATCGTTCTTTACTAGATTTTTGAATTTTCATGGAACTAGGTCCCAATCTAAATTTATTTTTGAACTCCCATTGTTTTGAACTGTTCTTGGACAGAGATCTATATTGTACAGGGCTCCGTTATTTTTTAATTCATTACCTGTTGATATTGTACAAAGTAAGTCTGTATCCCCCCTTTTTTCTCTTCTATCACTCCTTCCCATGTATTTTTCAACAAACGCCTCCAGCTGCATCTTCATCCTCCCCCTCTCCTCTCATCCCTGCTTCTCTGCCACCCCCGGGTGCCTGACCTTACCCATTCCTTGTAGGCATATGCATCCTAGCTATGTTCACCATCTTACTATAGCTGCCTCTGTTAACTACCTACTCTTCCTATAACTGACCCCCTTTCAATAGCACTGTTGTACATGAATTTACTGTTATTTCATTGTTGCTTCCTTGTTGTTTATTATTTCTGACGTGGAACCTTTGAGCCAAGGCTCTTTTACAAAGGTACTTGTAATCCTAGAATAAATAAATAAATGGTCTTTTAAATCTAGACTAAAATGCTGGCTGACGGATAATGATATTTGCACATGTGCATACTGATTATTTGTAATGTAATTAATGTTTTGTATTTTTGTATAATAATAAGTAAATGTTTTCATGTTCGTATGTATTAACGTGTATGTTTTAAGTGTTTATTTTAACTTGTCGCTGGTGAAAACGGGCAGTTTGCTCACCCTGCTCACAAGTCTAAAAAATACAAATGAAATGGATCCTGTCAAACGAACTTGAGAGAGTTCTCCGACTGGGTCACCAAGAAAATGGATGGGGGGGGGGGGGGTGCGGCGGATGTCACGTATCTGGATTTCACAAAGGCATTTGACTCCGTGCCGCACAACAGACTTCTGTACAAACTGATATGCCTGGGTCTGGGGCAGACAGTGGTTTGATGGGTGGGAAACTGGCTGGAGGGCAGGAGACAGAGTCATCGTGAAAGGGGTGGTATCAGGAGAGGGCATGGTCACCAGTGGGGTCCCTCAGGGGCCAGCATTGGGGCCACTACTGTTTAATCTATTCATAGGGACACTGCGGAGGACCTTGAAGGGGATGTGTGTCTGTTTGCAGATGATATTAAGGTCTGCAATAGGGTGGACACCCATGAAGGGGTGGAAAAAATGCAGAGGGATCTAAGAAGGCTTGAAGCATGGTCAAAGGAGTGACAGCTTTCATTTAACACAGACAAGTGTAAGATCATGCATCTTGGCAACAAAAAACAGAGGGCGTGATACTGAATGGGGGCAGAGACCTGGCAGTAACAGAACAGGAAGGAGACATAGGCATCACGATATTGAGAGACCTGAAGGTGGCAAAGTACTGCGAGAGAACAGTGGCTACAGGCAGCAGAATGCTGGGCTGCATCGGGAGGGGGATTACCAGTAGAAAGAAGGTCATAGTACCCCTCTGGTTAGGCCGCATCTGGAATATGGGGTCCAGTTCTGGAGACCCTATTTCAGAAGGAATGTGGGGAGACTGGAAAGAGTTCAGAGGACAACGAATCCTACGAGAAAAGGTTAAGGGAATTGAACATGTACTCCCTGGAGCAGAGGTGGAAAAGGGGGGGACATGATGGAGACCTTCAAGAACCTAAAAGGCATAAACCAAGTGCCAGTGGAGAGCATCTTCTAGCTGAAAGGAAATCAGGGGGACTAGGGAGCAGGGGTTGCAGATTGTGGGGGGACAGTTCAAGGGTAACATTAGAAAGTACTATTTCACAGGGTGGTAGATAAGCGGAATAGGCTCCCTGAGGAGCTGGCTGGAGAAACAACAGTGGAAATGTTCAAAAAAGCATGTGACAGACACAATGGACTGTTGGGGAGACGGCAGGTGGAGGAAAAAGGCATGTCCTAGCAGATAAATGGGCAGACTAGGTGGGCCTGGCGGTCCTTTTCTGCCGTTACATTTCTATGTACCTATGTAAGCCCTTCCTTGTAATACATCCGTGACTGAATGAACACAGTGGATGAGGGCCCACTAAAGTGAAGTCTTTTCAAAATGGCGGCACCCTTTGCTTCCTGGCGTCCAGTTTGGTTAGCAACTGTACTTCAATATTTAACAACGTCTCGCCGTTCTGGTAAAACTCGATCAAAATATTTTAATGCAGCTTCTACAAGCCGCTACACAGTTAAAACATACAAAAATAAAAATCCCCCAGCATGTAATCCCTAAGATGGCGTCTGTGCTTCCGCAGCACCTGTCAAGACTATGCACATAAAAATGAAACGGACTCCCATCATTGTGATATAATCAACTTATTTTCTATAAATGCTCTACTAACTTCTGGATCGTTTAGGAAAGTACTCGTTACCGTTTTATTACGAGAACATACATATACTCACCTCAGAAAGGGTCACAATGCCTGTCCGCGAGAGTAAACGAACCCCGCGAACCGTTTGCAGGAGTCACGTAACTGCGTCAGGCAGCAGCACAAGTCCCGTATGAAGAGTGAACATTAGGCTCGCACGAACAGCACGTCACGGGAACAATCTTCTCACCACAGAACTAACTGGTGCCATGAAGTATGTTGCAGCCGTGACAGTCTTCATTTTGTTAAGGGTTATGCTGAATTATGAATCGAATTACATATGCGCGAGAAGAACCCGCCTGTTGACTGGTTGCTGCGCCGATCCTCACACGCCAAGAAATGATAGGGTCCGGCCCCTCGATATTCTGAGAGAGGCTCTCTCGCTGCAAGCAGTGTTTGGGTCTAATTTTGTTTGTACAGCTGACCGTGCCTGTGCGAATTAATTATGGGAAAAGCAACTGTCTGACAGCTGAAACATATTTTGTGGACTGGCTGCCGTTGGTGAGGGGCAAATATGGCGGCCGAGATTTTGATGTACTCAAGCCGCTCTTTTGTCAGCGAGTCTTTCACACAGCCATCCTTATTACCTGACATACCTCTCAACTGTTCCTGATTTTACCTCAACATTTTATTCTGGCCCTCCTAAAAATTGTGTTTCCGTGACATTAAAGTTCTAGACTTGTTCTTCCCTATAAAATGCGTTTTACACTCCGGCTAGGATATTCAGAAATGCGCTAGAAGCAGGCGCAAGAGTGGCGCAGCACAGGTACACTGCACTGTGCTGGTGCGCATCCAAAGCGATATTCGAAGGCTGAGCACCAAGGCAAGTGACAGCGCAAGACGGCTGAATATTGCAGGGATGCACCATAGCGCCCCATGGGCTGCGCCAGGGAGCAAGTCGGCAGAGCAAGGCAGGAAGTGCAGTAGCATAGCATAGGCAAGGGACAGAGGCGCATGGGCCATAGCACAGGGCACCTGGCACAGTGTGGAGCAGGCCACAAGAGCAAGACACACTGCCACCATGGTGCAGGGGGATGACTGGAGGGGGGCAAGGCAGGCGCACGGCCACATGCCCTGTCCACGCAGTGCATGAAGGTGGCGTGACACCCATAGCCACTGGCAGGCAGCCACGGCAACACCCATGGGACTTGGCACCGGGACCAAAGCAGACAACACACCAGCCACACAGCCCAGCAGGGAACAAACGCATGCCACAAGGCACACCCAAGCCACTATGCGCAGACCACCTGACACAAACCCCAGGCAACTGCAAATGTACCACACAGCCACCATGCACACCACTGCAGCATAGCACCAATGACAATGCTGACTTGGTTTGATCTTAATGTTTTATCACGATGTCTGATGTTTATTTTATTGGTTTTATTTTGATGTGATTTTACAATTTGTTCTGCGCCTTGATTTTTGAAAGGCGCATTAAAAATAAAGATTATTATTATTATAAAGCCAGTTGCAAAGCAGACACGGACGGCTACCAAAATAGATATGTATTAAATGCAATAACCAACAATATCAAACTATGTATAGATGAACAGGGATGGGGGCAGGGAATGGGGAGGCCACAATCAGGAACGTAGGCTGGGGAAGGAGGGTGGGGAGACAGGGGACATGGTAGGCTGGGTACAGTGGAGGAATGGGAGGGGTGTCAGTGGAAGGGAGGGTGAAGTAGGCCAACAGGCCCCTCTGGAGGTCTATGACTACCGGTGCCTCTGCCGTCTCCTCTGTGGCCGGAACAGGGCCTGACGAATGATGAGGGCCACGCAAGGGTGGCCGTGACAACCCTCAGGATCCTCTCCAGCAGCCTGGTATGGGCATACACCGGATGGGCACCTAGGACAAAGGAGGAAACAATAATGAGTGCACGCCCACACGACTGTAGCCCACCGACCGTGTGCAGCGGACAGCGGTGGCATGCGCCCTGTAGGGGGCACACAGCCAATCACAGCATGCATTCCCACATGAGCCGCCATCCCGACCATTCACAGCCATGCACAGCACTGCACACCACCACCAAGCGAATGGCCATTGCGTGGGACTGACAGTGGCATGGCTGGGACCCAGATGCACCCGCAGCGGCCACACGCACTTGCCCAGGGTGCAGCATGGTGCAATGTACCACACCGGCGAAGCACGGCATGTAATGGCCAAGTTCACGGGGTGCTGTGGCCCACCCCTACCCCACACAACAATACCACCAAGGTGCCTACCTGCAAGCTGTGGCCCGACTGGTGCCTGGCCACCTGCACCTCCTGGCTGGCCAGCATCCCTCCGCTGTGCACCACCACTGGCATGCTGCCATCCGGCAGCGGCACCCACCATCTGGGCTCTTCACCGATCTTCAGGGCCTAGTAGGGAGACAGAGACAGACAGCACCGGGCAGCAACACACGGGGCACCCCCAGCACTGTATACCCCATGACCCATTGTAGTGCCGTGGCTGACGGCATTCCCAGCCACTGCCCCCCACCCACAGCAGCACGGTGTGATGCCCGCTGGCAACCCACACACCACTGACATGGCATGGACGGGGATATGTGCACGCACCTGGCCGTGGAAAGGCGCCCCTCCGGGCGCATGCCTGTAGTGTCCTGAGACGGTCCGGATTCCTCCTCCGCAGGTCCCCGTACCTGTGGCGGCACTGCTCCCACTACGGCATGACCCTATGGACTCCTCGGCCACCCCCTGCCACACCTCAGTGCACGGCTGGTCCAGGGGTACCTGCCCATAGAGGGCACCAATATGTGGCTCCACCAATGCCACCAGGTTGCTTATTCCACCTGGGTCCAATTGGGCGCTTTAGGTGTGCTCTTACATGGCCTGGCTGTATTCAGAACCACAGAAGCAAAATGGCGCTGGTGAGCGCACAAGATGCACATGCGAAGGATACGCGACACGCCTGGCGATGCGCTGCCATCCCCGATCGCGCATCGGCAGGGTATGTGTGATACGGCTGGGGCAACACTGGCATGTGCCGCAGGCCCCCAGGAGTCAAAGGGCACTCATAGGGGTCAAAGGGTGGCACACACACCGTGTGCGTCAGCGTGATAGGGCATGGATAGCATGGTGCGCTATAGGGTCCGGTGTGCCCCATGGGCCATGTGCCAATAGTACACGGGCGCCAATGGGTGTGCAGCACATGTGCACACATGTCCAATAGCGGCAGAGCGCCATGCCACCTGTAGCGCACTGTGCGTAGGAAGCGCCACCGCCCTACGCTACGTCAATATGCGCATGCGCTGTACCGTGATGTCACACAGATGCGCCATGACATGCGCATGAGCAACTCCACTGCGCAATGTGCAATTCCACGATATTCAGCAGGCATATGCAGATGAGCTGATCAGCATATCGGCAGCGCATCGGAGGCATTTGCATCCCATTACAGTTGCGCATTCCCTCATTTGCATGTGATGCGCTATAAAGGCGCCATGTGGCAGCACAGGCACCAGACTGGTATTGCATCCTTCACAGGTAGGACGCCAGGCACTGGACATGGGACTGTGGTATGTGGGGGGGGCCTCGTGTGTGGCAACCAGCACTGACCACATGTCCCCACCAATAGGAACAGCATGTCGGAGCAAGAGGAAGTTGAGGAGCAGGGGCCTGCATGGAAGCGCAGGCCCAATTTCACAAGGGCAGAGTGCGATGCCCTATTTGACGCCTACCTGGACCAGGAGCCCCTTCTGAGTGGCTCCACAGGCACCCAGCAAGCCAGGGCGTAAGCATGAGTGGGTGTGGCCAGGGCCGTGAATCTGCAGGGTGTCCATCAGAGGTCGGTGCAGGAATGCAAGAAGAAGGTGGGCACGGACCACAGGCAGATCAAGGAGAAGGTGGCAGCCATCTATGCTGCCACGGGCAGTGGACAGACTGAGGTGCCACGGTTGACACCACAGGAGGAGCTTATGGCGGTGACTATGCGGCACAGCACCATTGAGGGTGTTCCCGGCGGTGGATTCCAGACGGGAGATAGCCCATCACTGCATGGTAGGTACAGCTGTGCATGGGGATGGGGGTAAGGGGTGCACTGGGGCAGGGGTGCATGGTGGCGGCACTAACGTGTATATGTTCCGTTACAGATCCCGAGCACCTGCGTGCGGATGCAGGGTCGGCAGTGCCCACCCTAGGTGATGGGGTCCTGGAGGAGCGCCCATCCACTTCCACTGGGGCCCAGACCGCTGCCGGACCGACCACACTGTCCACATGGATGCCTGTGGCGTGGGCATGGACAAGGCCCAGGCAGTGTTTCAGCGGGACGCCAGCCATGGCGTCCAGTATGCTGAGACAGTGATCGGGGCGGGATCCACATCCAATGACAACTTGACTGCTACCCAGGACAGTGGTGATGCCGAACAGGGGGTGGGACCCCTACCACGCACCGGACACGGCGGCGCTGATGGTGCATGTGTGGCACTGGCCGATCCGCCAGCCACACCACCCAGTGTTTGGGTGGCCACCGTACCTGCGGCACAGTCCACCCCATCTGGCGGTGGGGGTGCAGCCTCCCCAGCAACGAAACATGCACAGCGGCCAGAAGGGCGGCAGCAGGACGGTGCAGAGGGTGGACCAGGTGCAGTGTCCGCTGCCAGTGCACTGCAGACAGTACAGGCCCAAGAGGGCCCTGCTGTGCAGCCCCCACCTGCGCAGGGGGCTGTGCCATGGGGCATCACAACCCCCATGGGTTGGCACAATGCCCAAGCCCCCCAGGGTGCCGACCAGCTGGCCGAGCACACCCGTCTGCGCAGGGCATCCGTGCAGCAACAGATGCAGGTTGTGGCAGGGGTGCGTGCACTCCGCACTGAGCTGCGCCAATCTGCAGGGAGGCGTGACCAGGACTTTGAGCAGCTCCTGGCCGAGGCCACACGCATACAGGAGGACATGACCCACCGCTGCAGTCACGGCCCAACGGCCAGCCTGTCACTACTGGCCACCCTGGTGCAGGGCCATCCATGGCAGTCACCGCAGAGTGCATTCTATAACCCTCAGTCCCAGCGTCATACGACTCCAACATTGTCATCGCCATGATCAGCTGTGGGCATCCCGGGCACGCCTGGAGCGGGCCTGTTTGGAGGCGTGCAGATGCCTGCGAGAGACCAGTCGTATTCTTGCAGCAACACGCCTGGGGGAACGTCTGTAACACCCCCTGTGGCCGCCGCAGACAGCCTCGCGCCTGCTGGGCGGTCTAGGCGGGCAGTCCACGTGGCTGTCCGCGGGCGCGGTGCATTGCGGGCAGTCATGATCCGCCCCCCTCCCTGTCCGTTGCCTGCCGCAGCCCTGTATGCACGGTGGTGTGTGCATACCTGGGCCATGCCATCTGAGGCCGCACATCATGCCCGCCTTGTGTACACCCTCCCGGCCGCTGGCCACCGTGGCATGTGCATGATGATGCCATCACAGCACCGGCCGCCACAGTGCACCGGTGTTCAGTGTCTGACACACGCCCGTTGGCGGCCTCAGGGTGTGCGTGTGTGTGTGTGTGTGTGACCATGCCTGGGGGTATGGGGCTGTGTGGGTGTGGTCCACTGTTCTGTCAGGAGTGCTTCCACGATGTCCTGCCCCATGTCCGTCGACGCCCCCTCCAGCCGTGTCTGTTGTGGGGCCCTGCTAGCCATGCCTGTCTACCATGCCCTGGGACATGTGTGTGGACCTGTTCACCTACCTGCATGCACCATAGTGCTCCTCTGCAATGGTGTCCCTGTGCCGCTGGGCCATCCTGTGCAGCTGGGGTTCCCATTGTCCAGGGGGGGCTGCCCACCACCATTGGGCCCAGTGTCTGCGTCATCCCCACTTGCCGTTCCCCTCTTCGACCTCGACAGCTATCCCACGGTCAGTGGCCATGTTGTGTAGCACACAGCAGCCCAGGAATAGGCCACAGGCCATCGAGGGGCTGTACTGTAGGGCACCGCCAGACCTGTGCAGGCAACGGAACCATGACTTCAGCAGTCCAAACACATGCTCGATGATGTTCCGTATGCTGGCATGTGCCTCGTTGTATCTCTTCTGCGCCGGTACGGGGTGAGCAGCCAGGGCCTGAATGGGTATCCTCTGTCACCTCTGGGGGAACATGTTGGTCAGTGTGGCTGCCCCCCCTTACACAGCCAAACCCTCTACGCCCCATGCATAGCATCCCCCCCCCATGCCCTGCCCTGTTGCGCAGGGCTGCCCATTCCTGCTGCATACTCACCTATTAGGTGGCTGGTGGGGATGTCCCCACTCTCAAACCTGCAGCACAGTGCAGACTGATGCCAGATGAAGGCATTGTGTGCTCCCCCAGGGTGTGTGGCGCAGACATTGATTATGCACCCCTTGGCATCACACACCGCCTGGCAGTTGACACCAGGGTAGCCTGTGTTAACACTAAGGTTGTCGGAGAAGGTGTCCAGGATTTTCACTTTCTGGACCCTCCCAGAGAGGTAGCTTCGAACCATGCTACTGTTGCAGGGGAGAGGCCAGTGTTGGAGAGCTGATCCAGGAGCAGATTGTGATTGACGGTGTTGAAGGCCTTGGTGAGCTCAATATATGTTGCCCCCACCAAGAGTCCTCTGTCTATCACATTATGGATAAAGCTGGTAAACTCCACTAGAGCGGTTGTGGTACTGTGTTGTTTTCAAAATCCATGTTGTTGCTGACATTGTAAATGATACTTGTCTAGATATTCTGTCAGTTGGTCGCTTATGATTCGCTCCAGGGCCTTGGAGTAACAACAACAAAAATGGAAAGGGACCTTGGGGGTATTCCTATCAGATGACCTTAAGGTTAGCAAGCAATGTGAGAAGGCAGTAGGGAGGGCTGGGGGGATACTGGGATGTATAGGGAGAGGCATCACCAGCAGAAAACAGGAAGTTGTTATCCCTCTGTACAGACAGATGGTGAGACCCCATCTGGAGTACTGCGTCCAGTTCTGGAGACCCCATCTCCGCAAGGACATAGACAGGATGGAGGCAGTCCAGAGGAGGGCAACTAAAATGTTGCAGG
Source organism: Neoceratodus forsteri (assembly GCA_016271365.2). Taxonomy (NCBI): domain Eukaryota; kingdom Metazoa; phylum Chordata; order Ceratodontiformes; family Ceratodontidae; genus Neoceratodus; species Neoceratodus forsteri. Next base: position 200,189,607 of record JADMNL010000023.1, on the reverse strand, counting down.
GTCTGCAAGAGAAGCCATATGAGGAGAGACTAAAGGAGCTTAATATGTATGCCATTGAGGAAAGGAGGGAGAGGGGGGACATGATAGAAACTTTTAAGTACCTCAGTGGAATCAACAAAGTCCAAGAGGGGTAGCATCTTTCAGAAAAAGAGTTGTGCCAGAACAAGGGGACATAATTTGAAGATAGAGGGGGGACGGCTCGGGCAATGTGAGGAAGTATTTTTTCACAGAGAGGGTGGTGGGCACATGGAACAGCCTTCCTGAGGAGGTTGTGGGGTCTCAAACTATGGGAGAATTCAAGAATGCATGGGACAGATATAAGGCAATTCTTGTGGGGGGGTAGGAAGAAATAGGCTGTTGGTTAACTAGGATCTGCAGCTTATCCTGTACATAGGGAAATGGGCAGACTAGGTGGGCCGTCAAAGTCTATGTTTCTATGTTTTCAGAAAAGTTTAAAAACTGGACTCGCAGTCATTTCAAGTTTACTAAAAACATTGGAATAACACATATACTGTGTACATTAGAATCATAAGTGCATTATGTCAGTAATATATTGGAAATGCAGCATTTGTTTTTTTTTTCCCCTTTCCAACAAAGAAACATGGAACAGATGCCAATTTCAGCAGAAACACAGTACCTAATCCATAGTTTTTAGCATGCCTTGACAAAATATATGAGGTAAAGTAAGCTGCTGTTTTATTTAGGAATCCAGGGAAAAATCCCAATCCTTATATTTTAAGAACACTCGTATGCCTATGCTACAAGATTTTTAACAATAAAAAAATGGACTTATGGTGATGTCACTTCCCATGGCAGACTGAGCTTTACGGGGCTCCACTGGGGTGATCTCCAATCCAGCTCCATCCCCCTGAACAAACTGACTGATTCCCCTAAGAAATGCAGATTGGAAGAAATAATGATGGCCACTTGCCAGCAGTTAAAAGAATTCGCAGCAGGAATGCTCAAGAAAGATGTAACTGACAAGCTTAACTAGCCACACAGTGAAAGCCACTCCTCCTCCTCCTCTTTGCGGGCCGCATCTCCTGACCAGGCTTCTTGCAGCGATACCAGCTTGGGTGAAGAAGCAGCAGCACTTACAATCACTTCCCAAAAATTTATTTAAGAAGCTTCAGAGACTGGGAGATATACTATCCAAAATCCACCAAGATCTTTCAGAGATTCGCAAGGACCAACGGACCCCAAACCAAAAAATTTCTGGAACTCAAGGAACATGCAGAGCTCCCACAAACAGTGGATGTACACAACGAGGCCATACTTCAGCTCCATGACAGAGAAGTATGGCTACAACAAAAAGTAGACCAGGAAAACAGATCTAGACATATCAGCATTCGAATTCATGGAATCCCAGAGAAAACCAAGTCGGGAGACGTGGTAGCCTTCATGGACAGCTTTCTACATGAGGTTTTAGAGCTGGAGCGGAGCCTGATTACGCTCTTAATGTCATTAGAGCACACAGATCTTTAACAGTTATGCCAGTGGACCCAAAAGCCAGACTCCGATCAGTCGTGACTTTTTCAGACTACAGGACTAAAACAGATCTTCTGCAGATAGCCTGGGGGAATAAAAGAAATTCTCTGGAGACAAGCGTCTCTTTTTTGAACATGATTATGCCCCACTGACTATGGCTCACCACAGATTTTATTCCCTATATTAAAGCTGTTATGTGAAAAAGGAGTAAAAGCCCGTATTGATTGACCAGCAGTTCTAAAAATCACAACAGACTCCAGAACACATACCTTTCCAATTATATCAGAGGCCAAAAACTCCCTGTTACAGTGGGATATTTCAGTGGAGGCGCTATTGGACCCTGCGACAGAAAAGAATTAGACAGTTATCACTGGCAGTTGGTCCATAGGTCTCGCCAAAGAGGGTGGACAAAACAAAATACAGCTGCCTCACCACAACTGTAGGAACAATTAACAACTGTACAGAAGAATCTCCCCGACCGAGTAGTCCACTCCCACAGCAGAACACTGGCTAAAAACTTAAATCCCAGGTACGGACCATGGAAAATGCCTCTACCTCACAGCAAATCTTAAGATACCTGAAACCTGGCTCTTCTGGAAAAGGAGGCAAGATAGGCTGCTCCACGATAGTAGGGGGACTCTGACATAGCTCCTGCAGTCTATCACCACCCAGGGAAGTGACTTACTTTTTCTCTTTAATTCCCCTTCTTAACTTTTCTGCTAAACAAAAGTACCACCGTTTTTTTCAGATTTCAAACAGTTGAACTCAGTCATTTAGATACTTGCATCATATTCTGCGTTGTTCCGGGCTCGCTTCACCATTATATTGCCAGAGGGGGACGCACTGAGAATCTGCTTCTTTGCCTATACAAGGGCACTCCAAACATGTTGTGGACAGGTTCGGATAAATGAAGACATTCCAGTTAAACCCTCTTGCAGTGTCTTTCTTTTTGTGACTGCCTGATAACATATCCTGGACAAGATTCATGTCTAGGGGACTGGTTTACAATAAGAATACCTCAAACTGAATTAAAGAACGATCATTAATGAGGGCAGAAAGTTCTAAGTAAAATCCAGAGATACAAGAATTTTCAACTTTCACGGGGATCGGATCAGTTTATTAATGGTTCAGGGGAGATGTCCCTGATATCTCTTTGGGCAACAGAGTGGGGGGAGGGGAGACATCTAATCACAGTATGTTTGACAAGTAAATTAGGGGTGACTTCGGGTGGTAGTGGCCCCGTTTGCTACCCCTCTTTTTTTTTCTCTCTTTTATGTGTTTCTTGTATGGGCGCCCCCCCCCCTATATTTGAAATCTTTGGAGTGGGAGGGATTATCTTATTTTACCCCTCTCCCCAGTTAGAGATGATTGGGAGGCTGGGGCAGGGAGAACCCCAGAGGGGCGTGGGTTTAGTTAGCCGTGGTTGGGGGTTGATGCCTCACCTTAAGCTGATGCAGGCAATGGCAGATGCCTCGGCTGGGTGCAGCCTCAAGTTGCTGCATCAACCACCTTCATAGCAGACCCTTAGAGGGTGGTGTAGGGTGGCACATGTGGAAGTTAACAGTTCTGGCTACTGGATCATGTTCGGTTGGCAATGGTTTTACTATTTTAAAGGATACTGGTTCTGTTGAATGTTTTTATTCAGTTGCAATGGTTAATTCTTAAAGGAGTGCACTGCTGTTTCAAGGTTCCTTTGGCTTGGGGGAGTGGGGGAGTACCCCTGTTAGTCTTCATCTTCAGATTGTAATCATGTGTCTGTCACAATTAACCAACGAATGGTATGGCTGAGTTGGTGGTGATTACATACAATGTCAAAGGCCTTAATGGCCCTATTAAGTGAGCTTGAATTTTACGAGAACTTCAGAGATACCGAATCAGCTTGGCATTTCTGCAGAAGACACACCTCACTGAGGCCAAACATAGTATGTTACGGAGATTGTGGGTGGGACAGGTTTATGCAACCTTGGAGGGGGAGAATATCCTCACAGGAGAGAAACAGTGATTTTAATAAGACTGCCCCATTCAGGTACTTCACATAGGTTGTGATCCAGGGTGCAGATTTGTCCAGCTTCAGACCACCTATCAAAATGTCAAATGCACACTACTAAATTTACATCTCACTCTCGCCTGCCTTCATGGAACTCCACATTGAGGAGTGGACACAGAGAAGGCCTGTAAAGGTACTCTGTGGAACCCCTCTGCTGCACACTCTCGCCTGCCTCACGGAACTCCACATCAGGGAGTGGACACAGAGAAGGCCTGTTCCAGCTCTCAGCACACACTAGAAGGGTGTTTACTTGATTCCCCCCCCCCACCCACAACTGACCCTCTTTATTGATGTCACTGGTCATGTGATCCATCACGTGATCTCCCCCTCACACTTTTTTCCAAGTTCCCACTTTTCCATCAGATTCTCAGTCATCGCCACCAGGAGGCAGCACACCCTTGTAGTACCTATGTGCTTCCTCCCTGCCTGAGATTCGATCCCAGTACAGTACCTTCTACTCTGGAGTTAGCAGCCCTACCACTGTACTAAGTGACCAGACCATCTCTCTCCCTTGCATTAAGTATCTTAGCACCTCCCTCTGGCCTTCCATCACTATGCCTCACCTTTGGAGCCTTATACTGTTCATCTGTAGCCTACCTCCTCTTCTCCATCTTCCAAACGTCCTCATCCCACAATATCCATTTGCTCCTATCATCCCCCCCTTCCATGTACCTTGTGGTACTTCCAGCTTCACTGTGCAGCTGCAGAATAAGGGGTGTTAGCTGCACATTCGAGCAGACTTGATAGACCTCTAGGCCTTTATCTGCTGGCAAATTTCGTATGTCCGTATGTGCAGGAGTAGCTCGCCCCGTCTCCAGTAGTCCCATCCACTGTCTTCCCCCCCTCCTCCTTCCTTGCTCATTTCACCCAATCCATTACCACCCTCATTCTACCACAACACCCTACCCCTTCAGATGCCCCACACCCCCAGAATGCAAGCTTGCTAAGGCAGCCCTTCTTCGACATGCCCTCCTCCTCCTATCAGGAAACATTCACCCTAATCCTGGGTCGACTCTCCCATGCTCCCACACTAGCAACAGGACGCATGAGCTCCGGCTCACTGCAATTAACATGTAGATTGCAAAAAATGTTCACGTTGCTCCAAGGGTGGCTAGTCCAGCATTTCCTAGACATACTGGCCCTACCTGAGACATGACTCTCCCATGACACCCCAGACTCGGCCATGACCCTACCTAGCTACTTCCTTTTCCGTCCCAACAGATTGTGTAGACGAGGTGGTGGCTGTGCCCTGTACATTAGGAACACCCTCCAGTTGCTGCCAGTTCACCCCCCCCCCGAGCATGGTGCCCAAACACGCATATCCAAGATACTCCTTGGCAACGCTGGCAGAACACTATATGTCATGGCTGTCTACATCCTGCCACATAATCAGAGAGTTGCATTCCCTTCAGTCATGTTCTGTATCTCTCAACTCCCCTCCAACAGTGAAGTTATCACCATGGGGGACTTTAATGTCAATTGGCTGTCCCCGTCCTTTGTTTCCTAGAAGGACTCGGCTGCTGCGCTTCACCTCACTCAGGGTATACTGTTTCCTACCAGGCCAAACGACAAATCAGGCATCTCCTCATTGCTGGACCTTATTCTCAACAATCGCCCAAACAACATCACTAAAGTCTCAGTACTCCCAGGCGGCCTTAGCGACCATTGCCCAGTAACCTGCTTATGGTCCAATAAAACACCTACTGCTCCCCCCACTGTCACTTACCATTGACGCCTTAAAAAAGGGTATGCTTCAAAACTTCAAAACCTGCCTAACTAACTCCGACTGGTCCCCCATGTATAGCACCCAATCAATTGATACTGCCCTCTCCCACTTTATAAATACCTTCAACGCTGCTTGTGACATCTTTGCGCCTTTCTCAAAACAAGTCACTAACAACCATAACACCCCCTGGATATCTCAACAGTTGCTTGTCCAAATGCAACACCATGATATTCTCTGGTATAAGGCCTTAGACTCACAACTCTCACTGGATAGGCAACGATATCACGAGGCCAGAAACAAATGTACCTGGGCCATTCGCCAAGCAAAGGCGACCCATTATCAACAGGCACACTCCTCCGCCTGGGGCTCAGGAAGATATTTCTGGAAAAACATAAAGGAACTAAACAGGAAATCTGACACCCCACCCCCACCCGCCCAGCTCTGGTTATGGTGACCTAATACAGGACCCCAGTCCATTGCAGACCCCCTAAACACCACACTACTCTATCTCAGTTGTGTCCTTTGCCCCACTAGATCCATCCCGGTTGCAGCCCACCCTCAAACATACCCCTTTTTCACCTCCGAATCATCTTAACGCAGGAGGCTAGGAGTTACCTCTCCAAAGTCCTTGCCAAGTCCCATGTCAGTGGTGACTCCATTGACCTGACGCTCCTCCGTCTAGCCCTCGAGGAGGTCCTACAACCGCTCATCAAACTGTTGAACATGTCCCTCAGCCTAGAACAATCCTCTGCCCTCTGGAAATTAGCTATCATCACCCCTATTTCCAAAAGTGGCACCCGCCTGTCCCCCAATAACTATTGTCCCATCTCTCTTCTCCCTCCCCAAGGCCCTTGAAAAAATAGTGGCTGATCACCTGATGGACCATCTGTCTAAACATAACTTACTGTGCCCCTAACAACATGGTTTCTGCCAGTGCCACAGCACCACCACTGCCCTCCTAAAATACTCCTCCTACATCCACGGTGTCCTCGAATGTGGTCACCTTGGGTCGGTGTACATCGACCTCTCAAAGGCATGCGATACCGTTAATCATGCTATGCTTCTAGCCTCCCTGCTTTCCCTGGGGCTCTCAGTCAAAACAATAACCTGGTTCAAAGGTTACCTCTCAGACCTATCCCAGCAGGTGAAAATCAATTCCACTCTATTAAACAGCCTTCAGGTCTGTTCAGGAGTACCCCAAGGCTCCATCTTGGGACCCCTCATCTTCAGCCTCTTCCTAAACTCCCTTCCCAGCTCGTGCCCTAGAAAAAATTCTGCTCTACACGGACGACGCAGTAATCTTCTGAAGCCATTCCAGCCCTGATTCTCTTCAGCATGCTTGGCAGGGTTTTTTTCACTGAAGCCGAGACAAGGTTCAGTTCCCTCTGCTTAGTTCTAAACTATAAGAAAACCAAATCAATGATCTTTGCCCACCGTCAGAGTCCTTATCATGACTTCCCACTGACCATCATCAACTCACTAGGATCCCCACTTGAGCTGGTTGAGTCGTTCAAATATCTAGGTGTCACCCTTGACACATTCCTCACCTACCATGCACATATCCAACAACTGTCCTCCACTGTCAACTCAAGACTTGGGCTTCTGTACCGTCACAAACACTGCCTTCCCCCAATGGCTATCTGGTCGTTACCTCTTCTGTCCTCTCCCTGGTAGATTATGGCACAGTCATCTATGGCACTGCTGACCCCACTGCATTGCGACGCATCAAAGTCACCCTCAACAAAGCATGCAGACTGGTCATGGGTTACTACAGATGGAAATCCTCCTGTGATCGCTACAAGTCTGTCAAATGGTTGCCATTTGACACCTTTCTTAGGTACCATACTTGCCTCCTGGCCAGGAAAATCCACCTTGGTCAAGCCCCGCCTGTCTGCATAGCCTCATCCAACCTGTCCCATTGGTCAGAACCTCCCATAGTTCTACTGGGACCTCCCTACTGGTCCCCCACTGTTGAACTTCCCATGGTCAAAGAATCTTTTTATACAGAGCCCCCCATGGACTCAACGGCCACCCCCCGTCTCCCTGGAGCCCCAGATCGGTCCCTTCAAGACTAGTCTTCTGCTAGAATCTTCAGCCTTTGACTCTCCCTTACCCTCTCTTCCTCCTGCTCCCCCCACTTGTCGAGGCTCTGTAGTATAACTCTACCTCATAAATGGTATGCTATATATGGAAAAAAAATGTGTATTCATGTATTACCTAAATATTATGGATAATGCTGGGTCCTCCTCTCCCAAAGACTATTGTTCTATATCCCCCGTCTGTGTGGTTTTGTGTACTGTCTTTCTTCCCTGATCACTGCATTTGTAATATTGTATGCATAATTCCGTTCCTTGTTGTTGTTTGACGTGGAGCCTTTGTAAAGGAATCTATGACTCAGAGGGTTGCAATTCTGAATATTAAGTAAAAAAATAAAATATATGCCCCAAATGATGAACAAATCATTCATTCCTTCGAAGGCTGTTGCTAGAGACCATTACAGACTGTGACTCTCTCTCTGTATCACTGGGAAGATTTCAATATGGTACTGCCAACCCGCCGGGACAGAAGCCCTCATGCTTCTGCCCCTAGAACTGCCGGATGGTTCCTATAGAGACTTCTGGCAGAGACCGAGCCACTTGATGTACGGCAGACGAAAAACCCCAACCAGACAGATTATTCCTTTTTCTCCTTCCACCATTAGTTATTCCCACATAGATATGTTCCTCCTTCCTTCTGAAAAAAATGTTCCTAGTACAGGAATGTTCTGTTCTCCCTATGATTTGTTCAGACCATTCCCCTATCCTTCTGAAGTTCTCGCTGATTCCTACAGTACAAAATTCCAATTGGAGGCTCAATGTGGGGTTTCTGAACTCAGCAGAGTTTAAAGACATGGTGGAATCCATCTAGTCGTACCTCTCCATGAATCGGCAGGGGGAGGCTTCCCCCTCGGTACAGTGGGATACCTTTAAGTCATCATTCAGAGGTTCCATAATAGGATAAAAGACAACAAATGCACAGACAACAACTGGAGGCAGAGCTCCAGGAGGCCAAGTTTAGGCATAAGTTGATCTTGGACTCAAAGGACCAAAAGAACTGGGAGTCCAAGAAAACTGTCCTTGAACACATGTTGACATTCCAAGTGGAGGGCTCCCTCCGCAGAACTCAACAAAGATATTTTGAGGGAGGCAACAGAGCCAGACAACTACTTGCTCTATTCCCAACTATATACTCTGGATTCCTTGGGGGAGCTGCCTACCCTTATGGACTTATTTTTGACCCAGATCACTCTGCCAGCATTGCAGCAGGAAGACAGGGACCTAACAGAGGGGGCAGTTATGGCACAGGGGGTTACTGATAAAATCAAACAAAAACAGGGAACTCGCATGGCCTGGATGGCCCGCCCTCAGAATTTTACAAGACCTGTCAAGAGACACTATTGCCACCTCTGCTGGATTGTTTCCACTGTGTTTAGGAGGGGGGCCCATCCCAGACTCTTGGCATCTTACCTAGATTTCAGTTTTGCCTAAGGAAGGCAAAGACCCAGAGCATTTACGCAGAAACAGAAATTGTCGGCAGATAAGGGCCTCCAGGCCCATCCAGTCCAGTGTTCCTATTTACCCCATCTGTACTTGATTCAAGTACAAATTCTGTAATTCAGGTACATTTTTGTGTGAAGGGGGTACACTGTGCCCCCATATTTCTGTTTGAAGTATATGTACCCCACAAAAATGTTGTACAAATGGTAGAATGAACCCTTATAATTTATTTTGTACCCTTGAAAATGTTTGGAGAGGGTGCAGTGCACTCCCAGATCTGCAGCCTTAATGGAAACACTGATCCAGTCTGCCCATATACCCTACCTTTATTAGCAGCCACTGACTCTATTTGGTCATTGGCTTTAGCCTCTCCTTCCCACCTCTAGGGTTCCCTTATGCTTATCCCATGCATGTTTAAATACCCCACTGTGTTTGCTCCCACCATCTTCTAGGGCAGGCTATCCCATGCATCCACCACCCTTTCCATGAAAAAAAAACTCACATTTCCCCTTATCCTGCCCCTCTGCAATCACTTATTGTGCCTCCTTGTTCTTGTACCTCTCTTATACAGAAAGATGTCACCCCCTTGCACCTTGTTTATGCCCTTAAGACACTTGAAGGTTTCTATCATATCACCCCATTTCCTTCTCTCTTCCAGTGTATACATATTGAGGTCTTTTAATCTCTCCTCATATGTCTTCTGGTGTAAGCCCTGCACCATCTTAGTCCCCCCTCTCTGAACTGCCTGCACCCTGTCTATGTCCTTATAAAGATGCAGCCTCCAGAACTGTACACAGTATTCCAGATGAGGCCTCACCAGTATTTTGTATAATGATATCACCACCTCCCTTCTTCTGCTAGTGATACCCCTTCCTAAGCATCCCAACATGCCACTGGCCCTCCCTACAGCCTTTGTACTCTGCTTGGCCTCCATTAGGTCATCTGAGATGATAATCCCAAAATTCCTTTCTTCCCTGGTGACTGTCAGCAACTGCCCTCTCATCCTGTAGCTCTCCCCAGGGTTTCTGCACCCCAGGTGCATGATTTTGTACTCTTTCGCATTGAACCTCAGTTGCCACACTTCAGACCATTTTTCCAGCTTCGCTAGGTTCCTCCTCATTTTCTCCACCCCATCTGGAGTGTCTACCCTGTTGCAGATCTTGGTGTCATCTGCAAACAGGCAGACCTTTCCTTCTAGCCCTTCCACAATGTCACTAATGAAGACATTAAAAAAAACTGGCCCCAGGACTGATCCTTGAGGTACCCCACTAGTCATCCCCTTTCCATGGATTGGATCTGATTTACCCCCACCCTCTGCTTGCTGTCCCTTAACCAGTTTCTAACCCAGTTCACCACCTTGTGGCCCACGCTCAGGCTACCCAACTTGTTAACCAGTCTCTTATGTGGAACGGTATCAAAGGCCTTGCTGAAATTGAGGTAGGCTACATCTACCGCTCCCCCCGATCCACCTTCTTCATCATCCAGTCATATAATCTATCAGATTTGTTTGACATGATCTTCCTGCTGTGAATTCATGCTGCCTTAGATCCTGTGTTCCACTGGATTCCAAGTGCTCCACAATCCTTTCCTTAAGTGGTGCCTCCATAATCGTACCCACTATTGTGGTGAGGCTGACCGGCCTAGTTTCCTGCTTCTCCCTGCTACCATTTTTGTGAAGAGGGACCACATGTGCCTCCTCCAGTCCTCTGGAACCCCTCCTGTGCTGAGCGACTCACAGAAGATAGCTGCCAATGGTGCTGCTAGTGCCATTCATAGTTTCTATAATATACTGGGATGTATGCCATCTGGTCCCATTGCTTTGTCCACCTTCAGTTTTCTGAGCTCCTCTAGGACTCTCTTCTGTAAATGGACTGGTATTCACCTTCCTCTCCTCTTTGTATTTCACTTCATATCACCCAATTTTCCTCCTGAATGTAGACCTTACAATATTTACAGGTATTCTGGTGGACCACCTTCAGGGAGTGATCCATAAAATCATACATCTGAATCAAACAGGTTTTGTGGCAGGGCGCTATATTTAGGACAACATTAGAAGGCTGTTGTTTCTCCTTCCAAAGGGGACGGGGCATTATTTGTAGCGTTAATTTCTAGCTTGTATTCTTCCCTGCAGGCCCAAGTAAGGGTAAATGGACTCAATTCCAGACACTTTTCCCTATCCTGTGGCACCAGACAGGGATGCCCCGTCTCCTCTCTTGTTCATGCGCCTCTAGCAGCAGCGGTCCACCAGGATGCCCAGATAGCGGGGTGATGGCAGCAGGCACTGAACATAAGGTAACATTATATGCCGATGATTCCATCTTTTTTGTGGGTCAGTCAGAGACATCTGTCCCTTATTTGCTAGTGTTCCTGGTCAGATTTGGCCGGGTTTCTGGATATAAAATCAATTTTAACAAATCAGAAACTCTTAGATTAAGTGGATCCTGTTCCTCTGGTTTTAAACCTGCCTTTCCCTTTGCTTGGGTGAAAAATAATCAAGTAAGGTACTTACGGGTACAAATCTTTGTTGACAGATTGAGACTCTGTGACAATTACTGTAAACTTTGGGGAGAGATGCTGAGAGTCCTGGCTAGATGGATCCGACTGCCATTGACAGTGCTGGCTAGATGGACTCTACTGCCATTGATGGTGGTGGGCAAAGTCAAACCTATTGAATATTTTACCCCGGTTTCTTTTTACCACACTGCCACTACCAGTCCCCCTCTCTTACTGGAACTTAGTATATTCAGGACTTAAATTTATTTGGGGAGGCAGCAGACCATGTATCTCACACAGAATCTTAACACAGTCAAGGGAATGAGGCGATTTAGCACTACCAGATTTAAAATTATATTTTTTAGCAAGTCAAATGACCACAGTGTGCACTTGGGCCAAACAAAGACTGGCTTCAGGTTGGTATGGCATCGAAGGATGGGGATTGTGGGGGACAGCTTTTGTTCACACTTGCTCTGTTGGGCTCTCCACAGGATCATATCAGCCAAACAAACAACCCTTGGGTCAAACCTACTCTAAAAATCTTGTGTCAGGTCAAGCATAGATTGGCCTCAGACACGTCACTGGGTCCACTTTCGCTCATCCATTACCACTTGGATGTTTTGCCCCCTTGTTTGGACCAGGGTTATGCATACTGGGAAATGCAGGGGTTAACACTCTTTGCCCAGTTCCTAGCACAGGGGTCTTGTATGTTGTTCCAGAACCTACATGCCAAATACCACTTGTGAAACCAGGATTTTCATAGATACTTCCAAGTTCAAGATTTTATCAAGAGTGACAGTCATGAAGCCCTACTAGATAGGTCAAAATCAACACAGGAAGAATTGATATATGGGGTGGTCACTTTAAATGCAAAACTGAAATGTGTTAGACTTGTATAAAAGATTTACTAAATCAGACATCGAACCCCTCAACAAATATAAAATGGTCTGGGAGGTATCTTGCATCATTTCCACAGAGGAGTGGCTACAGAGATGCAAATATGGCTGGCAGATAGCCTCTTCTCCCATTTAAAGAGAAATTTTTGGGGGACAGTTGTCAGACCAGCCTGCTCTGCCCTGCCATCCCATATGATAAGCATCATTACTATCATAACAGACAAAGGATAATACTATAATGCTATATACTAATGGTTCACTAATGTACTGACAGATTTATTGTATTAGGGCCTATTCAGGAATCTCCTATTTAGCCAAACAGCTAATGTATCAGACAGAAATATATTTGTGGTATCTGATGACATCTGCTGACAATTGCAATATTAGCAACCTAGTCAGCATGCTTTAGTTAGCAAATTATATGAGAAGAATCCTATTGTTCTAATAATAAGTTAGTCAGTACATTGCTGAAGAATTCTACAAAAAGTATCATCCTGGGTGTGAAATACCCATATATTGTCCAATGGAGAGCCGAGTACAGAAACACACTGATGTCTATAAGCTCATAACTCTGGTAGGGGGACGTTCTTATCTGCAGTGTATAATCCTAGTACACGGCCAAACCCCTTGGGATCCCTGGGAGCACCTAGCTTCAACACCTGGTGTATGACTGTTTCTGTGTTCCAGTTGGTAAGACTTGATCTTATGCCTGTGTCTTTTGTACTATTACTAGGGAGAAATAAACTGATTTTCTACACATCTGTGTTTGTGGTGTTTTACCATCAGGTTGTCTCCTGCAGAATCTTACAAGTGGCAATCGTGTTGCAGGACCTGATTGTGATAGAACAATAACCACTTGAGCAATTGTACAGGTGTGTGTGAATTGTGGGAACGGGGATAAAGAGGTTTTCAAGGGCAGAGACATTTTCTAGATCAGAGGAGTGTTCAGACAGTTGTTTGCTTCTACTTTACTTCAAGGTCTTTTCAGCAGCTGTGAAAAACAGCTCACAGAAATTCTTTGCAGTAAGGGGCAGGCTACAGCCAACGCAATGTGATTTAACCCCTTTTTTGAAAATGTACTTTGTGAAGATTGCCAGTTGCTTGCTTCTGCTTTATATGCCGAGCCTTTGGTGATTGATTATTAAAATCCTTGAACCCTCCCATTCATTTATTTGTATGGCACGACCCCAAGGCTTTGTCTGAGGGGCTCAGTGACTCCAAAAGTGTAACTGTTTAGCATGGAAAGTACAGGGGGTTCCGGACCACTCTGAACTTCTCGGCTTATCCACAACCCCCACTTGCATACTTTGTGACCCTGAGCAAGTCACTTAACTTCCCTGTGCTTCCATGTTGCACCTGTAAACAAAGTTTCAGCTTAGTGTGTCTCTCTCCTGGTTAAACAATTGAAAAAAAAAAAGAAAGAGGACAGGACAATTAAAATGTCAGTCAGTGCTGAGTTGAAACTAGACATTGCAAACTTTTTAGCCTTCCATGGAGGGTGTGGTGATTTTGCATGAAGTGCAGCATCCGAAGATCACCCTGTACAGTATGTGATCACTGTAATCAGAAACAAAACTAACAGTTAAGTATAACCGTAAGGGTGCAATGGTTGCCGCATTGTTGCTGCCCTGCAGGTAGTGGAGGCGAGGGTGTCAGCTCTGGAAACAGATGTGGAATCCACGCTACAAGAAAAAAACAAGCAACAGAAGGTTTGGGAGAAGGAGGTTGAAAGTCACAGGCATGTGACACAGACAGAATTGTGTAACACTGCTAGAGAAAGACAGAGAGATCACTAGGTTGAAAGGGAATGGGTAAGTGTCAGGAGGATTTGGATAGGGACATCAGTGAAAATCGCAAAGTGTGTGCTGCATACAGGGTTTTACAGAAGCATCATAGTACAGGACAGCACATAGATGCAAAAGTAAAACATAGATGTAGGCAGAGGTATGCACAGTTATTTCAGCAATTTGATATCCTGAAGGGTCACGTGAAAGTGTTGCCTTACACCCCACCCAGCGACCTGACGTCACCACCTGATGATGAAGGGGATGATAATGAGGAAACCTAAGATGATGGTCCTTGGGACTCTGGAGGGCAACGGCCTAGCCCACCTCCGATAGCTGTCTTGCAGAAAAGTGACCGGGAAGAGGTTGTGGACATAGTCGATCAAGCGATCAAAAGGTCTGGCATCCCAACGGCTTGCCAGGGCATCTTCAATTAATCAATCAATCAAATCTTTATTTATTCAGGCGAGCATCATTGAGTAAGGCTCATTTACAAGATGGACCTGATAAGGTCAAGGTTCGATAGTAGGTACACAACATATACATCAATGCACTAATATATGCATAACAGATACAGAAATAAAAACGCTTATAAATACAATGATCAAGGGTAAGAAGGTGATTCAGACATACATGACAAGGTAGTTTACAGGAAAATTATACAAAAGATAAAGTATATACATATCCCAATATAGGAGTCAAGGCATACACACAGCATAATGTAATACTAGGATGAATGGGGAACATTTAGGACTGATGTAAGGGCCAGTGATTAGTGGGAGAAGGATTAAGTAGGTAGTAGGTAGTTGGGTAGAATTAAATGGAACTGGGGTACTATAAACTTTGGATATGATCCAGACCAAGGTAGGCCAGAACAGCCTCATGCAAGGTGTGGCTTCAGCTACAGCCGAGGCAGTGGTGAGAACCATGCAGGCCAAACCAGAGTGGAAACCCCACATCCTTCTGTCCGCCCAAGCCATCTCTAACCTTACAAAACAGATAGGCTGAATGGGGCTTAATGACAATTTGAGCTGTCATTTAGAGAAAGTGAATAATCAATGAGAAATGCTTAACCTGCCGGTTGAGCAAAGAGTACAGGTTTTGAAACAGACAGTGGACCCTACACTCTTGGCCAAACTGCCAGATGTAATACATAATGATGCCAGGGCAGGGTTCAGTGACATTGCAGAAGGCCTGCTGGCCACGCATAATCCCAACCTAGTGGGATTGTCCATGGCTTACCACATCAAGCAGTATGCTAGGGAAACCCCCGCCCAGTACGACAGCCGTCTCTGGGTGGCATATGGAACCAGAAAGGACTTAGCAAATGAATCAGCCAACAGAAACTCAGTGGAGTAGAAAAATTTGTTTTTGAAAAACATGCTACCAGATGTCTGTAAAAAGACAGAGGTCTCTGTTTTCCCAAGACCAGACCATGTTGCTGAGATTATGCAAAAAGCAGAATGTGCATTTCCACTGTATGTGCGAGATCAGTGTTCCAGACAGAAGGCCAAGGTGGCTGTGGTGCAGCCTGGTGCTGAGCCGACTATACAGTATATGGTGGACGGTAAACAACAGGCTCAGGCCTACTGCCCCAAGAAATAGTGTAACCAGAAATGAGATGGGAAACAGAACTGGAACTCATACTACCAGGGCCAAAGCCTGAAATGGTCAGGCCCTAGATACATGGAGTTGCAGCAGGAGTGTAACCGGCTCAGAGAGTTTGAGACCTGGGTGAAATTCAAGGCGATACTCTTCAGCAAAAGCCAATTGCAGCCCTAGGCCCTGGAACTACTCCATCAGCACCTCCATGCCAGGAGTAACCGCCGGTAGAGGAGGCCCAGGTATCTCCTTACTGAGAAAGTACCCAGATGCTCATGGACGCACAGGCCCAGTCCCCTTCAGATAGGGAAGATTCTGAATGATGGTGCCAGGCCTCGGTACACATCTTCACCACCCTGGTGATGGATGAAACCAGCCAACCATGTATAGAAGTATTGGTAGGGGGCCAGTGACAGGAACTGTTTCTAGACATGGGAGCCACTGTCTCAGGGTTACATCAGGATGACCTAAAATGATCCTGATTGTCTACAAAAAGAGCTACTTTCTCCCAGACCTTCAAGGGGACCGTGGTCACCATCTACTGGTCCAGATCCATACTAGTTACCATTGGTACCTTGGCAGTGGAACACTGTTTTGACCTCATGGTCTTACATCATCACCAAAGCATCTTAGGGATAGACTTTTTGTCACAGCATGGATGCATTGTGGATTTGGCCAACAGGCAATTACTCCAGATAGGAAGTCATCTCCACATGATACTCATTCCTGATTCATATGTAGTGGCAGTAGTGACCATCACTGACAAAGAGAGTATGACATCATCATCATGCCTACCGGGTCAAAATGTCATACGCTTAATAGTGTACGACAAAACCCTGTAACTGCAACAGCGCAGTATAACTGAGTGAGAGGGTGCAATACTACAAATGGGTCTGTGTGCAGTACTGCACCCTCTCACTGTCACAGGCAGAGGATAAGACCTCTGCTGGGATGGGGTTCCACCGAGCAGCTGCCATGGCTCGATGCAGTGAGTCACTGACAGCAAGGAAACGAAGCAATGCGTTTGGGACCAGGTTTGATTCCCGGTCCCAGATGCATGGAAATTTTCTGTTTTTTCGCACTTTGTGCGAGATTTGTGTTAACCCCCCCGAAGTTAGTTATAATAGTTGGGGGGGGGGATTCAGAGGGTGCAGCCGCCCCCACAAAAAATAAGACTTATACCACATGGCATATATTGTGCTGTAGCACAATATATGCATACAGCACAATGTCTTGTGACATTATAACCCTGTGCCATCATCATGCAATGTCATCACAAGCTGCTACCTCAGATCCAACCAATTCTGGAAAGGCACCAAGAGGCCTTTGCCAGGAACAAACATGACTGTGGAAGGATGGATACCTTCATCCAGGTCATTGGGGAGGTCCCACCTTGTCAGAAGCAATACCCATTCCATTTGGAAACTGCTACCTTGGAAGCAGGTATGTCAGCAGCCCTTGCTCAAAAGGCCAATGGCACCCTGAGGCCTATCGCTTATGCCTCCCAAATGCTCTCCATGGTAGGGCTGAAGTATTTCTTGTGCAAAAGGAACCTTCTGGCAACCTTTTGGGCTGACAAACATTGTGCATACATATACCTCTCAATTGTCCCTGATTTTGCCTCAAAATTTTACTCTGTCCCTGCAAAAAATAATGTGTTACCGTGACAAAATAGTGAGGGTTGTAAACACAAAATAATATTAAACATTAAAGTTACAGACTTGTTCTTCCTTAGGAAATGCATTTTACACTAAGCCCATATTCTACCAGTTTCCTGAGTGGATATCATCAATTTTGAAGATAAGTCCCTGATTTTGGTACTTTGTTCCTGATTTCTTTAATCCTTGTCCCTGACTGATGAGGCAGGAGGCTGAGAGATACATGCGTACATAATAGGATTTATCATGCTACACACCAACCACGCCCCCACAGACTTCCTATTGACAGATAGGATTAAAGATGGCAATGTGTCTAACAACAGACTCACATGTTGGTCTCTGTACGCCAAGATAGAGACATCACTGTACTTCCCGCCAAAATGCCCTCCATCTTGGCACATGGTCTCCTATACCAAGAAAAACCACATGAATGTGGCCTAGAGCCACCAGTTTTACTTGAACAGGGCCCATTTCTCCCAGCAACAGAAAAAGGTTTAGATGACACTACTCTGCCGTGTGTCTTCACAGATGGCTCCTCTTCATACAATGGGGAGCAAAGAGCAGGATTTGGGGTCCTGGTCCTGGCTTATACAGATGCCACCACTGAGGTGTAAGAAAGTGCAGTGTCAAATCATCACAGCATGCAGAAATTGCAGCTGTTGTCTGTGCCTTAGAAATTATGGATGGGCAAGAAAAAGAAAATGTCATCCTCTTTTCTGACTCATCTTGGGTGTGTCACTCCTTGACAGAATTCCTTCCTTTCTGGAAGACCCATGATTTTACCTCATCTGAAGGTACCCCAGTCAAGTACAGAGATTTGTTCATCTACATTGTAGGCCTGGCTGAGCAATGTGTGTTCAAACTGTTTATCCAAAAAGTTAAACCCACTCCGAAGCAGAACACTTCCATTACTACAATGACTGAGCTGACTCTTTAGCCAAAGAAGGAGCTTGAGGGGGTGAGATATGGACCATACCTCCTTTCAGTGCAACACCTATGGTGTCTGCAAACAGGAGAAACAAAGAAGTCCCTGTGGACCTGACTGAGCTACAGCGGGCAGATCCAGAGATAAAGGAGGTATGCCAATATCTCTCCAAAGACACAGAGAAAGAAATGTCTGCAGATAATCCATTCAGGAAACATGCAGATAACCTCCATCTGTCCCAAGATCAAAAACTGATCTTCTATCCCTCATGTGATCAGAAACTGGGTCCTTCATCAGGTCCACAATACCCCTACAGGTGGACACCAAGGGGTGGACAAAACAAATCCAAAGAGTGAAAACCATGGGCTGGTGGCCTGGTATTACACCAGATGTCCAGCATTATGTGGACAACTGTCTCACCTGTGCATAGAATAACCCAACTCCAGGCAAGAAAAATGCCAAACCTTTGCCTCAGAGACACTCTGGTCCCTGGAACAACATCCAGATTGATTTCATTAGACCATTGCCTTTGGCCGACAGAAACAACAAGTTTGCCCTTATGATCACTGACCTATTCTCAAAATGGGTTGAGGCCATTCCAATTAAGGCCAGTACAGCAAACGCCACTGCCATAATCCTGTCCGAGCAAGGGTGGGACCTACCTCTCAAGGTAGATTCAGACAAAGGGTCAACTTTCACAGGTGAACTCATGCAGGAAACAATAAAGTTATTGAGAGTTAGAAATTTCACATAACTTACCATCCGCAGTCATCAGGACAGGTAGAAAGAGCAAACAGACACATAAAAGCACTGTTATGTAAATTTGCTACTGAAACTGTAAAGACTTGGGATACCCTGTTGCCCTTACTCATCATGGCAATTAGAGCTACCCCATCAGCATCTACTCTATGCACCCATTTTGAGGTAATGACTGGTAGATAAATGAGATTACCAGCACATTTGATGATTAACACCAGTGCTCCTACTACAGACAGAGTGTCAGTAGACAACTATGTCACCCAACTGAAAGACAATCATATTAAAACCCACTTGTGCTGCAAACAACTTGGGCCAAGCCCAACTGCAGTCCAAGAAGTACTTTGATAAACACGTCAAAGAAGTCAACTGGCAAGTAGGTGACAGAGTCATGATTCTGAAATTTGCCTTTGTAAACAAATGGTCAGGTCCATTTGATATCATCAATAAATTGAGTCCAGCTGTGTACCAAGTCCGAATCATTGATGGCAGAATAAAGCCAATTGATAAGTGGTACCATGCAAACCAGCTGAAGCTCTGCAAAGCTGATTAGTCCCATACAACAAAATGCAGTATAAATGCTCCTTCCTCCAGTCCAAGGGGGAAGGAGCACCTTGTATGCTTAACTGTCTGTTTTGCTTTTTGTTCTTAGCTGCTGAACAATTCTGATAAACTGAAATGTTGATTGTCCTAGAACACCAAATGACCATTGGTGGAGAGAAGCTTATGTGAAGACACTCCTTCCTCCACCTCCAGAGGAAGGAGCACCATTTACTAACAATACTTTTTTTTTTTATTATTTAGTTGTTTAACCAGGTATAGCACACTAAGCTGAAAGCTTTTTTACAGGAGCGACCTGAGAGCACAAGGAGGTTAAGTGACTTGCTCAGGGTCACACAGTGTGCAAGTAGAAGCTGTGGGATTCAAACCCAGGTCTGGTCTGCTGGATGTCACCAGATTTGCAGCTCAGAGCCTTAGACCACTGCGCTATACTGCCTCCTTTTGTTTCCCCTTCTTCTTTCACTTTTCTTAGCTCCAGTAAACCCAAACACTGAAGACTTTGGTATTCCAAGATGGGACCGTCCAGACTGAGGCTCCTTTTATT
Source organism: Neoceratodus forsteri (assembly GCA_016271365.2). Taxonomy (NCBI): domain Eukaryota; kingdom Metazoa; phylum Chordata; order Ceratodontiformes; family Ceratodontidae; genus Neoceratodus; species Neoceratodus forsteri. The sequence goes on along the minus strand of JADMNL010000023.1, from coordinate 200,169,591 downwards.
CCTAGATTTATGGCCGAGAGACCCGGAATCCATCCATTTGACCTCGCACAAGAAGCTCCTGCAGAGTGAGGCCTACCACAAGAAGCTCCAGTACATGAAGGCATGCCAGACCCATATCCGTGCCTTTCTTCATGCCATGAACCCCAATGACCAGGCCTACTCCCCTCTTCCAGATTTTACCTCTCCCCTGTTATAGGCATAACCATTGATTTGCCCTCTACTCATATTTCTGTTCAAGCAGGTCAGGATGCACACCTCAATACTCTTGTTATTGCACCACCATAATCTACTTTAAAAATGAACTGGAAAACTGATAATATTGATGGACAGCAACTTCCAGTTGCCAGCCTTGACAAAGGAACTTTTAAAGGTTGGCCCAATACCCGTATTTGCCCTAATGGAACTTTGTGCATCTGCCAAGCTACACCGCAAAACAAAGGACTTTACAATCTCACAGCAATGGTTAATATGTTTCAACCACAGAGTTGCTTCCATTGGTCTTTTCCTTACAGTGACTCCAGTTAATAAAGATACTGCTCTTCAATGTCCCACCTTGGTGTGTGGCCCAGAAAGTGGCCTGGCAGAAACATCTATACCTGGAACTTTGATTAATAACATACAATATATAGTACTGAACCTAACCCACTGGAACATGGCAGAGTTTCGACAGTGTGTTTCTACTAATGTATCTAATTTTCATTCTATGATGTTATTGGATTTAATGGCAGCATATCAAGTTAGGGCTCAAGACCCTGTAGCAGGGCACCACACAACGGAACACCATGGAGTGTTCTGGCGTCAATGTCATCAATCATTGGAGTGCAGTGATTGGAATAGCTGGTGCTGTAACAGAGTTTGTTTGGCTCAGGAATGTCAATTTGGAACCGTGCTGATTTGGCCAAAATTCAGAGACATAACAATCTCTTCAATTCTAAACTAGCAGATAATGTGGTAACACCCATGCTATGCAGTATAAGGTAAAGGAAACATTGTTTAACCAGGAGCAGCACACTAAGCCGAAGCCTTGTCTCCATATGCGACCTGGGAACACAAGGAAGTTAAGTGACTTGCTCAGGATAACACAGTATGCACCTAGTTGGCTGTGGGATTCAAACCCAGGTCTCCAGATCTGAACCTTAACCCACTGTGCTATACTTCCTCCTGCCATGTAATGCAATCATTCATTCATTATCATGGTTGAAGAGGGGTATCTTTATTAACTGGAGTCACTGTAAGGAAAAGAGCAATGGAAGCAACTGTGTGGTTTAAACATATTAACCATTGCTGTGAGATTGTAAAGTCCTGTGTTTTGTGGTGATGCACAAAGTTCCATTAGGGCAAATATGGGTATTGGGCGAACCTTTAAAAGTTCCTTTGGCAAAGAAGGACTCTCACAAGAAGAAAAGTTTACTGTTTATAATATGCATGATATTGCTAGATTGATTGATGAAACTTGTGATAAAATGAATGAATTGATTGTATTACATAATACAGAACTTAGGGAGCAGCATGTAGGCAGGGAGGTAATATGTTCAGCCTATGGTAATTTTGCACTTAACATTGTCACTAATCTCTTCTGGGATTTGGAATTGGGGAGGATCCCAGATTTGATCCAAGATAAGTGTAATGATATTGCCCCCACTGCAGTTCCCTTTCCTGTACTGTGAAGTGTATGGATAAGACAGTATCCTTTTCCTTGGCTACTGCACAAACTTTGGGTTACATTATGCCACACCCAAATCAAGGACCTTGCTGCACAGCCGATCGTAGCATTGATACCATGTGTCACATTTACAGTATCTCTTCCAGTTTTCGACAAGGATTCTTCAGTTTTCAACAAGCTTGCCAGTATCCACTCCGTGGACCATCTTCAGGGTAGCATCTACAGAGAACGGATTAATCTACCTCCTCTACTGGTGTTTCATCCTCGCCTTGACTCCTGGATTGCTCTGCATATAGTCTGCTATGCTAAAAAGGGATATCATTATCTGTACTGATGTGACGTCTTTGACGTAACCGTGCCAGTTTGTGGTTACTCCTCTGATACAATTGATTGGTCATTACAGTTTAATGATGACCTAAATGAACTTTCTTCAGCTTCTGCAATGCCTTCTATGGATCAAGACAGACCCTCTTTGAGTCAAAGCACAACCCAGCTTCAACGCCTCCGGCACAGCTTCCAGAAATGTTTCTCAAGACGACATCCACAACAGCAGCAGCGCGAATACTTCAATCATCTGCCCTGTCCAGCTCACGAAGTGGCGCCTTCCTCAAGTTCGTGTGACCTACAACTCTGATGGACAGTACTGTGTTGTGACCAATCATCAGACTTTCTCCTATGGAACTTTAACTTGTGACATACCCTTTCCAAACTTCTTCTTCATGCCCCAGGAGCACTCTATCATAGGCCATATGGTTATTACCCCAGTTCCCACCCCAGAACATGATTATATCGATAGTGACCCTGACTATCTGTATGCTCTAGCCCAGTATTTAATGTGCATATTGATCCACTTATTCTGAATCTCAAGTCTCTACTGGAAAGAAAGAATACACATTTAGTTCACATAAGTAACAATGTCACCAAGGCAGGGAACTCATTAAATGCTCTGTTTCATGTTGGTGACCTCAGCACCGCACTATCCCAACAAATGGTTGGAGCTCACATTCAAAGGTTTTGTTGTTATTATTCAAGTGGCAAAGGCAAAGGCAAATTTATTTAAAAGACGTCCAATCCCGGAGGCTCTGGGTGCTGTAGAAATTTTATAACATTCCATACCACATAAATATTTAGGTTAAAATAAAACACACAGAAATAATCAACATTAAACACCAAACGCTTGCAGAAATAGGAATGTCTTCAGGCGGACTTTAAAGGCGGCTATAGTGGGGGCCTCCCAGACTAAAGTTGGTAAAGAGTTCCAAAAAGCGGGAGCGGCAACACTAAAAGCTCGGTCGCCTGCAGATTTTAACCTCGCTCTAGGAACAGTCAGGAAGCCACCACTAGAAGGCGGAGATGGTGGGTAGAGGAAGAAGGTACCAGGAGTACTGACAGGTAACCAGGGCCCTGCCCGTGTAGGGCCTTATAGGTGAAAACCCACCTTAAAAGTATTCTCCACCTGACAGGCAGCCAGTGCAATTCGCGTAATATAGGTGTAATATGACAAAATTTGTTTGCCGGTCAAAGCCGCAGCAGCATTACCAGCTGCAGTCTCGAAGAACTCCCGGAGACCCTGAGATAGAGGGCATTACAGTAGTCAAGCCTAGATGTGACTAAGGCATGTATCAAGGTAGGGAGGTCCAGATGTGGAACAAGGGGCTTAATCTGGCAATGTTTCTAAGATGGAAAAACAGAGTCGAACCACGGAAGATATTTGAGCTTCCATGGACAGATTCCTGTCAAGAATCACACCAAGATTGCGCAGAGGAGGCCATCAATGGCTGGCTCCAGCACAAGTCCAGTTGCAGAGTCAGAGGCCATCCCATCACGAACTCTGTTACTCCACTACCAATACCTCAGTCTTGGCAGGGTTCAGTCACAGCCAGCTGGAGGCCATCCAGTCGTTAATCTCAGCCAGACAGATATTTGACACATCCACTGCGTTGGATGTTCCTGGGGCAAAGGACAAGTATAGCTGAGTATGATCAGCATAGCAATGAAAACTCAGACCATACTTCCTAATGATCCCCCCAGGGGCAGCATATACACTGCGAACAACATTGGGGCCAATACCGAACCCTGAGGGACTCCACACAAAAGGAGGCAGGTGTAGATGAGAAATTTCCCTCACAACCCATTGCCTCCTGTTGGTAAGAAAGGACTCAAACCAGTTGATGACAGTACGGTGAGTCCACACAGCCCCTCAGGCAGAGAAGCAACACACAATGGTCCACAGTGTCGAATGCTGAGAGAGATCGAGAGAACAAGAATTGTCCTGTCCCTCGGTCTCTAGCCCTGAGAGATCATTCTACACTCAACTAGCTGAGGTTTCAGTGCTATGTCTGGCCCGAAAAGCCACTGGAAGGGATCATACAACTCAGTGAGTCATGAGGTGTTCCTCCAACTGAAGCGATACCACCTTCTCAACAATCTTCCCCAAAAATGGGAGATTGGAGATGGGACGGTAATTTGCCTTGATTTCTGGGTCCAAAGAAGATTTCTTTAAAAGGGGTCTCACCAGAGCCTCCTTCAAGGTATCTGGAAAGACACCCTGATGCAGGGAACACCGAACAATCGAGGCAAACACCAGGCCAACAGAGTCAATGCATCTCATTAAGAAATGCGTTGGCACTGGGTCCAACTCACAAAAGGTATACTTCAAATTGGCTGCCACCTCAATAACCTCACAAACCTCCACTGGCCTAAACTCTCCCCAACTAGGCGGAGTGCACTCAGAACACATCTGGCGACCACTGTCAGCAATGGTATTGCTGGCTGAAGAAACCTCCCGCCGGATCAAAGACACCCTGTCCGAGAAAAACTGAGCAAAATCCTCACAATCTTCATTTGAAGAAACCCTCCTGGGCTGCAGACAGACAGGATGGAGAAGTCTATCGACAGTCTGGAAGAGTGAGGCTGGTCGGTTTCTCCCGGCAGCAATCTCCCTAGACAGAAACACTACATTCTTACGGTTGATTGCCTCCTGATATGCACAATAATGCGCACGCAGGACCAGTTTGTCTGTCTCCAGACGGGACTTCCTCCAGCAGTGCTCTAATCTCCAACCCATCTTCTTCATTTCCCTAAGGTCTCCATCATACCATGGAGACCTCAGGTACAAAGTTCTGGGTCGTATACGGATAGGTGCGAGGGAGTTGATGGTGTCAGATAACACCTTATTATAGGTGTCACCCCAACATCAACACCTCCGATGCATGCACCACCCACACTGGATAATTCAGCTGCCGCAAAAACCCTCAGGGTAAGATCCGTAAGCGCGGCGAATAGTCTCAACAGGGAAGAACTATGGTGGGAGCTAGGCGTGAACTTCACCGTGCAATGATCAGACCAAATACCTGATCAATCCTGAGATCAGCAATCTCGAGCCCCAGTGAGAACACCAAGTCCAGTATGTGGCCGTCCCCGATGAGTTGGTGCATCAACGACCTGCATCAGCCCCAACAAGGACATACTCTGCAGAAATTCGCCGCTGCACCTTTGACCTTTATCATCAGCCCAAACATTGAAGTCCCCCAGAAAAACACATCTGGGGGAACCCAATGTTTCACCGGCAACAAACTTGGCAAATTCCTGCAGGAAACCTCCCATCGGGCCAGGAGGGTGATAGATGAGGAGGATCCTGCAGCCCACACCGAGTCCTCCATGAATGGCCACACACTCAAATGAACTTGGAGTTACCACCGGGTGCATGGTGAAGGTCAGGCTAGATCTAAAACAAATAGCTACACCGCCACCCCTGTGATTTTCTCTGGGGCAGTGCACCACGGTATACCCTGGAGGGACTGCAGCCTCAAAAACAGGGCCAGCATCATCTCCCACCCAGGTCTCCGTAATGCAAGCCAGGTCGACCGATGAAATCAAGGCGGCAATAATTGCCGTCTTGTTTCTGATCGACCTGGCATTGCACAGCACTGCCATCAGAGAAATAGAGGGTGGTGTAGCCCCTCGGGTTACCTGACCACTCGGTCTGGTGGTCTCCCTGGAAATGGGCACCAACCACGTCTGGCCTCTCCCAGATGCCCTACATAATCCAGGGCATCTCCTGAACCTAACAACCTCTATCCTTCCATCAACCAGCTCCTGGTTATCCCACTGCGAACAAGCGACACAACCCCTTACAATCCCCACTTCCCTACAGCGTCTAATGATAGTATCAGACACTGGGAGAGGGATAAAGGGACGTAAAGCGTGTAGCTGTGAGCTCCCATAGATGATCCTAGCCCCCACAAGTCCTCCCACAAACCCCCTACACATTTCCAGTACTAACCCAAACTGTTACTAACACACATTAAATAAAAAAAAATTAAATTAAATAAACTAATAAACAACTAAATCATTAATACAAAACCCAAGAACAGTAAACAGTTAAAACATTTCTATCACAAACTGTTTTATTTTAACACAATTAAAACCGTCAATAAACTAACCCACTTCCCTCCTCTCATTCCAAACAGAAAATTCCAGCACCGAGTGGCGCTCACACCACTCACACATATGACGGCTTGAATTTATGCAAGTTGTCCCCCCTCAGCATCAAAGCCTCGCTCCCCTACTCACACCTCCAGCTGGTAGATAGTCAAATTCAGCATGGCCTCTCACGCCATGCAACTCAGCACTTACGGAGGGCAAATTAGGCAGATAGCCCACGAGCAGGACAGCAGAAGCCAGGCACAGAGGAAAGCAGGTATCGAAACACAAAGTCCAGACACTATCCAACCCGCTAACGAGCGGCGTCCCGAAAAGTCACAGGTTACAATTCCAACATACAGAGCTACCGCTTGCGAGCGGTGCTTGAATTTATGCAGAGTTGTCCCCGGCCCCTCAGCATCAAAGCCTCGCTCCCCCTACTCACACCTCCAGCTGGTAGATAGTCAAATTCAGCATGGCCTCTCACGCCATGCAGCTCAGCACTTACGGAGGGCAAATTAGGCAGATAGCCCACGAGCAGGACAGCAGAAACCAGGCACAGAGAAAGCAGGTATCGAAACACAAAGTCAGACACTATCCAACCCATGGCGGCGTCGAAAAGTCACAGGTTACAATTCCAACATACAGACAGCTAAGAGCTGGCGCGGTGAATTTATGCAGAGTTGTCCTCCCCTCAGCATCAAAGCCGCATCCCCTACTACACCTCCAGCTGGTAGATAGTCAAATTAGCACGCCTCTCACGCCGTGCAACTCAGCACTTATGGAGGGCAAAGTGTTTCTCATTATTTTTCTTGTTATTATCGTGCTCTGTTTACGTAAACCTCTAACACAACATAGAAATCAACTAAAGTTTCTCTACGAATCTCATTCTGTAACTAAATAACCTACCTACCCACCTAGTTAGTGTTGTCTTTGTATGCAGGAAACAAGGGGGGGATATGTTGGACCAGCCTGCTCTGCCTCCCGAGATGACTAGCATCATTACTATCATAACAGACAAAGGATAATGCTATATACTAATGGTTCACTAATGTACTGACAGATTTGTTGTATTAGGGCCTATTCAGGAATCTCCTGTTCAGCCGAACAGCTAATGTATCAAACAGAAATATATTTGTGAAAATCTACTGACAATTGCAATATTAGCAACCTAGTCAGCATGCTTTCGTTAGCAAATTATATGAGACAAAGCCTATTGTTCTAATAACTAGTTAGTCAACACATTGCTGAAGAATGCTACAAAAAGTATCATCTTGGGTGCGAGACACCCACGTATTGTCCAATGGAACACCGAATACAGAAACACACTGATGCCTATAAGCTTGTAACTCTGGTAATGGGACATTCTTATCTACAGTATATAATCCAAGTACATGGCCAAACCCCTTGGTATCCCCTGGAGCACCCAGCTTCCACACCTGGCGTATGACTGTTTCTGTGTTCCAGTTGGTAAGATTCATCTTATGTTTCTGTCTTTTGTACTATTACTAGGCAGAAATATACTGATTTTCTGCATGTCTGTGGTGTTTTACTGTCAGGTTATCGCCTACAGAATCTTACAAAGCGCTGGTCCATGTTTTTTTTGGTACCCCCACAATAACAATACTGCAGACTGCTGGCATGCTTGTGAGGACCTAGGTTCCCACTGGCACATATTTTGGGGTTCACAAAATTGGTGAGCTTCTGAACTGCGGTTAAGAAGGCAATCCAGCAGATACTGCAATAAGACATCCCAGACACTTTCATGGACTGGATTTTAGGTTTCCCCATGGTAGTGGGGTTCCACTCCTCCCAATGTAAACTTGCACTAATTTTTTTTAGTGGCCGCACTGAAATGAGTAACATCACACTGGCTCCAGAGTTGCCCACCTTCCCTTTCAGAATGGTGTAACAGGATATATGACATGGAAACCCTGACAGCCCACTTACATCTTCAAGAAGAAAAACACTTGGAGCACTGGCACCCTTGGTTGACTTGGATGGCTGGGCAGATCAGGGGCAGTCTGACTCCCCACATTATTAAGAACTAATCCTTCCTTCTTCCCTTCCTTCCTTTCCCCCTCCCCTTCCGGCATCTCTCTCTCCTTCCCTTGGGACCCCTTTGACTGATGGGCTTTTCCCGCTTCCCTGTTCACCCCCTCTCTCCAGCCATTTTAGGAGTGGTTCTCTAGAGAGCCCAATGTACCTTGTAGCTGATGTTGGGGGTGGGCGGGCTTTAAGAAATACTGTTAGAAATTTATTATTATTCACTTCGTCAGTGCACTCTGAAATCTACTTGAAACCTGTTTATAGATGTTATTAGTTAAATGTTGGTGTATGAATCCGTTTGTATGTTAAATATTGCAGGGACATTTCATTGGAAAATATGCCCGAAGTATGGGATCACCCTTTTCTTTTTTTTCTCTGCATGTAATTTAACAACATAGAATTTGATGGCAGATAAGGACCGCTTGGCCCACCTCATCTGCCCTATTCCCTACCTGATAGATAAGCTGCAGATTCTAGTTAATCAACAGCTTACTTCCTCCTACCCTCCCACTAGAATTGCCTTATGTCTGTCCCATGCATTCTTGAATTATCCCTCTGTTCCCGACTCCACAACCTCCTCAGGAAGGCTGATCCATGCATCCACAACCCTCTCTGTGAAAAAATACTTTCTAACATTACCTCTGAGCTGTCCCCTTCTATCTTCAAATTGTGCCTCCTTGTTCTTGCACATCTCTTTTTCTGAAAGATGCTACCCTCTTGTACCTTGATAATTCCCTTGAGATACTTGAACGTTTCTATCGTGTCCCCCCTCTCCCTCCTTTCTTCAAGGGTATACATATTAAGATGTATTAATTTAATATGTATTAGTCCAGCTCTGTAACATAGATTTCATATAAGTTTCATTTTAACTTATGTTACAGAATATCAGTACTACAGTGTCCACTGTATTAGTTTGTTGAATAAACTTGAGTAAAAAAAATAATTGAAGCAATATTGTGCATCCGGTGAGGAGACAGTAGTATGTGTGTGTATAAAGTTGTCTCCCTGTGTATAGTATATATAATAGGTTTGGTTATATGCTTAAATAGGATAAGTGATACTTTGTAATAAAGATTCATTATGCATTCTTGAGGATAACTGTCATGGGTAAAAAAATGTGCCACTGAATATGTAGATGCACAGTAATGAAATAAGGTATTAAACAACAGTTGACAGAATGTAGCGAGCAGAGATCGCGGCTCACACATGAATCAGTGCATTAAAGGGAATGCTGGGTCATTTAGATGCCAGTAGAAAAAATAGACTGGATTTTATTTATTTCAAAAGTTTTGCCAGGAAAGGCATACTGAGCTTGTAGCTTCTTGTTTCCAAAAGTGTCCTGGAGGGATGGTTGATGGGGAATATGCAGTACATGAAACACAAGTGAGAATAAATAATGTAAGGTGCAGTAGTAATAAAAACAAGGTGCAATAAAAATACGTACATTAAAGTGAAAATAAATAGTGCACAGTCACAATTATAGGCAGAATATTCAGAGCTACACAAAATAAAGATGAAGTGTAATGCATAAGACACAAGTGCTATACAGTACAGGGAGTGATGCCAGATAGTAGCAGAAGATTACCACCACCCAGACTGCTAAGGTGCAAGCCAACAAAAGTAACTGATTTTGGAGCAGTAGCCATGGGGGGTAAGAATTGTGCACAACTGGGGTTGGAGACAAGGGTAGGAGTTGCTCACAGCAGGAGGGGAGAAATGAGAGAGAAGGGGGACATCAGCAACACAGGAGGAGGGAAAACAAGAGGTAGGGGATCAGGAACAGCTGTAGGAGGGGGTGGCAAAGTCACAAAGAAGGGATTTGAGGTAAGTGAAGGATGAGTAGATATGCAAGGGAAGAGAGGACCAGTGCTTAGGAAAATGATACGAGAAGCTAGTTTGGCCCATGGAACTTTCCTGGGAGGAGGCAGAGGGAGTAGCAAGCAGTGCCTTGGGGGGGTAGGAGGAAGGAGTGGGGGAATGAAGGAGGGTAGAGAGGTAAAGGCAGGAGAGAGAGCCAAACCAGAATCTGGAACTGAAGGTGTCGCAGTATATGAGGCCTCTGGCATCATGGGAAGGGAGGAGTAATGAGAGCTGGTGTTTACTTGGGGGGGCAGTCCAATGCAAACGGGCAGAAAGAGTGGAAGAGGGGATCCTGTCTGGCAAGAGTGGAGTTTGGAACAGCATTGTACACAATGTTGCTGTACTCAAAGATAAGAAGGATCATGTTTGTGACTAGCTCCTAAGTGCAGGGTGAGGGAAACTAGTTTTGTTACTATATAGTGCACACAGTTTGGGATGAAGCTTATGGTAGATAGAATAAATGTGTGCTGAAGAGTTGAGGTGCCAGTCTAGCCAGACCCCAAGGCACTTAAAAGAGGGGACATCCAGAAATGCAGTACCATAAAGGGTGTGGAAGGAGGGGATGGCAGAGAGTCTGGCAAACTTCTGCCAGGAGCCAAGAGTCAATGAGCCACAGGAGAGAGTCAGCCATGGAGTGGGACTTCCTGAAACCAGACTGGAAGAGAGTAAAAAAGGAGGAGTTGGGGAATGGGGTGAGTAGTGAAAGGACATCATGTACCTGGAGCTTGGCCAGTGTAGGTAGGAAGGAAATGGGATGAAAGTTTCCAGAAGAGAAAGGATCACCCCATTTTGGGAGTGGGATCACAGTAGCCAACTCCAAGGCATTGGGGGCTGAGACAGAGGAGAAGAAAGGGTCAAGGAGAAGGAAAATAGGGACAGCTGTAGTAGGATAGGACAGAGAGATACAGAAATTGGGGTCCAGGCCATTTGGGCTAATGCCCTTGTGTGGGTTTAGAGCTAGAAGGGCCTTAGGGGAGGCTAAGGGAGTGGTAGGAGAGGAAGCACCAAGTTTGGTTGACAGTAAATCTTTCGACCACCTGAACAGCGATGGCACAATACCGATGCAGGTATTGTGCCTCCCAAGCCCCCAGTGTTTTCTGTGGGGGGGGCTCTGCCCCCACACCCCTGAACTCAGGATTCTCAACTCAGGTCGAAGTTGGTCCGGGAGGAGGCAAGACACTGGGAAGCGAAACACGGAAAGGGGCCATTACAGCCACTGTCGCTGTAGTGGTAATTTTCCGTGTTTCACCAACGGGGTGTCGGGCAAAAGGGGGCCACCCATAGGAGAGGAGAAGGAGTGTAAGAGAAGAAGGGAGGATGGTGAGGGTGAAGGGGAGATAAGAAGCAGGTGATGAAGAAAGAGATGAATGAAGCAGCAGTGGTAGGGTTAGTGATGTGGGAACTGCAACCTTGAGCATGGGTGGGAGGACTAGGATGGGGAGATAAAAGGGAGTGGATAACTTTCCAGAACTTGGAGGGGTGATTAAGGTTGTTCTGGAGTGTGGATGTGAAGTAATCAAAATTTGTGAGCCTGATGGCTTTGGTATGACCTTTTCAAAGGGATCAATAGTTTAACAGGGTAGCAGGGGACTCGGTAGTCTTATAGGACACCAGACCAGATCATGAGCTCTAAGGTGGACCAGGAGCTCAGTAGAAATCCAGAGGTGAGAACTTCAGACCGTGGTTTTCCTTATGGAGTTATGATAGTTTCAGACAGCCATAAATTTATTATGGAAGGAGCTGAGTGCTGAATTGATATCAGTAGCTATAGACGTGGGAACAGTTAGTAGCTGACAGATCAGCATGGAGTGGGGAAAACCCTAGCAACCTAAAGGACTGTATAAGAATGATTTCATAGGGGGCTGTAGAGCAATGGATCTTATGTAGACTGTAGGCTACATGATGGACACTGAGTGCATCTGGGGAGGGGGGGATACCTGCATCCACAGCATGGTAGGAGTGAGAGGAGAGTACCCAGTCCAGTAGAGTGTGGTTTGAGGATTTATGATTTAGATGGGTGGAGTCTAAAACTAATTGGGATAGCTGGAAGGATTTAACAATCTGGCTGAGTTTGTTCACAAAGGAGGAGAACCAGTTAGTGTTAAAATCCTCAAGTAGGCCAGCCCATCAGCGCAGCGGTTGGATTTCCACTTGTGACACCGGCAACGCGGGTTCAGGAATGGACCTGGGTCATTGGAGAGCCGGCCGGGGAGAAAGGATCAAGCGTCCCATGGACTGCTCTCCTTCTCTGGGGGGGAGGCTGTGGTGTGTGACTGGTGCTTGAGGGACCCCTGGCGGAGGCCAGAGGCACCACAAGCGACCAGCACCAACAAAAATCTGTGGGGCCGGATGGACGCAGGTGTCATTGCATGTTTCTGCCCCTGCTTACAGGGGAGAAAGGCCTGACGCCCACCACCTTGATGACGCCCACCCCCGGCTGCACTCGGCCCCCAGACCGACTCCCTCCCTCCCTATCCTGTCGATCACGGCACCCTGCAGGGCATTCAGGTGCTATGACTCCACCCTGGGGGGGTAAGCCAGGGGGTACCAGGAGGGTGGCTAATATGGGAAGTCACAGCCAAGGATCCGTGACTGGGCAGATGGTGCCGGCAGTGGGAGGCACCAAAAAGTAATAAAAAAATAAAATCTTCAAATATTGGCTGACCCGTTGGTGCAGTGGTAGCATTACCACTCACGATGCCAGTGACCTGGGTTCAGTGAGCCTGAGTCACTGAAGGTCCTGCTAGGGGGAGGCTGAGTGTCCCAGTGGACACTTGCATCCTTGGGGGAGGGAGGGTTGCCTTTCCCATTGTGCACTGCCACCTGGCTGACACCAGGTGGAGGCACAGGCAGAGAGAGTGAAAGAGAAGGAGGAGATGCCATTCAGCATCATGGGACATCACCCCACCATGTGTGCACATGCTCTCACTGAGCCTGGTAGCTCTGTGAGGGGCAGAGCATAAGGTGGAAAATACCAACAAGATGCAAGGTTAGGCAGTGCTGGCCCTCCTGGGCCCCCATGAACTGACTGTCCACCTACTTCCAGCACCTGAGTTGCTAAGGGGAACCTGACCAGCTCCCTTCATCTCACCTCAGAGGGAGAAGTCCAAGGTGACGGAGTATGGGGGTAAGTGGCAGAAAAGGTGTGGATAGGGCTGGGAGGCCAGGACTATGCCAGTGGGGTCAGCTGTGGAAGAAGGAACAAAAAAAAATTCCTGAGTATCAGCAACTCACCAGAGGAGGAGGAGTGGGAGCAGATGAAGGAGAGTAGTTCCATGACCAAAGCAGTGGATAGGCCAGAGCATCAGTACACTACTGCAATGAGAAGTGGGACTGTGTGTGGGAAGCAACAGATAGCAAAGGCACAAATTGGATGCCAACGAGAGGCAGTTTGCAACACCTATGTCCTTAATGTAAAAAAACCTGCGTTCCAGTCAATGAATGACAGGGTGCTCTACCTAAACCGAGCCAAGGTTAGGGCTCTGTATTAATAACCAGGCTTCCTTTGTGTATACACAAGTGGAAGGTGAGCAATGGGTAAAAGGTCTGGAAAGATAGGCACTTGATATTGATATATTTTCAAATAGTTTCTTTAATGAAAAATAATGTCAACATATATCACTTTGCATTTCAAATAATGCACACTAGTAGTACAGGATGATACACACAATATAGATAGTGAAAAAAAAGTCCACAATGTGGATACGTACAGACTTACCCAACGCCCACAGACACACCAGCCACCTCTAAAGCCCCAGCGCTTCGGCACTCGCCTTCCCCAGGGGGTGTGGTCTAAGCAAACGTTTACTCCTTTTATACAAAAAAGTGCACGTGACAATACACTAAGAATAAATTAACCTGTGGGATCTCATTCTGCACAGTAAATTTAATCAAAAAACAGTATCCACCGTATCACACCCAAATGGCCCCTCCACTGGAATGTCTAACCCTTGTACTATCTTTATGACTCTGCGCTCATCGGGAGAAACAGATCAGCTGTTGGCTGCCCTGAGAAATAGAAGTCCAGTTCATTTAGAAGAGGCCCGGATCCTATTCTTCCCTGATGTGTCCTACACAACCCACATGAGGAGGAAGGCCTTCGATGGAGTGAAGCAACGCCTTAGGGAACTGGATGTCACCTACTCCTTGGCCTTTCTTGCCAAACTATGTTTTACAGTGGACCACCGTCAATATCGCTTCACGGATCCTAAAGAGGTGGGGGATTGTGTGGACAGACTGATTGCAAAATGGCATTGTGAGGAACTCTCCTCAGTAGGAGAAGATTCTGAAGAGGACTGATTTAAGGGACAGTGAGCCTGGCTGAACTTGGTATTTAAAATGTACTGCTTCTCGTTACAAGTTTAATACAAGTAGTTTCTCAGTTTAAAGCATTGGAAAGATTACCTAAATGAATTTCAGTTTTTGAATATGCTTAACTTATACCAGTGCGATTGGACAGTTAAGTTTTGAATTGTACAAGCACCAGAAGTACTTCATCTTCAGTGACTTTTTTATTATTACTTTCGAATCACAAGTTTAATAATTTAATGTTCTGTGTTCTGAATTATTAACGTGGGAGGGGGTTGATATTACTTAATTGCAGTTCTAAGTGAATCCTACCAAAGTTAATTCAGGGAGCTCTGAAGACATGTTTTCCTTTACTGGGTGCCAATATTAAAGTAATCAAAGGCACAAGCCGGTCTCTGTGCGAGAGGAAGCTTTCTCTTATAGGCACCAGATGCTTTTATTTTATTTCATTTTTACTGTCTAAGGGTTCATTTACTGAACTATGAAAGGTTGCACCCCTTCTCCAGTAGTGGGCACTCCAGATCGGAGTTTTTCCCTGTGAATATGCTGATAATAAGTTACAAAAATGACCCATGGTCAGTTTAACTTGCTGTTACATGTTCTTACTATGCCATTAATCTTGGGCTCTGGCTGCATTATAGCTTCTGAAAGAGACAATTTATTTTCTTACTGATTTTAACAGTTTACCCTCCTGATGATGTACCAAAAGAATGGATAGTCTTAATCCTAAGTAATGTACTGTAATGTCTATGTGTACCTATTCAGTAAAAGAGTGGTTGTACAGTTCTTTACTAAATACTGCAATAAAAATATAATACAAAAAAAAACAGTATCCAATTATACTGTGTGGTTACCCCCCACACACACCCACACCCACACCTAGAGGCTTTAAAACGTGCAGAAACTGCAATGTATGTCAATATGCAAACGAAACTAATACTTTTACTCATTCAACAACTCTCAAAAAATATGGAATTAATGAATGCATAACTTGTTGAACAACGTATGTAGTGTATGCACTAGTATGCCCGTGTGACTTACTTTATATAGGCATGACAAAACGTCCATTGAAAAAACACATACAGAAATATAATCAACATAAATTTGAACCGCCCAGTGGGGGCTCATTTCCGTGATAATCACAATGGAGATCCGAAGGGTTGAAGAGTTGTAGGTCTGGAGTGTGCCAGAAATGGCAAAAAAAAAAAAAAAGACAACACCTCTGAAAGAAAAAACTGCCACAATTAGCAACTGCCTGGATATGGCGTCTTGAAAGTCTTAAACCGAAGGGTCTTAATGATGTACTGGATCTTAAACCGTATTTGTAAGTGTATGAAATTGCTGCAAGATTGTCAGTCAGTTTTTTATGAAGCGCATTACTGAACTATGTATATGTGAAAGTTAGTGGTAAAAACCAGGATGTAGTATTTTGAGATGCTAGACTGGAACAAGTTTTTTAGCCACAGAGATTTTTGTAAGGTCTGTACTGTATATGAACTTGTATTTTAAATAGAATTTAGTAGCATGACTTACAGCAGTGAAAAGTTTGTTTACTGGTGTCCTCTATGTTTATTTTGTAGTATGAAATCAATTCTGATTGTCAGATTACTGGATCCAAGTGCACATAAAAGGAACTTAAAGAGGAACAGATGAAAATGCCACAGTATGACTTAGTGAAGATCTCAGTGAAATTGAGACCATGATGCAATATATAGACTGTAGATACTTCACTCCATGGAAGAAGCTTATTACAATGGAGGACAATATAGTAATTAAGACTATTCGGACTCGATGTAACTTGATATATTATTTTCGAACATACTGCAGTGACAATTTGGATACACTTTGAATTTAAAGACATATTGGCCATGACAAATGAAATTCCATTGGATATAAAAATATTCTTTGTTTAATACAGAGGTTAAACACATAGGGACCGTATGGAATATTTTAAATCAGAAGAATTTGTATAGTTTGCATGGCTTTCTAATATATTCAGTCTGATGCATATAAAAATCATAATGGCACTTTAATAATTTCATTTCAGCCTATAATGAATTTATATATTGACAATTTAATCTGTCTATTTAATGTTTAAATAGAGAATTCATTATAAACTGCTAGTCTTGAAAGGTTTGTTGTGAAAAGATATTGTTGCAATATAGACTAGTATATATAAAAAACTATTTATATAATACTGGGCATTTGACACAAATAGTAGTAATCCATGTTAGCTATTTCTGTTCTACATTGCTGAATTTATTTTAGTTCCCTAAGTATCAGACACTTTAATGTACAAACTGATTGTGGAGACTGACTAGGTAATTTATTCTTAGTGTATTGTCACGTGCACTTTTTTGTACAAAAGGAGTAAACATTTGTAGACACACCCTGGGAAAAGGCGAGTGCCGAGCCGCTGGGGCTTGCAAGTGGCTGGTGTCTATGGGCATTGGGTAGGTCTGTTCGTATCCACATTGTGGAGTTTTTTTTCACTACCTGTATTGTGTGTATCATCCTGTACTACTATTGTGCATTATTTGAAATGCAGAGTGATATATGTTGACACTATTTTTCATTAAAGAAACTATTTGAATATTTATCAGTATCAAGTGCCTATCTCTCCAGACCTTTTACCCGTTGCTCACCTTCCATTTCTGTATACACAAAGGAAGCCTGTTTGCAACACCTCCACCTCTCTTCGGGCAATCCTACCTAGCAGTGGAGTAACGTGGTAACGACACTGCAGAGTCATGGATCACGTAGGGAGAGCCAAGACTCCCAGATGATGAGAACATCAATGTAGATTAGTACACCACCCCGTCTCTTGCCCTCCCTGTCATTGCGGAAGGTGTTGCATCCTTGGGCCATGATCTCATGGGAGATGTAGACGTAATAGGAGGTCTCTGATATAGCAAGTTTATCTAACTTGTAGAGGTCAAGCCAGACTTGCACCTCATGCATTTTTGGCCTGAGACTGCAAATATTTATGTGTGCGATCTTCAGGCCCTTGGAGGATAACCAATGAGGGTCCTGCGGGAATGATATTAAGATATTGGCAGGGGGAGGGCCTGGGTTTGGCTGGATATCTCCTGCCAGGAGAAGTAGTGCCACTAGCAGGCCAATTAGTTTTTGGCTGCTAGCTAGGATTAAGTTACCCCGGATCCTCCTTCTGGTAAAATAGATTCATAGGATATGCCCCTTCTTATATTCAAATAGTTTCTTTAATAAAAAAATAGTGTCAACATATATCACTCTGCATTTCAAATAATGTACAATAGTAGTACAGGATGATACACACAATATAGATAGTGAAAAAAAGTCCACAATGTGGATACATACAGACCTACGCAATGTCCATAGACACACCAGCCACCTCTAAAGCCCCAGTGCTTCTGCCCTCGCCTTCCCCAGAGGGTGTGGTCTAAGCAAATGTTTACTCCTTTTGTACAAAAAAGTGCACGTGGCAATACATTGAGAATAAATTAACCTGAGGGATCTCATTGTGCACAGTAAATTTAATCAAAAAACAGTATCCAATAATACGGTGAGGTTACCCTCCAACACCCACCTAGAGGCTTTAAGAAATGCAGAAACTGCAATATATGTCAATATGCAAATGAAACTAATACTTTCACTCATCCAACAACTCTCAAAAAATATGCAATTAATGAATGCATAACTTGTTGAACAACATATGTAGTGTATGCACTAGTATGCCCGTGTGACTTACTTTATATAGGCATGGCAAAACGTCCATTAAAAAAATGCATACAAGAACATATTAGAAATATAATCAACATAAATTTGAACAGCCCAGTGGGGGTTCATTTCCGTGATAATCACAATGGAGATCCGAAAGGTTGAAGAGTTGTAGGTCTGGAGTGTGCCAGAAATGGCTAAAAAAAAGAGAACACCTCTGAAATAAAAACCTGCCACAATTAGCAACTGCCTGGATATGGCGTCTTCAAAGTCTTAAACCAAAGGGTCTTAATGATGTACTGGATCTTAAACCGTAGTTGTAAGTGTATGAAATTGCTGCAAGAAGAGAGTGTCAGTCAGTTTTTATGAAGCGCATTATTGAACTATGTATATCTGAAAGTTAGTGGTAAAAACCAGGATGTAGTATTCTGCAATGCTAGACTGGAACAAGTTTTTTAGCCACAGAGATTTTTTAAGGTCTATACTGTATATGAACTTGTATTTTAAATAGAATTTAGTGGCATGATTTATAGCAGTGAAAAGTTTGTTTAAGCATGTCCTCCATGTTTATTTTGTAGTAAGGAATCAATTCTGATTGTCAGATTTCGGATCCAAGTGCACATAAAAGGAATTTAAAGGGGAACAGATGAAAATGCCACAGTATGACTTAGTGAAGATCTCAATGAAATCGAGACCGTGAAGCAACATATAAACTGGAGATACTTCACTCCATGGAAGAAGCTTATTACAGTGGAGGACAGTATATAGAGAATAGCGGGTGGATGACCATCCACAACAAGGCTCTTTTTCCATCGAGGGAGTTGACAGTACAACTTTTCTGACCTTTGAACTGTCCTACAACAGGCAGCTGGTGATTGAGTGAAATGCACGGGTGTCACTGGAAAAGATTAACTCACACCCCCCGAGGTGGCAAGATGGCATCCTTGTTGCAACTGCTCAGTGGCTGAAGCTGGCCGCAGTAGTCATTGGCTTGATCCCTCCTGCTACAGGAGCACTAGAAGTGCTGGTTTATGGCTGACCCAAAGTCTTTTATAAGCAGCTCCTGCTGCTTTCAGGGACAGGTAGTAAATATTAACAGCTACTTATTTATTTATTTTTATTTATTTATTTGTACATCGGTTTACAACCTTTGAGCCAGAGCTCATTTCCAAAGGTACCTCGTCACATTGAGGACAAACAGACAATAAATTTTGGTTACAGCATAAGTGTTACATACATACATAGAAAGACAATAAATTTTGGTTACAGCATAAGTGTTACATACTTAGGGTTACATAGACTGGTTGCGTACATTTTAAACAATTTGGTAGCTATTACAATGATACAGCTGATAACATGCTGGTAATAGCAGAGGCATTAGGCTATGGTGGGAAGAGTTGGGGAGGGTGAGTTTGAGTGTTGCCTAAGTGGCATTGTCAAGTGTGTTTAGGTCAAGGCGCTGTTTACAGACAAACGCAGCTGCGAGTGCTAAACAGTTGGCTCCGAAGGGCATTTTGGCACTTGTCCTTATCTAGATTATATCATCTGTATTCAGATGTATTTCATATATTGTCTGTAGATTTTGTCTTGATTGTGTGAATGGTCTTTAGTGAGACAGATGATCCAGGGTATTAAGTCCTGAATGCATGTACTGTATTTTTAGAAGTGACTTATTTATATGTATAGTATATGTTTAGGTAACATTGATACTGACAGGGCTGTCTTGAAAACTGGGTTGCACAACCTAAATGACATGTCTTCCTGTACAAAAATAACGTTTTTACTATTACTACTATGTAGCTGGCAATCAGGCAGGGGAAGCCACAGGAACAGGTTGACTCGTGACCTCCTGGAAGAGAATCATTTTTCTTACGACATGCATGGAGGGGAATACATGCTTTTTTTTTTTCCAAAATACTGCATCAAGGCTTTGGAGGATTTTTTTTCGGATAGTGCCTGTGTGGTTGGAGAAGTCAAGGTAATGATCTAAATAAACACCGAAATAGTTAAAGGAGGAAACTCCCTCTGGAGGTGGGGAATCCAAAGTCTTGAATGCTCAGGTCAACTGGATTTTGGCAAGTGGCTGCCAGGTACCAAAGGTCACAAAGACTGGTTTTGTGGCATTACAGGTGAGTTGGTTTGTACAGAACCAACGCTGGACATTGCTGAAGTCATGCTGAAAGTAGCACCCCCAGTTTGGGGGCAGAGAACCCACTAGTATGAATCACACTATGGTCAGCATATATATGGTTGTTTGCAGAGGCACAGGCCACAGAGAGATAATTCAGGATGGTCAAGAATATGAGAAGGCCCCAGAAAGGGGGAATGAGTCATTTACCAAGACTGCTTAAGATCTCTTATCCTAGAAGGAGATGGACCACTTGACTGCAAGGTCTTAGCAAGCTTGTCTAGCCAGTGGGGGTGGACAGCAGTGCTGAAGGCTTTGGCCAGGTCAAAAAAGTCAGCAAATGTGAGCATACCTATATTTATCCCTATACCCCATGAAATGAAGAAACAAAGGAATGGGTTTTTCTGAAGCCAGATTAGTAGGGAGAGAGGAAGCAGGAGTCAAGAAAGGGGGAAAGTTGAGAGAGCACCCACATTTCCGAAGGTTTGGCCATTGCAGGGGTGAGGGAGACAGAAGTTACCAGGAGCAGAGGGGTCAATGCACTAAGAGTGCCAAAGAAGAGATTAAGCATGGGGGAGCTTGGGGGAAGGGAGCAGATGCAGAGAGGGTGGAATGTTTTGGGCCCAAGCCCATCAGGACTGTTAGTTTTAATGGGGTCAAGGGTCAGTAAGGAAGAAAGGACACCGACTTTAAGGGGGAAATAGAAAGAGAATGTGTAGAAAGGTGGGAGAAGGGAGGTTGGGGGCTTACAACAAATGGAAATTAATCAGATTGTCTCAGTTTAGCAAGGACCATGTGTAACACCTGGGTTTCCCTGGGGCTACTAGAACCCCTTTAGTATAAGTTTAGGTAGGATCTGGGCAGTAATAAAAGGGTGAAATCCCTGTAGGGCCCTTTAAGAATCACCTGGTTAGCTCTGCTGAGCCTGATGATACTGTGGTGGAATTTAGAACTCTCACAGCAGCATAAGCGCCCCCTTGCTCTCTGTGCTGCATTTTTACTCAGTAGTCAGAGACAGAGTTTGGTGTTTGAGTGAATCAGTTGGTGTTCTGCCAGTGGCAGCCCAGTTTTCAGAGGGGAGTGCCCCTCTTTTCTTTTCTCGCCCTAGTTCATCATCTAAGCGGTCTGTGCACCAGGACATGGTGGTGACCATCTCCTGTGATGTCCCGAGGGGGGGGATTTCTTCACAGATGTGCTAACTGGGACTGGTAACAGTGAGTAGTTGTTGGGGCAATCTCCACAACTGTAAGACCTTTCTAAAGCACACTGCCCAGAATAGTCTGTTTGTTGAAATCAAATTCTCTAGCCATGGACAAGCTAAAGTGTCTTGGATTCTGTCACTTCAAGGACTGTAAAACAGAAAGCCATTCAACTGGGGCTTCTGTTTGTCTTCTACAGTGACCTACTTAAGTGTTTTACTGTGGGATGGGTTTCATGGAAAAGGACCCCTGCAGTTTTGACAGAAAATGTTAGTTCTGTGGGAATTTAAGAAGAATGTTTAAATGGGCACATTGTGCTCACACAAAGGTGCATTAAAATGTGTAAATGGGCACGCTGTGCTCGCACAAAGGTGCAGTGAAATGTCTGAAGAGGCCAGTAGTGCCTGAGAAAACTGTGTGTTTTATAATTTTAGATGAGGTCTGGCTTTGGCCGAATTGAGCTGACCACTCAATCCAGGTTGCAGAGGGGCAAATCTGCTTACAAGTGTTTTGGGAGGTAACATAGTTCCCCCAGTGTGAAAGTTAAAAAAGGGGAGGAAACATGGTTTTTCCTCTGGGTCGGGAATGTATATCCACAGGTAACTTTCAGTGGGATTCAGTGCCTACAGTGTACTTCAGATGGTCAGTAGGATTCCATGCCTACAATGTGCTAATGTTCATGGTACTCTGGTGCCCAATTTTCCATTTGCCCAGAAGAGGGGATGGATGCTCAAAGTATATATTCCGGTAACAAGTTCTTCACCTGTGGAATTTATGTGTACTTTTGTTCTGCACCTGTAAAAGCCCTTGTGGCACCACAAATCTTTGACTGACATCTGAGCCAGAATAAAGTCATACGGTACAATCCTATGCCTGTTGTGGACGTTCCATCATTGTGTGACCTAAATGAATTTTTGGGGTACCCTCAGACATGTGTGACCTCCCCCCAATAACTCAAGTAACTCTCCCACGGGCTCAGGTAAAATAGAAATGTTATTTTGTACTCCTCCCCCTGACCTCCTAGATGCCCGAGCCAGGTGTTGCCCTAAAGCCAAGGGTAATGCCTTTGTGTTGTTGTTGCAAAATATTTTTAAAAACCTTGTCAACAGCAAATTCGACTCCTGTACATGCCACTCTCAAAAATAACTTTATCATATACTTATTCTCTTAATTATGTCACTATCACACCCTATTCTCATTAGAGATGGCTATAGCATCAACTTACTACAAAGAGAATAAGTATGCACCCCATACTCGCGCCTTCTATCCTTCTGTCTATCCCACCTGTCATGTCACCTATTTTCATGTCTATCTCACGACCAAACTGCTACCTGGACATACCTATCTCTCTTGCCTGCTCTGGTTGTAAAAGCTCCCATTATTCAGGTTAAGGCACTTACCTCTGAAAGTCTAGTACTTATACCCTTGCACTTGTTGCCGACTCACAATGACTAAAGTGACTGTTTCAATTGTATAAATGAAGTAAAAACAATTTTTTCTTTATTATTCATCCATGTAGCTAACCTGTTCTAGTGTGTTGACTATTGTAAAATATTATTTCTGTATTTGTACTATTTGCTAGTTGTATATCTTGTATCAAATTGTCCGTTCAGGACCTCCTTGTAAATGAGCATGCTTAATGGAGTTATTCCTGCTAATAAACTTGAACTTGCTGTCTTGAGGGGGGTTGGGTTACACGTGTTTGCTTTAAACTTTTTTCTCAACTATCCTTTATTGTCAATGACTCATTAGAGAGTGAGTAGTGTCATGTCACACTTAGCTGGAGGTGGGTGGGGACTGTGAGTGGTGATTTGAGTTAGGGGGACTCTTGGTGCTGAGGGAGGGAGTGTGTGTTGAGCAGCTCTGTCTGGAGGATGGAGGTTGAGAGGACAGTAGGGCCCTGTGCACATTGGGGATCTTAAAATGTTACAGATGCCCTGTAACGTTTTAAAATCGGGGAACACAGTTCACGTCCACACTGGTAACATTACCGAACCGAGTTTCAAAACCGTGCTTAAACCCTGATACAATCAGGGTTTTAGCACGGTTTTGAAAATGGTTTAAGTGAGAATCATTTTTACTTACCAGTGTGTACGGGCATCCGATCCATGTTCCCTGCGGTGATCCTACTGGCGCCCACGATGTAGCATTTCATCTGCACTGGCAAGCAAGCTGACAGCATGTTAAAACACGCTTTCATTTCGGGAGGTGTGGACGGGCACAGAACCGTGTTAAGACACGGTCCCGACTAGTGTGGATGCGGCAGCACGTTAAGTCCTGTAACAATTTAAAAACCGTTAACAAATTTTAATTATAAGTGTGGACAGGGCCTTGGTGACTCTAGGTGCCAGAGGGAAATAGAGTGACTAGGTGCTAAGCAGGAGAGCTGCTAATGCGCAAAGTGTGACTGTTTGGATGCTAGGGGCTGTGATAAGGTAAGCACAAACTCTGGGTGGTGGAAGGGGGCTGTATGACATTAAAGTCTGATTATTTGTGGGTTTATACTGAGGCTGTGAAAGGGCAAGGGGCAACTCCACAGTTGCCAGAGAGGGGTGGCCAATGGGGAAGCTATCCAGGCATAAAAAAGTATACTAAGAAGAAAAAGAGCGTGAACAGTAACTGTTTACTTGCTGTGGTGGGGTGAGGGGGCTGTGCTGTAAGATGCAGAGAAGTCACTGTATTGAAGTCGGGGGGGCTGTGAGATGGTGAGAGGTGACTGTTTGGTGGCCTAGATCTGTAAGAGGCCAAGGGGTCACTCTGACTGCCAGTAGGGCAAGGTAAGACTCCATTTGGGTGTCAGGGGACGCTATAGACGTGAGACTGGTAGCGAAGAGGGTTTGAGGACTGTGACACAGTAAAGGGTTTTCTGGATGCTAAGGGGCTTTGAGATGGCATGGGGTAATTTTATATTGGTGTCACAGAGGATGGGACTGAAAGAGAGGGCAGGCAGTAACGCTATTCAGATGCTGTGGGTTGAAAAGACACTAAGGGGTGGCTGAAAGCTTGAGGAACTGTGAAATGGTGAGGCATGATTCTGTTTTGGTGTCGGGAGGGGCTGTGAGATGTTAAGAGGCAATTCTTGGTGCTTGGGGAGGATTTGTGAGTTGGCAAGGGCTGACTGTTTTGGTGACTAGTGGAGCCATGAAAAAAGCATACTGTTACTCTGGTGGTGGTGGAGTGCACTGAGACGCCTAGTGTGACAGGGTGCTATGGGGCTGTAGGAGAGCAAGGGAAGGCTGTTTGGGTGCTGGGGCGGTGGGTTAAGGAAGCTGTGAAAGGAGAACTGCTACTGTTTGGATCACAAGCAACAGGAGGTTTGTGAAATTTGAAAGTTGAATCTGTTCTGATGTGGGGTGAGGGTCTGTGAAAGGGTGAATGACAGGTTTGTATGCCAGGGAGAGCTGTAAGACAGTGAGCAGTGACTGTCTTGCTGCCACAAGGAGGCTGTGAGAGTATGAGGTCATTAATAGGTGTCAGTGTGGCTCAGTTGGTAGCGCACATGCATCTAAACCAGAAGGTCTTGGATTCTAATGCCAAAACCGATTGGGATCATATTGTAAACACTGGCACCCTAGTGCCATACTAAGGGGATGCTGCACTGTGGGGTTCAGTTGTGTTTTGTATGAGACGTTAAAGTATGGTCCTATATGCCTTTTCTGGTGGTTGTTCAGGTGAATGTTAAAGAGCCCATGGCACTTCTCAAAAAGAGTAGAGGATTTTTTGATTGAAAAACCAGGTGATACCTTTTATTAGACTAACAAAATTGTTTTTGACACTAGCTTTCTAGAGTTATAATCTCTTCTTCAAGTCACCTGCAACTTATTTGTTGCTTTTCTTCTACATCACAGACTTCACTGCACTAACACAGCTAGCATATTTCTTTATTGAAAAACCAAAAGCAAACATTAGATGTTACTGTATGTGTCAAATAGATTTATGCAAATTTAATCTTAGAAAAGAGACTAAATCTAACAAAAAGTTATTAAACCTCAGAATATCAACAATGTAATAATCAAACAAACTAAGGTACAAATGACAAAGAAGAAAAATATTGCCCCCCAGATTTATCTGGAGAAAATCCAGGACATACTTTTCCAAATGTGCCCTCTTTGGATACTGGACAGTTGATTTAAATCCCTATTGTATATAGTCAACAATTACCCTCTGACTGATTGTTTTCTATATCTAGTTTAGTAACTCATTTTTGCTGCAAAATCAAATGACGGCGCAATTGCGAAATACAGAAATTAAAAATTGCAAATCAAGCAAAGTGCCAGGAGGGAGGTGGTGATGTCATTTTATTGCTGTATAGTAAGGCCCCACCTGGAGTACTGTGTCCAGTTCTGGAGGACACACCTCTGCAAGGACACTGACAGGGTTGATGGGGTACAGAGGAGGGCAACCAAATGGTGCAAGGGTTGCATGAGTAGCCATACAAGAAAAGACTGCAGGATCTTAACATGTACTCTTTTGAGGAGAGCAAGAGGGGGACATTATTGAAACCTACAGGCACCTCACAGAGGTGAACAAGGTGCAGGTGGAGGGTCTATTTCAGAGAAAAGAAGGCACTAAAAAGGTAGGAAGTTTAGGAGAGATGTGAGGACATATGTTGTCATGGAAAGGGTGGTGGACGACTGGAACAGCATGCCAGAGGAGGTAGTGGAGTCAAAGACTGTGGGGAGCTTCAAACACAAGTGGGAGAGGCACAGGGGCATATTAGGTAGAGGAAGGGGGGGGGGGACACAGCAGTGACCAAATAGGGTCAGTGGTGTCAGAATAGGTAGGGAAAAGGTGCAGACTACATGGACCTACTAGTCTTTTTCTGCCAACAAAGTCCATGTTTCTATGTCTCTGTGTTTCAGTATTGTACCTCTGCCAACCAGATTGAAGCATTCTGACCATGAGCTTCTCACATATTAAAGATTGGATTAAAGGTGCCTGCCAATTTTTGGTTACTAAAAAACCAAAGAGGTAGGCAATTTCCCTTGGTCTCCTGACCAAATTTCCCCAGTATTCAATAAAATACCACCACCAACAGTCTGGTTCAATTTCAGTAGGGTTTCATCTCTTCCCCTGCCCCTAGGACAAGGCTGAAAATAGGAGGTATTGTCTATCCCTCCTTTCTCAGTCAACATAAACTAAATCAAATAAATAAATGAGTGACAGTGGGTGTCAGAGAGGTTGTGACAGAGTGGAGGTTACTCTTGGGTACGGAGGGGGGGCAGTGAGAGAGCGGAAAATTATAGTTGTCCATTGCTGGTGATAGCAGGCAAAATGTTGCACGTGTGGCCCTCCCATGTCCTGCCATCTCTAAACATGCAAAGTAAGGCCTCAGCTGGAGCTAGCAAATAAGTGTGTATATCTGTGGTCAATTTAAATTAAAAGCAATGGCCTACATTAGTGCCCCAAGCAATAAATACACACATCTAAGGTCATCTATAGCCTCCCAAATTTTTACTCTTTAAATTGGTTTCTTAATCTTTTCTGAAAAGCCCACATAATTAGCAAAGGTGCAACCCAATGGCACAGTAGTTTGGACTGCCAGCTGGTTACTGGGATTCACTTATGCATACCTCTCAACTGTCCCTGATTGTCAGGGACATCCTTGATTTTGCCTCAAGAACATTCCACCTACCCTCCTAAATTTGGGATTTCTGTTGCAGAAGAGCAGTGATTCAAAGCATACAATAATGCTAGACTTTTGTGTTGCAGTGTAGTTTTCCTTCAGAAAATGCCTTTTACACTAAGCCAAACATTATGGCAGAATTATTGCGCTAATATTACCATTTCTTAATATGTGTCCCTGATTTTGACCACTTATCCCTGATTTTTTTAAAGCCTTGTCCCTGATTTGCATTGCAGGAGGTTCAAAGGTCAGCGCTTGTGATCCTTGTGATTTCATGCTGGAGCTGGTGGGGGGTCATGTGTAGCATCACAGATGTGAGGTGTGTGACTCCTGGGGAGAAAGGATGTGATCACCCGGTGTTTGTACACCCCCTGCCAGCTGATTAAGGAGTGGCACTGGCATAGATAGTGAAAACAGTCACACACCCAACATCCTGTCTGGGGGTTGGGCATTTCACAGAGGTGAGGTGTAGGACTCCTGAAGACAGGATGTGGGCCACCCAGTGTTTGCAACCCCCCCAACAGCCAACTAAGGAGTGGCAGCTACAGAAAGCAGTCGTACACCCAACATTTTGGCTCCAGAAAACTGTTGCCCATCCTCTTCTACTCGACCAACTGGTCAGAGTTGGACTCTTTGGACTTGCTGTCAGCTGGTTCTGCTCTTAACTGCCTAGCAGGTCTCTATCAGTTAGTATTGGAGAACCCCTCCCCCCCCCAGTAGTTTCTGGAGTCCAACAAGGCTCTGTCTTAGGTCCTACAGTGTACTATTCAACATTTTCCTTAATGTACTCCGCAATGCCTGTTCTGCACACATTCTCCTATACAATGACAATACATAAATCTTCAACAGTGGTCCTTCTGCTTATGAACAGGAAGCAGATCTCCAGTGTAACTTTGATAATGTCGAACAGTGGTTCTGATCCAACCAACATGAATGCACAAAAAATATATCTATGACCTTTGTAGCAGACAGCACCTGGCTAGGGTCCCTATCACCCCAGTTTTTAAGACCGTGGATGGCTAACCTTTGGAGGATGTTCCTTTCTTTAAATACCTTGGCGCTTGACTATAATAGATCAACAATTTAATTATTTCTCCAGTCATGTTGATAACATTCATTTTTTTTTACTTTTATGTATACATTTCAAAAGCATGAAATATATACTTTATGAATGTTTACAGAGTGCAGTACATTACCAAAGGATTGGTAACACACATTCTATAGGTACAACATGGAGGGGTTACCAAATTCGGTGATACAGTAAAAGTAAATTATTCTAAAATTGTTATTGCAGTCAGTGCCCTATGGATAAATGTCCCATAGTAGAATAAGCAATTGTGACCGACCACTACAGGTCCTAGTCAACGTGTCCAACATAATCAGTCATAAGAAAAGGACATTCCAAAGCCACCAATAGCACTGTATTGATGAAATGTATATCTCAACCAGCTTTCCCAGTGTACCATATAACATTATGTGCTGACTTATGAGAAACAGTGCACTAAAATAAGACCTGGGTCTACTATGCCAGTCACTGACAACTAGAATTGAGGATGTACCTCATTACAGCACTATGTGCCTAATACTACTCTGGGAGGGGACTCCGTGAAGATTGCTGTTGCCCAGGCTCCCCTGAAGCTCCACTGTAGTCAGCCCTGAAGGCATACCCTGTTTCATAGCAGGATTGCCAGATTTACCAGCATCTAGGAACGGAGACAGTCCATCTACATCTAACAGCTTGCAAACCATATAGTCCAGGTAATAAAAACAGATAGCATTTTACATACAGTGCATCAAACATATCTTTTACAATTATTTTTTCTCATGTCATGCTGCTCAAAGTATGCAAACCACACTGAGGGAGAAAGAATGGCTCCATTTTACAACCTTTGGTGGGGAGACAGCCATTTGCCATCTATAAATTAGATTTTTTTTTTTTTACTTTTTATTTGTAGTACATTTTTGGTAGTATATACAGTATAAAATAATAGCAATGAAGTCATGATATCATCCAACTCAGACTTATGCAGCAACAGTGTTATCAGCATTATAGTCTACCTGTTTTATCAGTGGTACACTGGGGGAGACAAGGGGGAACTTCACTTATAAAAAATACATACACACATATGTCTGGTTGGGGGCTTCTGCATAGCTAGCAACCGATTTGAAGATCAGTGATTGTATGGACCAACTGGATTGTGTCACTTTCATCATAATTTCCCTTCCTCCCCATCCTGCTCAGGCAGGGTTGTGCCAATGACCACAGCCCCCAGAATGTATTTTGGGGTCCTACCTCCTGCCAATAAGTGTAAAAGAACCATTAGAGAATATAACATATTTATAGTGCAAGTTCTTTTGTATCAGTTCTGTTCAGCATCCATGCCATGATCAAGGAACAGAAGAATGTCACTTGCCCCTGCTCCTTCTAGGAGACTAGCACCAAGATTAGAACTTTTGAGCAACAGCCCCTATTGCTTCTTCTTCTTTCTGAACTCTCCTCACCTCATGAAAGTGGAACCTGAATCTGTAGCACTGACCCCACTGCTGCACTGTACAAAAAGAAAGCTGCAGGTTCATCTAAGATAACAAAAGCTTGTCTTAATACTGCCATCTGAAGCAGTGGACCGACCCCCACCCTGACAATGAGGGCCCTACTGCAACCACATCTCTTTGCACGCCTGATCATGACCCTGCCTTCAGGGGGATAACATCTGTTCTATGCTGAGAAACATGCAACAGCCAGACCATCCGTTTCTCAAAAGTGGCAACTTGTCTTGTAGTTGAGCCGTCATTCTTTCCATTTTGTAGATCTCATAGATTGTATCTTCCCAATGATTGGCCTGTGGTGGAGATTTCTGTAGCCAATTGTTTAGTTACCACTTTTTTTGTCCATATCAACATACGAAGAAGCCAGCAGAAGAAGGCCATTTGGTCTATCAAGTTTGCTTGTATTGCAGGGTCCACAGCTTCAGCTAATGTCCCTTCCCTCCCTCTCCACTCCTCCCATCCTCCCTACCCATGATTCTTACCTTCCCCCTATGCCTATCCCAGCCTCTCTTGAAGCTGCCCACTGTCTTCAATGAGACAACCTCTTCTGGCAGCGGATTCCAAATGTCCACCACCCTCTCTGTGAAGAAGTGCTTCCTGACCTCCCTCCTAAACCTCCCACCCTCCAGCTTAAGACTGTGCCCCCTCGTGTTATGGTTGCCACTCAGCTTAAAGAGACTCTCTTTATCAACCTTATTTATCCCTTTCAAGTACTTGAAGGTCCCAATCATGTCCCCCGTCTCTCTCTCCTGTCTTCCAGGGAGTACATGTTCAGTGCCCTCAATCTGTCCTCGTATGCCATACCCTGCTAACCAGCTATCATCTTTATAGCCCTCTGAACCTTCTCCAGCAGGTTAATGTTCTTTCTGAGGTGTGGACACCAGTATTGAACTCCATACTCTAGATGCGGAATTACCAATGACCTGTACAAGGGCAGTATAATCTCCTCTCTCCTACTGCTGATCCCTCTAGATATGCATCCCAGCATCTTGTTTGCTTTTACTGCTGCTTTCTTGCATTGCATGGAGTGCTTCAGGTCACTAAGTCCACCATCAGTAATATACTAACGAGGTAGCAGTGATGTTTCTGTTTGAGTTGTGAGGGGCAGTACAGTAAAATTGCTATTCTGGTGTCAGGGGCCCTAAGTCAGGGATCATGTCCCTCAAGGCAGACTCAACTGCCTGCCAGAAGGGGGTCAAGACAGGGCATGACCAAACCATGTGTATGTGTGTGTGTGGACACCTCACAACCACAGCCTCTCCAACAAGAGAAACATAGAAACATAGAAACATAGAAGTTGACGGCAGATAAGGACCGCAAGGCCCATCCAGTCTGCCCATTTCTTTTTCTACCTTATAAATGTGCCTTCGGCCTTTGCTCTGTCAGTGACCTATCTATTCATAGTCATTTGTATTGCTCCCTATGCCTATCCATGCCTGTTTGAAGCCCTGCACTGTATTCATAGCCACCACTCTTGTGGTAAGACATTCCATGCATCCACCACCCTTTCTGTGAAAAAGAATTTCCTCACATTCCCCTTAATCGGCCTCCTCTAATCTCATGCTGTGTCCTCTTGTCCTGCTATTTTTCTTATATTTAAACATGTTAGACTCTTTCACCTTGTTTATGCCCTTAAGGTGTTTGAATGCCTCGATCATATCACCTCTCTCCCTCCTTTGCTCAAGGGTATACATATTGAGCTCCGTTAATCTGTCCTCATATGTCTTCTGATGCAGTCCCTGCACCATTTTGGTTGCCCTTCTCTGGACTGCCTCAATTTGGTTAATGTCCTTGTGAAGGTGTGGCCTCCAATACTGCACGCAGTACTCAGATGGGCCTAACTAGTGTCTTGTACAGAGGGATTATTACCTCCTCTTACGACTTGTGATACCCTACTAATACACCCTAACACCCCCTAGCCTTACCTACTGCTTTAGAGGTCTGTGATGATTTTAGGTCATCAGTGATGATGATGCCCAAGTCTCTTTCTTCCTTTGTGACTGCTAGCAACTCCTCCCAGCCTATAGGTGGCTTCAGGGTTTCTCTTCCCTAGTGCATGATTTTGCACTTCTTTGCATTAAATCCCAGTTGCCACTCTTCTGACCATTCTGCTAGTTTATCCAGATCTCTTCTCATTCTGCCCATCCCATCTGGATCATCTACTCTGTTGCAGATCTTGGTGTCATCTGCAAACAGACAAGCCTTACCCTCTAGTCCATCTGCAAGGTCACTAATGAAGATGTTGAAGAGGACTGGCCCCAGGACTGATCCCTGAGGTACCCCACTTGTGACTTGCATCTCTTCTGACTGTATACCATTTACCACCACTCTCTGTTTTCTGCCCGTCAACCAGTTTGCCACCCAGTTGACCAACTTCTGACCCACCCCGAGCCTACCCAGCTTATTTATTAATCTTCTATGTGGAACAGTGTCAAAAGCTTTGCTGAAGTCAAGGTAGGCGACATCAACTGCTCCCCCTTGGTCCACCACTCTGGTTACCCAGTCAAAGAAATCTATGAGATTAGTTTGACAGGACCTTCCTTTTGTAAACCCATGCTTTCTTGGATCCTGTGCCCCTATGGATTCCAGGTGTTGCACTATCCTTTCCTTAAGGAGTGCCTCCATAATCTTGCCCACTACTGAGGTAAGACTGACTGGTCTGTAGTTCCCCACCTCCTCCCTGCTACCACTCTTGTGGGCGGGATCACATGAGCCCTTCTCCAGTCTTCTGGGACCTCTCCTGTGCTCAGAGAGACTCACTAAACAATTCTGCTAATGGCTCTGCTAGTTCCTCCTTTAGCTCCTTAAGTACCCTGGGATGTATGCCATCAGGTCCCATTGCCTTATCCACCCTGAGCTTAGCAAGCTCTTGTAGGACCTTTCTTTTGTGAAGGAGTAGTGCTCACCTCCCTCCCCTGTGTCCATGATGCTGAGCTGTGGGCCCTGTCTTACCTTCTCTTCAGTAAATACTGAGCAAAAGTATCTATTTAGGATAGATGCCTTTACAGGGTCCTCCTCTTCACATGCTCCCTTTTCTCCATTAAGCTTAGCAATACCCCTCTGGACTTTTCCTTTCACTAATGTATCTATAGAAAGTCTTGTCACCTTCTTTTACTGTTCGTATAGTGTTTCCTCAGTTTGGGACTTGCCTGCCTTACTGCCTTACCTGCTTCCTTAGGGCAGTTTGTATGCCTCCCTATCTTCATCCCGCTGTGTTCCCTTATATTTCCTGAAGGCCAGCCTTTTGGCTCTGACCTTTTCTGCTACTGTATTTGAGAACCAAAGTGGTTTCCTTCTTCTTGCACTTCCTTTCTGTCTAACACAATGGGATGTTGCTTCAAGTAGTGCATCCTTAATGCTTGCCCACTTTGCCTGTACCCCTCACCTGTGTTTCTTTTGCCAGGGCTAGCTTAACTCTGTAGGCCATCTTATCAAAGTCAGCTCCTCTGAAGTCCCATATTTTGCCTTGGAATGGGATGATTTAGATGTAGTAGCCAAACTGAACCATACCATGTGATGGTCACTGGCCCCCAGGTGACCTTCTACCTGGAGATCTGTGATCCTTCTTTGTTAGTCAGTACTAGATCTAGGATAGCCCTGTCTCTTGTGGGTTGCTGTACCAGTTGTTTGAGGCCCTCCCTGCAGGGAATCCACTATGAGTCTAGTTCTGGCAGATGTTCCTGCTGGTATTGACCAATCTGTATCTGGCATGTTGAAGTCTCCCATTATCAGAACCTCCCTTTAGCTGTCATGTTTTGTATATCTTCTAACAGTAATGTATCTATGTCCTCCCTCTGGTCTGGGGCCTGTAGACAACCCCAGTTCTTATGGCTGTCCCATTTCCTGTTTCCAGGGTGACCCACAGTTCTTCTGGCTCCTTATGTGTATTCTGAATTTCTGTAGCTTTGATATTTTCATTAACATACAGGGCCACTCCTCCCCTTTGCACCTCGGTCTCTTCTGAACAATACATAGCCAGGTACTGAAGTCTCCCAAGTGTGGTTACTGGTAAACCACGTCTCACTAATTGCTACTATGTCCAGTTTAGCCTCTGACATTATTGCCTGCAGGTCTGGGATCTTATTTCCCAGGCTGTGAGCATTTGTGTACATGATTTTCCATTGGCCAGATTTGGGTGTGTTAGTTGTTGGGTGAAGTTTGGCATTACCCCTGTGCATCGTATGGGGAGACAAACCTTTTTTCTTACCTGGTGATGCAAATGAACGGCAAACACGCTGAATTCCTGTTTGACCACTAGCTGAGGGGGGAAGGGTGTTCTTCCCATTCCACGTATGGGGTGCTGCACCTCTCCCCATTTGCTAGTTTAAATATTCTGCAAAGACGTCAAACTTCTGCCCCAATGCACTGACTCCCTCTTTAGTCAGATGCAGTCCATCAAATTTAAAGAATTTCGCCTCCCAGAACTGCTGCCAGTTCCTACAAATCTGTGTCCTTTTTCCTGGCACCAGTCCTTGAGCCACGTGTTTAGCTCCCTATCTCCCTTCTTCTGACCTTCCGTCCATCTGCTCCCTCTCCCAGACTGGCAGGATCTCAGAGAAGGAGATGCGAGACGAAATAGATGATAGTTTGTCACCCAGCCTAGTCAGGTGTTCCTTGGTCTCCACAACTGACCGGCTGGCGAGATCATTAGTCCCTATGTGTACTAGGACATCAATGTTTCTCCTGCCTTGTGAACAATTTTAGCAATGCGGTCAGTGTCTCTCCATGCTGATGTACCTTGGAGACATCTGACCATCACCCTGGCTGGAGATGGGTATCAACTCCCCGAATCATGGAGTCTCCTATGATCAGAAGTTTTTGGATTTCCTTTGTGCTTGTTTAGTTTTGGTTCCTGATTTGGGTGAGTTTGTTGTGTAGCTCCTGTGCTGCAGTGTCCTGCTCTGCAGTGTCTTCTGCCTCTTTATTTGATTTCAGAGATAGAGGCAGATACCTGTTTGTAGTGTTTATATGGTTTTGGAGGTAAGTGTTGGAGAGCAGAGGTGATGGGGCACAGGATTGCTCCTCCTAACCACCTGTCAACCTCCTTGCCAACCACCTCTGCAGTCGAGGTTTTTCTGTTGGATGCTGGGGAAATGGCGGTGGTTCTTATAATGTATTTCCTCTTCAATATGAAATTTGAGGCATGCAATCTCTGCCCATGCTGCCCGGAGCTGAGCCCCAAGATCTCCAAAGGCCCAGCATGTAGGACAGTGTCCTAAATCCTGTAAGACTGTCCTTCTGAAAATTGTTCCACAGTACCTGCAGTTAATGAAATCCATTCCAAATAAGTTGCTGGGTTTGTAACCTAGTCAGAGTAATTAGAAGGAAAAAAAGGAAAAAAATGCAAGTAATGGTTTAATTGTGCTTTGTTTAACTTGTTATAACAAGTTAAATTACTAGTGCCCCTGTAAATGATATCACCTTGGAGGCCCCACTGATCCGCCTTCCCTGCTCTGCCACAGGATATGTCACAACTGTGGTACCCTATAAAAGGAGTGTAGCGTGGGGTGGTTGGGGATGGGGTGGGTGGCTGGGCCTTCCCTGCCTAAAAGAAGAACCACGGACGAAAGAACAAGGAGGTAAGAGCAGAAACAATCAGTCAACAACAAATGCAGTAACCCTGAAAGCTTATCCTAATGTTAGATAAAACTGTAAAACCTGTAAAGCACCACCTGTAATAATTTCAGAGAAGATATACCCTGTAAGAAACACTTTGCTCCAGAGAAAATAAAGCAGTAACAGAAGATATACCTTGCAAAAGACAATTTGAATCAGAAGATTACAGCAGTAATCTGTTAGCAACCTGTAGGCACACCTTGTAGAAGAAGGTATACCAGCAACAACAATTTGAATCAGAGAAAAAATAAAGCAATGAAATGTTAGCAACAAACAGTAGCAATCCCTGTGAGTAAAAAATAAAAACACCACACAGTAAATCTGCTTAGCCAAACTAAGTCTTAATCCTTCTCCCTTGCTCTGGTAAGTTTCTCTACTCTGCCTTTCAAGCAGTCTTAGAAGGAAAGAGCTCAGGTGAAGCTAGGTGCCTTGGCCAGCAAACCAAGTCTTCTACCTCCAAGATATCAACTAACCTGACTTTTTAACCCTTCTTTCTGTTGGAAATTACTGACAGTTTGCCAGCTCCACCCCCCACATACACACCTAATCCTTTGGAAGAGCTGTGGGAGGAAAAGCAATTAGCTCCTTCAATGTGAGAAGGAGACTGAAACACCTCTGAGACAACAAACCTTTTCAACAAACAAGAATAAAATAAAACACTGTCAAACAGTAATTTTGCTTAGCCCAATGATAAAAAAGTCACAAAAATGTAAGCTCCACCTGTAATACAGTAATTTCAGAGAAGATATACCCTGTAAGAACCACTTTGAGGCATCTAGAGAGGCGTGAAGTTTGGCAGTTATTTGAGGTGTGTGAAAATAATGGGCTACCACCTTCCATCCATACTCACGCCATATATAAGGGGAGGTAATACTGTGCTGTCTGTACCATGTATCTGTCCACTGTTGTGCAGTTAGTGTGATGGAGACTTCGACCTTCCAACTGGATTGGACCATTTCCATTAGTGAAGTTGGGACCTCAGTTAGGGCATGGTAGTAATAAGAGATAAGGTGAGAAGGAGAAGCCTCCCTTTGTACCGCTAAGATTAACTGAAAGATAGAAGTGATGGTCTGGGAGTCCCCTGTAACTGACAGTGCTACTCAAAAAATGTCTAATTTGAAGGTATCTATAATAATCTGGTCAGGTTAGTTGAAACTCAGTTTGTAATTGTAGGAAAGTCTTGAAGACCCCCTCGTGATAAAATTGATAAACCTGGACTAGGCCTAATCTCATCCAGTCATGGAATTTATGATACAGTCTAGCTGGTAGAAAAGCTGGGTCCAAGGCCAGAAGCCCAAGCCATTGTGCCCCTGTCAGATTTTCTGGTTTCTTCAAAAAAATTCTCCAATGTTTTAATATGTCCGCTGTATAGACAGAAGGCTCCGAAACAAGATCATGTCTATGTGGTTGAAAAACCAAAGTTTCGTTTAGGACTTCCAGGGCCAAGGCATGTTCAACCTGTACCCAACAGGGGGCTCAGGGTGGCAGACGGAGCCAGTATGTCAGATGGGTAAGCAGGGATGCCATAGGATAATGATGCAAGTTGGGCAACACCAACCCCCCCAGGATTTAGGTAATTCCATTTTCTTAGAGTAACCCGAAGGCATTCCCCATTACATAGGAAGGTGGAAATCATCCTGTCCCACTTAACCAGGTCAGCCCTTGAGGGGATTAACAATATGTTTTGAAAAAGATAGAGTAACCATGGAAGGATGTTCATTTGGATGGTTTGACTCTATTCAGAAGAGAGAGATGGGGAGGTGGTGCCATAGTTGTAGGTCAGTTTTTACCTGTTCTATCAAAGGGGGATAGTTTTGTGTATAAATTTTTGTAGGGTTTGAAATCAAGTAAATACCCAAGTATTTAATATGGGTTTGATTCCATTTATAGGGATGTCATTGCTGTAATTGCAAAGATAGGTTAAACTGTATTTGTAGGAGTTCTGTTTTATGGGGGTTAATTTTGTATCCCGAGACTTGCTCAACAGCATGTAAAGTTTTCTAGTACCGGAAGGGAGTCAGGGTTCACAATGTATAACAATAAATCATCCACATAATCTGCCAGCTTGTGCTGGTGGTCGTCAATCGAATAGCCCTTTATCTGTTGATTCTGCCTTAGAAACTGTGCTATTGGTTCTGCATACAAGGCAAACAAATAAAGTAATAAAGGGCAGCCCTGCCTGGTGCCCTGGTACAAACTAAAGTGATCAGAGTGGGAACCATTAAAGAGAAGCCATGTTTCCTTATAAAATTATTGTAAAGGTTACTATGAGGATCCATTACGTAAACTGCTGGGTTATATTTAGAAAATGTTTTCAGTGAGAAAGAAAAATGCTTTTTAAATAGGAATGTGGAGGCATCCATTTTGTGGACAGGAAGGGTGTTGTGATGATGTCACTGCCTCACCAGTGTTAATAGTGTAGCAGTTCAGAACAGTTTGACTGTGCTGTCAGGGATTCCATTAAATTCTGAGGAACACCCACAATTTTATGTTTGGCTGAGTGCAAGAAAAGAATAACAGTACTTCTCTTCATAACAGAACAGAATCCCTGTCTGTAGGAGCAGTTTGTTTTAACCTGCTTAATTACATACTGTTAGAGCTAGTGAGGCAGTGACATCATCACAGCACCCTTCCTGTCCACAAAATGATTGCCTCCACATTACAATTTTAAATGTATTTTTCTGTCTTACTGAAATAAATTTCTAAATATAACCCTGCAATTTACATGCTGGATCCTCACAGTAACTTTCACAATAATTTCATAAGGAAACATACAGATTCCCTTTAACCTTTACAACAGCTTGGGGATTGGTACATATACCAGTAATACTGTTTAAGAATTCTTAGGGAAAGCCAAATTTAGAAAGGGATGATTGCAGAAAATTCCATGACACCCTGTCGAATGCCTTTTGTGCGTCAAAATGAAGGATCACCAGAGGAGATTTAGTATAAGCAAGATTAATAAGATACAGGGTTTGTTTAATATTATCAGGGGTCTGTCTGGTTCTAATGAAACCTGATTGATCTGGGTGAATGAGTGTGGAAAGAATAAGGTCTAAACGGTGGACCCTGATGCTAGTATAAATTTTGTAGTCTTGATTCAAGACTGAAATAGGGTGATAGGAGTCGCATAAGTGACTCAGTTTATTAGGTTTTAATATGGCCGAAATAGTGGCCTGTCGCAGGATATGGGATAAGTGGCTGTTTCATGGCCTTACTGTAGAGCTCATAACATCAGATCCTTTAACATCACTAGCATGGCCTTATAAAACTCCAGCCCATAACCATCCAGGCCTGGGCTTTTCCCTTTTTTCACATTTTTAATAGTGCACACTAGCTCCTGCTCAGAGATAGGCTGGAGAAGAGATTCCTTTTGTGTTTCTGTCAAGGCTGGGAGCTGTAACCTCTCAAAAAAACTCTGACACCATGTCATTTGATGGTGGCATTTCTGCGGAATATAGTTGGGAATAATAGTTATGGAAAATTTGAAGTATTTGTGAAGTAGTCATTACACATTGTTCCATTTAGGGATCTTTTATTGTAAGGATGGAAACAAATCTACTTTGTTTTCTGAGGTGGTAAGAAAGCATCTTAGATGCCCTTGCCCCACCCTCATAATACTTTTGGCAGAGCCACAGTACTGCTTGTTCCGTCATGTACGTTACTAGTTGCTGAATCTTATTCTGGGTCTTTTAGATCAACTGGATCAAAAAGTCATCCCCTTGCATGTGAGTCATTTGGAGAAACTGTAATTTCTCCTGTGGCTCCCGTAGCTTTGTCTTGCTTTGTTTTTTCTTTCCGGCTGCATAAAAAATTACATAGCCCCTGAAAATAGTTTTTAAAGTATCCCATAGGACCTGGGGTGTAACTGACTCAGAAGCATTTTCTTAGATTATTGTAGGGATTGCCTCCTTTACCATGTTGAGGAAATCTGGATCTCATAAAAGGGACTTGTTAAATCTCCAATAGGCATTTCTGCATTCTATCTCGATTCTCAGTTCTAAACATATAGGTGCGAGATCTGAAAGATAAGTATTCTCTATGTCAGAAGACTGTACCCAACCAAGGTGCTCCCCGCTCACACAGAAGTAATCCAGTCTAGAATAAAGTCTGTGGGCATCTGAATAAAACGTGAATTGTCTGGTGGTTGGGTGTAGGGGACCCATCTCTCTAATTAGCCGCCAATGGTACCTTTGTCCTGACAT
Source organism: Neoceratodus forsteri (assembly GCA_016271365.2). NCBI lineage: Eukaryota > Metazoa > Chordata > Ceratodontiformes > Ceratodontidae > Neoceratodus > Neoceratodus forsteri. The sequence continues at coordinate 200,130,266 of JADMNL010000023.1, read as the reverse complement.
AGACGTCAAGGCCTGGGGGGGGCAGAAGTATCCACTGCTGGGTAGAGGAGGCAGTTTAAGTCCCCACCCATGACCAGGGCTCCCTTCTTGTGGGTTAAGAATCTGATCCACCAGTTTCTGGATAGAGGCATCACTTCCCAGAGGTATATAGATACTGCATAATGTAACCTGTTGACTGTATAGAGTTCCATTAACCAGGGCCAAACATCCATCTTTGTCTGAATATTAGCCCTCAAACACAAAAGGGAAGCCCTTGGGAATCAGGACAACCGCCCCTCTATGCTTCCCATGTTTATAAACCAATCCTACAACGTGTGTAAATCCAAATTTAGGCAATTTCTTTTGTTGCATACTGGACAAGTGCATTTCCTGCAACATCAAAACATCTGGTTTAAGTTTTTTAAGGGCTGTTATTGTTCCGTATCTCTTCACCAGTCCAGTTATTCCAAAAGCCAAAGCTCTGTTTCAGCCTTAGCTGATTTCACCATACTTTTTGCTTCTTTGTTCTTCTGAGTGGGTGCACCTTGGTGGAAGAATGGCTGGCTATGGAACCTCCGGTTCCTCTCCCTCATTGCAGGGACTTGTTGACACAGGCTCAGGAGACTCTGGCCCATCCAGATCTCAACATGGGAGGAGGGAAAACAAGAGGTAGGGGATCAGGAACAGCTGTAGGAGGGGGTGGCAAAGTCACAAAGAAGGGATTTGAGGGAAGTGAAGGATGAGTACATAGGCAGGGGAAGAGTGGACCAGTGCTTAGGAAAATGATACAAGAAGGCAGCTTGGCCCATAGAACTTTCCTTTTGGGGTGGAGGAGGCACCAAAGTTAGGCTCGTGCAAGTACAACACTACAAGGAGCTAGTGTCGCGTTATGTATCCTATCTCGGCAACGGTCCCAAGTACCTTTTTTACTGAGGAGATGCAGTGTAACTTAAGTAAGCAATACTAACCCTAAAGAGGGCATAAAATAGCCCTTTGGACCTGTATAAGAAGGGTCAACAATGCCTTCACAGCCCAAACCAAAAACAAGGGAGGTGAAGACTAGGATACAGAAAGAGTGAGCTCAGGGGATGGTGGCTGGGTGAATAAATGGTGAAGACTGTCCAAGAAGATCAATTACAGTGAGTACATCATTTTTACATCTTCCTGGGCATAGTTTTTACCATTTATTCACACTGCTGGGTAGAGTACCAAATTCGCCAAAAAATCCCCTGAGCAGGATGGTAGGAGACAGAGCTCACTCAGGACAAAAGTCCATTAAGGACTGTAGAGATTGACGGCAGATAAGGACTGCAAGGCCCATCCAGTCTGCCCATTTCTTTTTCTACCTTATAACCGTGCTATCGGCCTTTGCTCTGTCAGTGGCCTATCTATTCATACTCATCTGTATTGCTCCCTTATGCCCATCCCATGCTGTTTGAAGCCCTGCACTGCATTCATAGCCACCACTTCCTGAGGTAGGCTATTCCATGCATCCACCACTCTTTCTGTGAAAAATAATTTCCTCACATTCCCCTTAATCGCTCTCCCTCTAATCTCATGCGGTGTCCTCTTGTCCTATTTTTCTTACATTTAAACGTTAGACTCTTTCACCTTGTTAATGCCCTTAAGGTGTTTGAATAGAAACATAGAATTTGACGGCAGATAAGGACTGCTTGGCCCACCCAGTCTGCCCATTTCCCAACCTACTGGATAAGCTGCAGATCCTAGTTAACCAACAGCCTTCTTCCTCCTACCCCCACCCCCTAGAATGGCCTTATGACTGTCCCATGCATGCTTGAATTCCACCACTGTTTTTGACTCCACAGCCTCCTCCGGAAGGCAGTTCCATGCATCCACAACCCTCTCTGTGAAAAATACTTCCTTAAATTACCTCTGAGCTGCCCCCCATCTTCAAATTGTGCCCCTTGTTCTTTTACACCTCTTTTTTGAAAGATGCTACCCTCTTGGACTTTGTTGATTCCCTTGAGGTACTTGAAAGTTTCTATCATGTCCCCCCTCTCCTCCTTCCCGAGGCTATACATATTAAGCTCCTTTAATCTCTCTTGATCATATCACCTCTCTCCTCCTTTGCTCAAGGGTATACATATTGAGCTCCGATAATCTGTCCTCATATGTCTTCTGATGCAGTCCCTGCACCATTTTGGTTGCCCTTCTCTGGACTGCCTCAATTTGGTTAATGTCCTTGTGAAGGTGTGGCCTCCAGTACTGCACGCAGTACTCCAGACGGGGCCTACCTCCTTCTTACAGCTTGCGATACCCCTACTAATACACCCTAACATCCCCCTAGCCTTACCTACTGCTTTAGAGGTCTGTTTGGATGATTTCAGGTAATCGGTGGTGGTGATGATGATGATGCCCAAGTCTCTTTCTTCCTTTGTGACCGCCAGCAACTCCCCTCCCAGCCTATAGGTGGCTTCAGGGTTTCCCTTCCCTATGTGTATGATCTTGCACTCCTTTGCATTAAATCCCAGTTGCCACTCTTCTGACCATTTTGCTAGTTTATCCAGATCTCTTCTCATTCTGCCCACCCCATCTGGATCATCTACTCTGTTGTAGATCTTGGTGTCATTTGCAAACAGACAAGCCTTACCCTCTAGCCCATCTGCGATGTCACTAATGAAGATATTGAAGAGGACTGGCTCCAGGACTGATCTCTGAGGTACCCCATTTGTGACTTGCTGAAGGAGGCATGCTACCTGGCATGGACATGCAGGGTATAGTGCTTAATGAAAGTATGCACTGTACTCCATGTTGTTGCTTTGCAAATTCCAGAAATGGGGACGAATGGATGTCTACCAAGGAAGCTGCAATCACTTTGGTGGAGTGGGCATGGACTTGACCTTCCAATTTGACCTGAGCCATGGAGAAACAGTGGTGAAAACAAGCCTCTATCCAAGCGGAGAAACATTTAATCGTAACTGGCTGGCCCAGTTGGTTAGCACTGAAGGAAACAAAGAGTTGCTTGGAATGATGGATGTTCTTGGTCCTATCAATGTAGAACCTGAGGGCTCTCTTCACATCCAGGGAGTGGACAGTTCTTTCTCCATTATTCTGGAAGTTAGGAAAGTATGTGGGCAACACCAAGGGCTGGTTCAAATAGAATTCTGAAACCACTTTGGGCAAGAACTTGGGGTGTGTGCGGTGAATTACCTTGTCTCTGTGAAACACCGTATACAGAGGGTCCATTACCAAAGCATGTATTTCAGAGACCCTTTGGCTCACGTGATGGCCACCAGGAGAGCTGCTTTCCAAGTTAGAAATTTAAGATCATACGTAGCCAGAGGTTCAAAGAACTTACAAGTGAGCATGTCCAATACAAGACTGATATCACAGGGAGTGATAGGCTTTCTCACTGGGGGCCTTCTGTGCAGGATGCCTTTTAGGAACCTCTTGAAAAGAGGTAATTGGGGCAGTGTAAGGTTCTGGACTGGCTCATGATAGGCTGAAAGAACAAAAGTGAACCTTTACAGAGGAGTACTGTAGTCCCACATCAGAAAGATCTAACCAGTACTCCAAGATTTTGACTGGTGGACATCGGAATGGGTCCAAACAAGATATGGTACACCATTCAGAGAAATATTTCCATTTGGCTGTATAGGTCTTCCAGGTAGGAGGCTTGTGAGCAGCCAGAATTATCTCCAAGACCCTCTTGGAGGCCCTAAACCTGCCCACCTCTATCTCTTCAGGAGCTGAGCATGAAGACGAGAGGAGCACAGGTTGGAATGGACCAGGGACCCGAGTCAGCGGGTCTTTTTGCAGCAGTAGAGGCATCAGAGGGACCACAGATAACTTGCTGATCAATGGAAACCAGATCTACAAAGGCCAGGATGGGGCTGTCAGAATAATCCCCCCCCCCAACAATAGGTCTCTAGCCTGAGCAGCTCCCTCTGAACTAGTGGAAGAGGAGGAACTGCACATGGAAAGCGATTTGTCCACTGCAGTCTGAATGAACCCTAACAAAAAACACCAGATCCTGGATTTTTGGAGAAGAACTGGAGCAGTTTTGTGGTGAGTGGGGATGCAAAAAGGTCTAGGTCTGGAGTTCCCCATTTGTTGAAGAGGAACTGTACAAAGTCTGATGCTAATGACCACTCGTGAGGATCTGCTTCTGTTCAACTGAGTTGGTCTGCCAGATCGTTCTACTCTCCTGGCAGATACACTGCCAGAATCAGAGCATTCTGCACCGGACACCACTCCCATACCCTCACTGCTTCCCTGCAAAGCTGGTAGGAGTGTGCCCCACCTTGTTTGTTGATATAGTTCATCACTGACATGTCCATCTGTAGAAGGATCACCTTATGATTGACCAAATCTACCAAGGCTCAAAGCATGTAAAGGACTGCTCTCATTTCCAGAACACTGATGTGGAGATGAGACTCCATCTGAGTCCACACTCCCTGGGTGTGACGGCCCTGACAGTGAGCCCACACCCCAGGAGAGACGCATCTGTTGTGAGAGTTATCTGAAACTCTGGTGGAGCAAAGGGGAGATCTTGAAAAAGGATGTGCTCCCATATCCACCATGTTAGTGACCAATGCAGCGGTTCCATCACTTTGATGGGGAAAGTTGGAGGATGCGTGGTTGGCGACCACAGAGTACTGAGCATTCACTATGTAGTCTTCATGTGTAGCCATGCCAGAGGTACCGTGAAGACTGAAGCAGCTATGAGACCTAGCATTTGTTGCATGAACTAAGCCTACACGGAGACGCTCTCCATGACGAAATGTGCCATCCAAAGGATGGCCTTTCGTTTGTCCTCCGGGAGAAAGGCTCTCACCTTGGTAGTGTCCAGCAGAGCTCCAATGAAGAGGAGTTGCGAGGGATAAAGTTGCGACTTCCCAAGATTTAGAAAAACTCCCTTGGAGGTTAGGAATTGGGTTGCTGTGTTCATTGCCTCCTTCGTACCTTGCCTGGATGGACTTGCCAGGAGTCAGTAATCCAGGTATGGAACTACTTGGCCAAAAACTGAAGGAACTTGTAACTTGGGTGAACTAGAATATGCTGGTATGCATCCTGCATGTCCAGGGATGCCAACCAGTCCTGGGGTTTGAGAAGTGGAAGAAAGGTCCCCAGGGAGACCATCTTGAATTTATTGTGGTACAGAAACATGTTTAGTTTTCTGAGGTAGAGGATGGGGTGCTTGTCCCCTCTCTTTTTCAGAACTAGAAAGTAATTTGAGTAGAAGCCTGTGCTGCGTTCTGCTTGAGGTACTACTTCCACTACCCTTTTTCTCAGTAGGTCCATAATTTCTGAAGTGAGGAGGTCTGACTTGGCAGCCGATGAGGTGGGTTGCCTCTTGGGTGGATAATCTGGGGAAGGGGTTCTGAAAAGTTCAGTAAGTACCCTTCCCGAATGATCGTTAGGACCATTTGTCCATGGTGATGGAGTCCCACTAATTGTAAAAATGGGACAGATGACCTCCCACTGGAGAGGAGAGATCCATCTCTGGCAGTTGAGGCAGAGCCGGGGCCAGAGACTCAGAAGGTGACACAGCGCTTTTGGGGCCTGTTCCTCTTACTGTGTTTTCTTTTGCAGCTGAGGAGGCTGGTGTTTGGCTGCAGCTCCTCTGGTCCTCCCACAAAAGGGCTGCTTATTATGAAAAAACTGATGGACCCTTGCTCTCTGAAGGTGTAAAGGGGCTGGTCTAGCAGACTTGATAGCTGTTATCTTCTGAGAGGCCTCGAGAGACCACTCAACCCGTTGACCAAACAAGTAGGTAACATTGAAAGGGACATTCATAACTTGTTGATGGGCGTCAGAGGAAAATCATGAGGTTTGAAGCCAGGAATGCCTCCTTATGTAGGTTCCAGTAGTGGCACTGTGAGAAGCAGTGTCAAATGCATCCATGGCTGCCTTTAGCTGGTGACTGTTGGACTCAATACCATGGGTTACAGTCTGAAGAAGCATCTGCTTAGTATCCGACTGTGGTAGAGATTCTGCCAGTGACTCAAGAGAGGTTCAGAGAACATACTCATACTGAGAAAAGTGACCTCGATAACTGGCTATTCGCATGCCCAAGGTGGCTACTGCAAAAGCTCTCTTACCTATAGCATCAGTCTTGTGGGATTCTTTATAATAGGGTGTGCTGTAACCTCTTGGAGAGGATGGCCTTGTCATTTATTTTCCACAAGGATGACAATTTTGTCCACAACTGGCTGACAAGCCAAAATTGGCCAATCCTTAGGAGGACAATACTTGCGGTCTGGTTGTCTTACAGACAGAAGGAATAGTGGCTGGCCTAGCCCACACTGCTTCTGAAAGGGTTTCAAAGGCTGGAGAACTGGAGGTACGAGGCTAACAGGTATGCTTGAGACATGGAGCCACTCCAGACACAGTCATTTACCTGAGTTGGGGGCTGAAGTCTCAAGAGCTAAAGTAGCCTGCATATTCTTCAAGGTTTAAAAGGAAAAGTCTTCTTGAGGAACATATGTAGGGGCTGGAGATTTGTCCTCCAGGCTGTAAAAAATGTCATCATCACCGCCCTCAGAAAGAATGAGTTTGGGGTCATACTCATGCCCCTTCAAGTCCCCCTCGGAAGGAGGAGCTGGAAGAGATGTGGACCTAGTAAAGCCTGTCCCAGTCCTCAGCACTGGATAGATAGGCAACATCAGCACCAGAAAAGGGGACGGCACTGGAGCCGGCGCCAATGGCACGGACACTGGTGCCACCACCAGAACCTCTCCAGAGGAACTGAGCACTGTCTAAGTACTCCAGTCAGAAGAAGCCAGGGAAAGGCCTGGATGCAGTGCCAGAGCAGTTCAAGAAAGGCCCAAGTCTGAAAACAGGCCCAACTCAAACCCTGAAGGCCCAGCTGGCACCGAAGTGACTGGAGATGGTACCAGTTCCACCCCTGCAAAGAGACAGAGGGGGAATGGCAGATGGAACCAGTATCAGTGGCAAGGACACCGTCATGTGGAAAGAATCTGTTGGCAGTGCCAAATGCTCCACCTGGTCCGAGGACTCAGACCCGAACCTAAGCCTGAAGGCCCTGGCACCACATCCGTAGATAGGGGGTAAATGAGCCAAACGCTGTACCCACTGCTCCGTAAGAGCTGCCCTATGGTGAAACTGCCCCCAGAAACCCCGCTAGAGGACAGAGAGCCCGAGACCTCAAATGACCATGAGCCGAAACAGACTGTGCCAGTGAAGAAGGTCTCTTGGCTGACATACCAGAGGGTGACCTCAAGCAGTACCATTTCTTCCCCTTCCAACAGGGAGAGGAAGAACCTGAGGTCAAGTGACACCAGGCCCCTGACCTAGATCAGGAATAGATCCACTTCTTTTTGTGTTTATTGGAGGACTATCCTCTCTCCCCCCCCAAAAACGCTGGACTGCCAGCCCTATAACACTCAGCGAGACTTCCCACAGGTATATACCATTTCTGTTATTCAAATTTGTATTAAACACACTGTTTAGGAGTTTCTGAGTTGGCAAGGGGGAACGGGAGCATGAGGGCACGCTCTTCTCCTGCCAGCTCTGAAATTCTGTCCAAGAAAGAGGGATATTCTTTAAGCAATTAAATCCCCTTTGTATTTTATTTTTGTTTCCAACAACAAAGGAATCCATTAAATAAATATTCCAAACTATGCTATTATTAAGCCCTTCTCCTGGGCACTGGAACAATAAGAAAAAAAATACTCACCTTAGTAATGTTTCTTCTAATGGAGTCTTGCTGTATTCTGACATATGCAGTCCAACCTTTGAACTGCCCTGGAGATGAAAGAGTTAACTTTCCATGCCAGGCATGGGACGCTGAGCTTGAGCTCGGTTGAGACTCTGTCTGTTGCTGTTTGAACTCAAACCGTCAGATCTTTACGAGCTATACTCACTGGGTGTCCTGTGTGGAAACTGTAAACTTACACTAGCCAACTATAATAAAATATTTTTTTGGTTCCAAAACAAAGACTCAAGTCAGGAAACCCCAAAAAATAAAACCAAACACAACACCCACCCACCCAAATTAAAGGGGTGAGAAAAAAAAGCGTGGGGCACCCGAGTGGCAACACTGCTGCTGCCCACCCACATCCCAAAAACCCAGGTTCTGAGAGGGGAGGTCAGAATACAGAAAGACTCCATTAGAAGAAACAATATTACTAAGGTGAGTAATTTATTCTTCAAACAACATTAAGTCTTGCTGTATTCTGACATATGCAGACTACCAAGCAGTACCTCCATGGAGGAGGGACAGAACCTACTTCGGAAATAGGCCTGAAGCACAACTGTGCCAAACCGAGCATCACTCCTAGCCTGGATATCCAGAGAGTAATGCTTGGTAAAAGTATGTACTGTCTTCCAGGTGGCTACTTGACAAATCTCTAAGATAGGAATATCCCTGGCAGCAGCTGTACCTCTGGTAGAGTGAGCCCTCAGGCCTGAGGGTGGGATCCTACCTAACTTTTCATAGCAAAATTGAATGCAAGAGACAATCCACCTGGCAATATATCTCTTAGTGGCAGGTTTTCCCTTACCAACCTCACCATAAGTGAGGAACAGTTGGAGGGAGTCAAACCTGTGACCCTTGGGGCACTCTATGTAATAGCTAAGGGCCCTTTTCACATCCAAACTGTGCAGCCTCCTCTCCCCAGAGGAGGAATGGTCAGTGAAGAAAACAGGAAGAGACAGACTGGTTAAGGTGGAAATCTGAAACCACCTTAGGCAAAAACTTCCTATTAGTCCTGAGGACCACCTTATCTCTATGGAAAGAGATAAAATCAGGCTCCACTGACCAGGGCCTGTAACTCACTATGCATCTGTCAGAAATGGCCTACCAAGAAAACAGTTTTCCAAGTCAAGTACTTAAGCTCTGCTGAGGACAAGGGCTCAAAAGGGGTTGCATAAGCTGAGCAATGCAAACATTGAGGTCCCAAGCAGGGGCAGGGTCCCTGAAGGGAGGATTGGTATGCAGCAATCCCTTGAAAAATTTACAAAATACAGGATGAGCTGAAAGGGAAGAATGCTTGCCTGCTGAGAGGAAGGCAGATACAGCTGCCAGGTGCACTCTTAGTGTAGCTGGTCTGAGGCCCAAGCTAATGAGATGAACCATGTAGTCGAGGACTGAGGGCAGGCCAGCCGACTCTGGAGAAATATGCTTACCAAAGCACCATATAGTAAATCTTTTCCACTTGGACTTGTAAGTGTTTCTGGTAGAAGGCTTTTGAGAAGCCTTTAAGATATCCAGAACAGCTTGAGAGAGAGAGATGCAAATCAGCAAACTCTAGCTCTTCAAGAGCCAGGCCTTGAGATTGAGAGATTTGAGATTCGGATACCAAACTCTCCCCTGAGCACGTTAACAGGTTGTAATTCCTGGAAAGAGACTGGGGAAGGTGGACTGCTAAGGACAACAGGAGAGGGTACCAGGGCTGTCTGGCCCAGTCTGGAGCAATCAGAATCACCTTGCAGGGTTGAGACCTGATTTTGACTAGCACCTTGAAGAGGAGAAGGAAGGGGGGAAGCATACAGGAACTTCCCTTCCCAACTGAGAGCTAGGGCATCCAGGGGGACTGAGACCAACACTGGGGGCCTGCAGCAAAAGAGAGGAAGTTGGTGATTGTCTGGGGCTGCAAAAAGATCCATCTGTGGGGTGCCAAATTTGGAGAAGATCACCTTCAAAATCAGGGGATCCGGGGACCATTCGTGATGGCCCCGAGATATTCTGCTGAGAACATCTGCCAGGACATTGTCCTTCCCTGGGAGGTGCACTGCTGTAAGGGAGGCGTTCAGGGAATAGGCCAGACACCACAACTTCATTGCCTCTGTGCACAAGGCCGTGAACCAGTGCCCCTTGTTGATATACCACATTGTGGTGGTATTGTCTGTCCTGATCTGAACTACTTAGTTCCGAACAGACTTGGAAAAAGCTTGAAGTGCTAGAAACACTGCTCTGAGTTCTAATAGATTGATGTGAAGCAGAAATTCCTGAGGAGACCACAACTCTTGGGTGGCCAGGTCCCCCAAGTGGGCTCCCCACCCCAAGAGGGAGGCATCTGTAGTAAGGATTAGAGAATGAGACTGAGTGACAAAGGGAACTCCCTGTCTTACAGTGTCCTGATCCTACCACCACTGTAACGTCTGGATCAGGGTTCGAGTCACTGGGATTAGTTTGGTCAGAGGATCCTTTTTCTGAGACCAGAAGGCTCTCAGGTGGAACTGAATGTCCCTCATCTGAAATCTTGCTCCCTGAACCACTGCTGTAGAGGCAGCCATGTGTCCCAGGAGCTGCAGAAAATGCCTTGCTGGTCAAGACACCTGGAGGGTGAATGAAGAGGCCAATGAGATAAGGGTCCTTGCCCTGTCCAGGGGGAGGAAGGCTCCTGCCTTTGCTGTATCCAGCTCTGCCCATATGACGGTGAGGAGCTGCACAGGCTGTAGAACGGACTTTGAAAGATTCAGAAGGAAACCTAGAGAAGTGAGCAGTTGCTGAGTTATCTGTAGGTGTGACTTGACTTGGTCTGGAGACTGGCCTACTATGAGCCAGTCGTCCAGGTATGGAAAGATGGAGATCTTTTTTCTCCTTAGGAAAGCAACCACTACTGCCAGGCATTTTGTGAACACCTTTGGAGCAGAAGTTAGGCCGAAGGGCATTATCTGAATTGGTAATGGCCTGAGGGCAGCTCGAACCTGAGGTACTTTCGGTGGGAGCTTCTGATGAGAATATGGAAATAGGCATCCTTGAGGTCCAGGAAAACTAGCCAGTACCCTGGCCTTAGAGAGGGTAGAATTATTCCCAGAGTCACCATTTTGAACTTTGGCTTTAGAAGATGCTTGTTTAAATATCTGAGATCCAGGATGGGCTGCCATTCTCCAGTCTTTTTGGGGGTTAGGAAGTACCTGGAGTACAATCCTTTTCCCTTGTGTAGGGGTGGAACCCTCTCTATGGCTCTCAGAGCCAAGAGAGAAGAGACCTCTGCCTCTAGAGCAAGTGCCTCTGAAGGACTTGCAGGTGCAAAGGATCTGGTTCTCATCTTGGGAAACTTTTTGAAGCTGAGAACCAGTCCCTGGCTTACTACTTCCAGGACCCATTTGTCTGATGTTAAAGACATCCAGTCCTGGACAAAGTAAGCCAGCCTGCCCCCTACAGGTGGTGGAGAATCGGCCCTGGCAAACCCATCAGGGTGCCTGTTTGGCAGGGGCTTTAGGCTGAGGGGTGGAAGCAGGCCTGCTTGTACCCAGTCTGCCTCTCCCTCTGAAGAACCCCCTATGAGCATGAGCAGAAGACGAGGCCTGGGCTTGGTAGAAAGGCCTATGAAAAAGTCTGCCCCTGGAATGCTGCCTCTGGGGAGTGGCTTGCCTTTCCTTGGCCTGAGCACTCCTATAGGTGGCCCTGTATTCATCCATTTTCTTCATGTAGTTCTCTGTTTGCTCCCCAAACAGAGAATTACCCACAACAGGAAAATCCTTGGCCTTAGTCTGGGTATCCTGAGACAGGCTAGTACATCTGAGCCAAGCCATCCTACGAAGGGCCACAGATGTAGCCATGACTCTAGATAAATCTTCACTGGAGTCCACTGCAGCATGGAACTGCACCTTGGATGCCTCAATACCATCCGCAGCCACCTGCTCCAGCTCCTTGGCAAGCTGGCCAGGGACCAGTTTAGCCAGAGTCATCACAGTGTCCCATCTAGATTTCTGATATCTAGCTGTATAGACCATATAATTAGCCTGCCTGAGTCCCAAGGATGCTGCCATGTACTGTTTCTTTGCCATGGCATCAGTCCTCCTAGAGTCCTTATCTGGGGGTGTGTGAAGCCAAGGGTATATTTGCCTTATCACAGGCAGCAGCCTGCACTACCGCAACATGGCTGCATTGCTGGGTAAGGAACTCCGTATCTGAGCCTGAGAGAGTATGCCTCTTGTCCATTCTCTTGTCCACAGGAAGTATGGAATTAGGAGTCTTTAAAATTTTTGTCTGTTTCCCAAAGGACTTATGAAGGGGAATAGACAGCCTCCTGGACTCTGGGATATCCATCATTTCAACGTAGTCATGCTCCTCCTGATCATCTACAGCTTCTTCCATAGGAAGCTGAAGAGTTTCAGTCACTTTTTTGTAGAACATAAAATGGAAAGGGGACTCAGAAAGCTTAGGAGGAGAAACCCCTGAAGGTCTGTCTGGGGAGATGTCCGGGTCAATGGGCACATCCAGACTTTTGTAATCACCATCACTATCCTCATACTCTCCTTCCTCCTCCTCCGGTTCATAAAAATCTTCTAAATTATAATCCGGAACCGACCGAACCGAGCCCCTACCCGATGGTGCTGGTTCGGCTGGAACCGGGGTTAGCGATTGAACAATCCTTATCGCTTTGGCTATTTCATCAGTGGTCGGAGAAAGAAGCTGTGGATCCGCACCGGCTGATTTATCCCTTCTTTTTCTTTTAACCGGAACTGACTCCTCAGAGTCAGTTCTCCCTTGACCCGAAGAAGTTTCGCCCTGGTCAGAGGGCACTCCTTCTGGTTCGGTTGGAATGGAACCAGGCTGGCCATCTGGGTCAGCGGACTTCTTGGCCTACCTTTCCCTGAGCCTACCAACTCCCTTTTCTAGGGTAGCTGCAGGAAAATTCTTGCAAATCTGGCAGTCTGAATCGAGGTGGTCAAACCCCAGACAATAAACACAGGTGGTGTAGGGGTCAGCCTTAGCAAAGCCTTCCCCACATATACTACAGTGTTGAAACCCAGTGGGCCCGGTTTTTCTTTTGGGTTTCTCAGACATGGCCAGTCCTAACAAAACTTACCCTTTTTTCGGCAATCCGCCAGGCAAGACACCCTTATCAGGCCATGGAAAAAACCGTAATGAAATCCGTTTTTTTTTTTTTTTTACAACCGATAAGGACCGGTTACCACACTCTAAAAGTACAATAAACTTTTTAAAACAAACCTGATCGGTTCAAACCAAACTGATCCCACGTTTACAAGTTCCACACAGAAGAACAAGAAAAATATCCTATCTAGTACTCACGATACCACAGACAGAGACTGAACCGACAGGTTAACGGATAAATACAGTCGAAAACTAAGGAAAACGGCACTTTAACCGACTAATTTGAACCGAGCAAAGGAGAAATCTCTGGAGCGACTGTTCAGTGGGGCGGAGTAAAGAATCTGACGGTTTGAGTTCAAACAGCAACAGACAGAGTCTCAACCGAGCTCGAGCTCAGTGTTCCATACCTGGCATGGAAAGTTAACTCTTTCATCTCCGGGGCAGTTCAAAGGTTGGACATCACTGCATATGTCAGAATACAGCAAGACTTCATGTTGTTTGAACAACATTTTTCCTTTTTTGTTCCGAAGGCTGCAATGTCAGCCCATCGGTAAACTTTTCATTTTGGCCCTTCTTTTGAAATGGGCTGATTTTCCATCACACTCAGGTAAATCTCCACTTTTAATACTGAGAGAGGAGGAAGCCTGAATAACATACAGCCACTTCCTTTTTATCTAGAGGCCGGCAAGGCTTTTACGTTTATAATATCTAGTGCCAGACTATTGGGGCATTTACTATGTCCCAGGAAAGCAAATGGCACACCAAGCTCAGTGCACACTTGCAACAAGAACGGGTGAGAGAGAGAGAGAGGAGCACTTTTGTTTTACTTAAGAATCCTCTCTCTCCATCCCTACTATAGACTTTGCGACTTTATTTATTTTTGCCATTTTAACCTGTAGTGAAAGCCACCAGTGACAATATGGTCCAGCCGTATTGTATGGAAGGGCGAGCCTCAACAGCAAGAAAGAAAAGCCACAATGTGCGTTTTGCAGCTTAGTCACGATGCAGTGGGAGTTTCTGGATATTCAAGCGGCAGAAGCTGCCAAACTTATATGCAGGGAGGAAGTCTCCAAAGAAGAGGCGTTGCACAGTTTTAATATGGGGACATCTCTAACCTTGTTCCACAGTTTAAGGCACTAGCATGCCTTCAATAAGAAGCGTGGGTCAGCTTAAAAAAAGGGAAAGTGAATGCTGCCCGCTTTGAACTGCGACACAGCAGCTCTATGGGAGAGAGAGCAAGTGAGGAGCGAACACGCTCCTCCTATCTAAACATTTTTCAGCTCTCTCTCACACATCAGACCCCTCAGGGTATTTTCTTTATTTTTTCTTTTAACTGGGGCTTAAAGTAAGATCCACAGAGCAGTGGCAATAGTGAAAATGAATGCTGCTCCATGAAAAGCCTGCCTATTGGAGCCACTTGCATCGGCTGCACCTCTACCAAGGCTTCCTCCACCGCTAGCTGGCAGGTATTTACATTCACTTAATCCATCACCAGCAGCCGGGAGTCCAATAACTTCAGAGACACTAGCAATTTACGCATAAAGACCAAGCGGCAACAAGCGATTAGGCTATAGTTTGCCACTTGGCACAAACAATTGCTGCTTTGATGTAGGATTATTTTGGTACATACCAAACTATGGAGCTGCAGCCAAACAGAATCATAATGCCACTCCATTTGTACCCATTATGTAATTATTTACATAAACAATCCTGGCTCATCAGTCTGTTGCATTTAAATAGTTAGTGTATATTGACATAAACAAACATAAATGGTACAGGCACTTTTAGCATTTGCTTTCATAAGCTCTGCAGCACTTTATTTCATTTCTGCCTACTAGCATGCTGGCCTTTTCTCTTATGATCACAGAGCATTTAATCTCATAATCAGGGACCAGTAAAAGGGATAGCGTAGAGGGTGCTGTGGGTGGCCAATCCAGCAGTGAAGAGCTAGGAAAGAGGAGAAGAAAACAAAATAAACAGATTGAAAGAGTGAAAAAAGAATGGGGAAGGGGTTTTTAATCTAGTTTCTAGGGGTGTCCCTGTCACAATCACAGTCATGGTTCTCACTGCACGATGGCTCAGTAATAGCGACAATGTCCAGGTCAGCCTCTGCCATAATCATGGCCACAAGGTCTGGGATTTTATTTCCCAGACTTCCAGCATTTGTGCATACGGCCTTCCAGATTATTTTACCACCCTTCTTATGAGCTCCTCTTTTTTCCGTCTTCCTACTCTCCTGGAATGAGCTGCCAGAGGTGGTATCAGCAAGGATGGTGGAGCATTCAAGAGAACCTGGGGCAAGCACAAAAGGAACCCTTGGGACCAAGGAAGGGGAGAAGGGGGCGCGGGTGGGACAGTTTGGGTGGGGGGGCAGGGTCATTGGCATAAACTGTAAGGCCAGACCCTGCATCACTTACTGAGCAGACACGACAGACCAGGTGATCTTCTGCTGGCTCTTTTTCACATGCTCGTAAAAAAATCATTTGCCCAGATTAAACAATTGCTATAAGCAATCTATTTCACCATCAATGGCTTTTTAATTTTGGCAGCTGCATTAGAGTCCAATTTTCTGCAGATAGCAGTGCCAGCCAATTGTCTTTGTATTTCACATACACAATCATCAGCATTAAGTACAACACTTCCCCTTTATCCGCCAGTTTATTCGTAATATTTTCATTTTTGCCAAGGATTTCCTATGTGCACTTTTACTCATTACTAATATTCTGGTACCTTAAGGAGGGAAGACTTGCAAAGGCCCATTATAAACATACTGAACAATTTTTTATTGAAAGATCATGACTGCAGCAGTCATAGGTGGATCACAGTATAACCAAGAAGCCCTGTTCACTGTGGCACTGTAGATCCAACTTCTGTCACAGGGAGTCTGAACTTTTGTGGAGCCATTAAGCCTACTTCCACAGCAGCAGAATTTTTTTCTGAAATTCAATATTTATTGCCAGCCAAATTTACACAGTTCAAAATATACAAAACTGAAAAACAGATGTACATTAGTATATGGTCCAGAATATTTAGTACAAAAAGGATTTAACGAAAAAGTGTTGTTACAAGCATAGTATAAAAAACACATTTCACAGGTTACTCTCTATTGTCCCACGTAGGAAATTTCTACTGTGTGTTAAAAGTATGAAACTGACCTTTATCTTAACGAGAGCAGACTAACAGTGGATCCTAATGGGCCCTATGGGACAAACTCCTGGTCCAGCAGCAGTAGAAGTTCTGTCACACATACAGTGAAATATGAATGTATACAGTTTCAAAACTGATTAATAAAATCAAGTTACATGTTTGGCATGAATGCATTACGCTTAAAGGCACACTATTTTCTATTCTCAGCATGCGTTTAAATCTTACTCTTTTGTTTTATTAAATTAATAATGACTAGGAGGTAGTGGATATTTTATCATAGCAGAGGAACACCACACAACATATGTTGATGGACAGACCACACTGCCATTCCAAGAAAATTTGTTCTGAAAGTTGAAGCTGCAGTCTGCAGCAACAGAAATGGTCAAAGAACTTATATATGCCTCTTCAAATGCAGTCAAGTAGGGAACACTGTCATGGGCTGATTTCCACATTTGTACTGTGCTTATAGTGAGGCAGGTACCTAGTTACAAGATAATTTCTATACAGTTCAAATTCTTCACTTGGGTATTTCACTCCAGTCAGGAACTGATAGAAAGTCATGTTGGTAGTGTGGCTGGAAAGCAAATTCATGTCGACTGAAGATCCGAACATCTTTAAAGAAGCTGTACCCGGGCTGACCTTTTTCAGACATATATTCGGAGTGCTCTGCAACAGTACCAAACAATGCCTTGTTAAAGTCATCTTTGTCATCATGGAGAGGGGAAGCTTTCACTGTCCCAGACATCAAGAGGATGGCCACAGCTCTATGGAGTACATGCTTTATTTGTTTCAAGTCAGTTCTGCAGTTCCTCCAGCATGGCAACAATTTTTCTGGTGACTGGAACTTA
The DNA here is from genome assembly GCA_016271365.2 of Neoceratodus forsteri. Classification (NCBI taxonomy): domain Eukaryota; kingdom Metazoa; phylum Chordata; order Ceratodontiformes; family Ceratodontidae; genus Neoceratodus; species Neoceratodus forsteri. The sequence continues at coordinate 200,113,517 of JADMNL010000023.1, read as the reverse complement.
TGACTGGAACCTGTCCAGTCAACAGCGAATCTTCCCTTTTTATGAACATGTCAGCTCTATTTCTAGATTTTTATACTGCATCTCATCACTCAATAGCTCCTAGAAAAATATAAAGAGCAAAGTATTTTATATAAATCAAAACAGAGAATGGTGTGATAAAAATATCAAGTAAGATACCCCCCTCTACCTCTCTCTGCTGTTAAACAATAGTTTTACTTCTGGTTATGTGATTACTGCGAGATTTGGTTGAAAAAGTCATAAAACATCACTTGTGCTCTGTCTGCTTATGCAATATATTTAGGGCCACTGTGGCTTCTGTCAATCATGTTTATGTAAAATAGCTATGCTGTATATACTATGCAAATGCTACAATTATTTCACCCTTTAATCCTCCTCTCCAGTCCTCCTGTTGCCCAGACCATTTATCTCTGTGATGCTTATCTGATGAGGTTTTAATAAAACACAAAGAAAATTTTGAAAGATAATAGCTGATAATTTAAAGGACTGCTTACCTTAAGATTTGAGAGAGATGCACAATGTATTCTGACAGACATTTCTCTATCAATAAACTATCTTTGGAACTTAATGTGGTCCCAGTGGTCATGTGGCCTTTTTGATGACACTGACCTCTCCTAGATGGTTCAGGTATTCAGCTTTCTTGCCAGTAAATAAGGAGAAAATGTCCTAAAGAGCTTCATAAAGGTCAGAGTGATTGTGAATCGCTTCTTTTCTGGAATTTCCCAGCAGTAAGTTCTATCAAGTGTGCTAGACAGGTGATGTGGATGCATTTCAGAAACAGACCCCTCAATAGAGCCATAAATTATTTTTTCTTGTATAGAGGCAGCACTATCAGTGTCAAAGACATGGATATTCTGGTTTTCTATTTCATAATTACCAACCATCTCAATCACAGCTCTGATCAAAATACTGTGGGACGCACACAACATAAACTTCATGTTTAAGCATAAATGGGCATTCACGTCCATTTTCATCCTTTTCGTTGGAGCAGCTAAAATATTTAGAACATTTCTATGCTCTATATCACTTGTTTAATCCTGCAATCCTCTGCTTCAGGAGCATTTTTTTTCTTCTTCTTCATAAACATCAGGTAGGTAGACACCCCTTAGCTGGCTGAATTGTGGTACAGATCCACCATTCTTGATACTTGAAAAGAAAGCATGAACTGATGGATGGTCCACCTTTTCTAATGGAACACCAGCTTCCAGGCACAGTTTTATAAACTGTTGCACTACACTGACTTTCTCCATTTGAACCACTGTACTACATTGCAGAGAGGCCAGCATCATCTGCTTCTGCTGGATACCCTGTTCAAAATCAGCTTTTCGCTTCAGATGACTCTTGCTAACAATGTGGTTGACAACAGTGGTCCTGCAGATATGGTCACATAACACTGCAGGAAGTGCAGAAGAGTCTTCCTCCATGGCAGATGTGAACTCCTTACAGCAATCACAAGCAGTCACATATAGGGTTATCTTGGAGCAGCAGCATGAAGATGATCGTACTACAAATCTCTGTATTCTACATACACATGAGAAAGCAATAAAAAGAATACATTACAATGCAGGAAATGCTCAATCCTTCTACCTTTTGGGACATAAAAAACATTAACATATTGAAATATAATCAGGTAAGTGTTCAGCAGACAAGGGGAAGAACCTTGTGCCTCTGCTGTTCACAATCTTTAAGACCATGTTAATGCTTCACTATATGTTTTACATAAATATTTACCAGATTTTAATGTCATGGGGGTTACTTTTGACCCCATATTCCCAATGAAGAACAGCCAAGTTATTTTTGTAACTAACACAAATGTGAAGCAGCAGTATTTGTTTGTCACCAGGTAGTTTCTTTCAGCCAAAAATTATTTTCTCTGGAAAAAAAAAATGAAAGTTACTTACTGTAACTGCTGATCTTCCAGAATATCTTCACCACTAACTACAACTTATGGATCCAGGCCAGAGGCACTAGGATCCCACTGAAGTACAGCTTTTGCCAGAGGGACATCCACATGGAGCCACACGCACCAGCCAATAACTGCTGCCGGCTCCCTCACTAATCTTAGTTCTGTTCATCAGGAGAGAAACAGAAAGGGGAATAAGAGAGGGATAATAATTTTCCTAGCCCAAAGGGACAGGGAAAGGATACAGAAAATAAAAATACCCAAAAATAAAACCAGACTTTGAATACAGAATAATGGGGCAGTAAGTGGCCTAAAGAGTAATTGGGTATGAAACTAGAGCCTCACACCACCAGCCAGACAGGAGATGGATAGTAATCCAAAGGCAGCAGCCTTGATGCATGTGGCAGAAAAGTAAGAGGGGATGCCCAGAACTGGGGGCCACTATGCAGCCGAGATGGCACAATGTACCAAATTAGGAATGAATCAGACTTTGGAAAAAACAAACCTCATGCTACCTGACGGAGGACGGACTGAACTGCTAGTCAATATATGCTGCCCCCCCCCTTCCATCAGGGAAAAAGGAGAGGGATATCAGGTGCATTTGGAGCTGAAAGGCCGAATGGTTAAAGGAGTCAAGATATGTTCTTTTCCCAAGCACCCCTGACATAACGGAAAAACTGCATACCACTAAAGAGGATAATACGGCAATCAGAAGAAAGAAAGAAAAAATAAATAAATAAATAAATCGGAGAAAGGGACACGTTTCTTCTGCAACTGGGATATTCCCAGTGACAGCGCTACTGAACCTGACCCAATCCAGTGCCCAGCACAGTTCCACAGACCGTGCAGCTGCCAAGTGTAGTTAGACTGGATAGTGCCCCAATGCACAAAGTGCATTTAGCTACGAAGAGGGATATACCCCAAGAAAGAGATATACCCTGCTCAGGGAAAAGGAGGGCAAGAAGAAAAAAGGAGGAACAGAGCTGCCTTCTTTCACTCCTTTTTCTGGGTTGGTTTGAGGGCCCTGAAAAGAACCCTTCCATCAGTTTAAAGTTCTTTTTTGGGAGGAGTGTGTGTGTGTGTGTGTGTGTGAACTCAGCAATGGGCCCCAACCACCCACACCACCTTTTTCTTTTTGTAAAAACTACTCCATGAGGAGTACAACTTGGGAGATGCCAAGGCACCATGGCACTAGATAGAGCTGGCCAGCACTACCATGGGGAGCTGCTCAGAGACCCTGGCTCTGCTAGAATGGGGAATGGTGGGTGGGTGTGGTAATCAATGGTGAAGATATTCTGGAAGATCAACTGTTACGGTAAGTATGTTAACTTTCATAGACACAAGGGGATCTTAGAAATAATGGGGGGGGGGTGAGAAGTTCAGAGATCTAGTAAGGTCTGCGGTTGTATAGTACGTAGGCAATACAGGGCAGTCTAGGTGGGCCAGGAGGTCCTCATCTGCTGACAACTTCTATGTTTCTGTGTTTTATATCTTCAAAGAATTAATCTTCACCACTGATTCCCATTTAATGGGTTCGAGTACCAAGCCTCCCGTCTTATCGAAGGGAGGAGCTGGTGCACCCTGAGGGTAACTGATACCCATAAGCCCTCTGCAAGGGGCAGAACACCTGAGAGCAGGGGCTCCTTACAGGTCTGGCAAGACCTGAGATTGATCAGGGCCAGGCGGTGGCTTCTGTGGCACAGGAGCAGGACGGTTCTCTGACGGTGCCACCTAACCCTTGGGGAGAAGAAATGAGCCCCCGTGCACCATGCCAACAGTGCCAGTCAGTAGAGGCAGGGCCATCTGCCTAATGCAGACTGAGGTTCCTACCAGCTTGAAGGCCACCTTGATGGCACTAAGATGCTCTCTACTGGTGTGCTTCTTCAAGACCCCGAGTAGAAAGGTCAGTGGCCTGTCTTGCTTGGTAGCACTGCAGCTAATAGGCTGTGTAGCTACAACCACAGGCTCTGGTTATGGCTTGCCATATGTGCACAGATGCAAATAAGGGCACGTGGCAAGGAAAAAGCCTTTCTCCCAAGAGCGTCTGAATGGAATATGGTTCTGGAGGTCGATCATGTTTGAGGTGCCATGGCCCGGATGGGGTCTGCAGTATTTTAAGCAGCAAGAATGGAAGTACCACCTCACCAGTAGACCCCATGGATGCACAATACCATGTGAGGTGGCCCTGAGAATGGCTGGAGAGAGAATGCCTCCACACTGCCCTAGATGCCTCCCTCATGGCCCTAGGCCAAAGAGGAATGACTACAGTATTGATGTCTGGAATTCCAAGAGGTTCCAATCACAAGTTACTGGACTGCAGCTTGTATGTCCTTCAAGATCAAGTGCCTAGATTATCTGCAACAGAAATCACTGGTACAGGGTGCTGATTTATGGTTATTTTTAGTACATTGGGTTTTGGTTTTTGGGTTTCCTGACTTTAGTCTTCCTTGGGAATCCAAAAATTTTTTCAGCCAGTTGGCTAGTAAGAATTTTTACAATTTCCATATAGAATTTTTAGTTTAGTTGGGCTCATAAGAATCCGACGGTTTAGGCTTGAATCACTCCAGACAGAGACTTCAACCGAGCTTGAGCTCAGCAATCTATGCCCTGCATAGAAAGCTAACTCTTTGTTCTCTGGGGCAGTTCAAATGTTGGGAATCACTGCAATTGTCAGAATACAGCAAGACTCCATTAGAAGAAACAATTACTAAGGTGAGTAATTATTTTCTTCCCCTCCTAGTCCACCCCCCCTTCCCTTTGACTACTGCCCATATTCCTCTGTCCTAGACCGCCTCCACTGCCCCCTGACAGCAGCCTCTCAGCCGGCTCCCCCGTCCCCCTTCTTCGCCATCTCTCGCTGATAGTCCATCTGCCTCTTAATTCCTTTCTCTGTCACCTCGTCTAGCTACAAATATTAAATTGCTCTCTAGTAACATCTTTTACTTTTGTGTTACAACTGTAAAACTATGTCAACCATGTCTGTGTTTTGATTGTATACCATTGTTTTGATTATATACCATTTCCAACCTCTGTTTGTATGTTCTCCCCTTCCTTTGATGTGGAACCTTTGTAAATGAGCAGATCCTGCTCAAAGGTATTTGTAATCCTAGAGTTTAACAAAATAAAAAAAATGCCATGTAAGCTAGTTCCCAGTGCTGTGTACATGGCATAGGGGATCAATATGTGCCTCTTGGTAGAGTGATCCAGTGCTTTTTTGGAGTTTTCTGTTCACCACAGACTGGTGTGCGAGTATCATACATGAGAGCAAATGAGGCTGGTTTGCCTCTGGGTTCCGTAGTATATTATTCTTTATTTTGTGGTGATGCAGCCCCCTATCTTTTGATACATGTTGTTGAAAGTATTCATGGTAGTTCATAATAAAAATCGACGCTGAGAAGTTGAGTGCATATTTCGTCGACGGTGGTATACTCAACAACGGAGCTTTGGGAGCATGTCCCGTCGATGGGGGAGGCAGCCCTGTCAATGGAGGAGGTGGTCTCATCGATGAGGATGTCTTATAGAGCTCTCTCGACAAGGAAGTACGCCCAGTCGATGGGGAAAGTAGCAGGACCTTAGTAGTCGACGGTGAATGTGGCCTCGACGGGGGAGCTGAAGAATGATGCTCCGTCAACAAGGAATGTTCCTTTCTTATGATGAAGTACCACCTGCCGTTGACGGGGGTGTACTGCCCGTCGGCGATGAATGTCCTCTTCGTGATCCATTTTTCGGAGATATGACCGTTGAAAGGCAGTCAGGCAGGACTTTAGGTGAAGGTGTTTCCTTCCCTATTTTATTTCTTGAATGGGACTCTGTTCATGAGCCCTTACATTGAGTACCTGGAAATATCCATTGTAGCACTCTTATCGAATACAGGAATCTGGCGCCGTATATGAAGCTCAGGTACCCCAGGCTGTGTGTTCAATCCACGTTGTATACTGCTGTAGAAGAGTTGCTGCTAGAGCTGAAGCCGGAGGGAAAATTAACTGAGATTACTAGGGAACACCCACTTTTATAGGTACAGCCCAGGAAGTGAGGTTGTGTGGGTGGTCCCTGATGTGGAGACTGCTGGAAGAAACATCCGTGCTGGGGCGCCACCTATTGGGAACTCCCAGAAGTAATGATTTACTGCAAGAGACCATTCCGTGGAAGATTTACTGTTACAGCTGAGTAACTTATTTTTCTAGGGACATGGGTATGATGTTCTATCCACACTTCTGGCAGACGCCTAACAGTTCTCTGGGAGGAGGGAGGCAAGGCGCACACCCCCTACTTTGGAAATAAGGACTGGACAACTGAGGCCCCAAAACCAGCATCCTGGTGTGACTCTAGGTCAATGTGGTAATGGGAAAGGAAGGTGTGTGCTGACCGCCAGGTAGCAGCCCTGCAGATTTCCTGGACAGGGACATCCTTGGAAGCAGCCAACGCAACAGTATGGCGGGTGTAGTGAGCCCATAGCCCTACAGAAGGCTCCCTACCTGCCAACCTATAGCAGAGTTCAATGCAGGAGTGATCCACCTGCCAATCGTCCACTTGGCTGCAGATCTGCCAGGTGCGGCTTCAGTGTAGGGGAAAAACAGCTGGTGAACCTCTCCCCGAATCCCGGCTGTGTGCTCTCTATAATAAGCGAGTGCTCGCCGCAGGTCCATAGTATGGAGCCTGTGCTTGGCCTCAGAGAACTGACTGGTGAAGTACACCGGGAGATTAATCACCTGGTTAAGTTGAAACACAGACACAACCTTCGGAAGGAACTTCGGGTTGGGGCACAAGGCAACCTTGTCCCTGTGAAGACCAGGTAGGGAGACTCCAACTAAAGCACCTGGAGCTCACTGATCCTTCTGTCTGACGTGACAGCAACCCAGAAGGTGGTCTTCCATGACAGGTGAGAGCTATCACACCTGTGCACTGGTTCAAATGGCTTGCCCATGAGCTTTGCCAAAACCAGCAACAAGTCTTGCGGTGGTGGTGGTTCACACACTGGAAGGGAAGTGTGGCCAAGGCCCTTAAAAAAGTGCCAGACCACCTGCTCCTGTGTAACAGACTGCTGAAAGGCCTGCACCCGGTAAGCAGAGATGGCTGCCAGGTGCATCTTAAGGGTTGCCGACCGAAGGCCCAACTGGAAGAGGGACCAAAGTTAGTCAAAAATGCTAGCCACTGGACAGGACAAAAGGTCCAACCCCTTGCCATGACGCCAAATGGAGAATGTCTTACATCTGAAGGGGAAGCACTTTCTAGTCAACTCCTTCAGAGATGCCTCCACAATGGTGAAGACAGCTGCGGAGAGACCCAAAGCCTGGAACGCTAGCCACTCAGGAACCAGGCTGTCAGGTGTAGGGACTGAAGGTCCAGGTGGAGTACCTTCCCCTGACTGATGGAAAGCAAGTCTGGGTGTAGGGGAAAACACCTTGGAATGCTGCTGAGGAGATGGAGTGTCAGAACGGAATCACCAGGATCACCTGTGCCTTGTCCCTCCTAGCCTTGAGGAGCACCTTGTGGATCAAGAGAATCGGAGGAGAGGCACAGAAGAGGCCTGGGGTCCAGGGCCTGGAGAAGGCATCACCCTGCAGCATTCCCTGCTGGGGGGAGGGCACAAAACAGCCTTAGCTTTGCATTCTCCCTTGAGGCGAACAGGTCCACCTGGGGGGTGCTCCACTGGGAGATCAGACTGTGAACTACCACTGGGTGGAGAGACCACTCGTGAGATGCCTTGCCCACCTGGCTGAGGGAGTCTGCAAGCTGACTGGAGGCTCCTGCCACATGGATTGCTAGGAGATCCACCTCCAGGTTGTGCACAAGGGCAGGGAGTGTGACCTGCCCTGCTTGCTGAGGTATTACATGGCCGTGGTGTTGTCCATCTGGACTTAGACCACCTGACCCCAAATGTGCAGAGCGAATGCAGTCAGCGCCAGCCAAACTGCCTGGAGCTCCAGCAGGCTGATGTGGCACTGGGACTCCTCAAGGGTCCAGAGCCTATGGACTTTGTGTTCCCCCCAGATTGGCACCCCAGCCCATGAGAGAGGCACTGGTCATCAGGATGACAGTCAGCTCTGGGCGGACAAACTGGATTCTTTCCTGCAGGTGTGGTGGGACCAACCACCACTGGATGGCATCCCACATCCGCTAGGCCACACTACCCAGGTGGTCGAAGTGCCCCTTGGACTGAGACCCCTGGCTGGCCAGCTCCCACTGCAGGGAGTGCATTCTCCAGCAGACCCAATGGACCACGCTGGTGCAAGCCGCCTTGTAGCCCAGCAAGCCCAAGAAGTCCCGTGCAGGGCGCAATTGCCCAACCCGAAATGATCAGACAAAGGAGTACAGAACCTCCGCCCTGTTTGCCGGGCTCTGGCTCTGCAAGAGTCTAACTCCGCCCCAACAAAGTTTATCACCTGTGAGGGCACGAGTTCCGACTTGGCCTCGTTGACCAACAGGCCAAGGAAGACACAGGTCTAGAGGGCCAGGTCCCTGGACTGCTCCACCTCCTGCCTGGAGGGACCTGCGATCCACAGCCACTCGTCCAGGTAGGGGTAAACCCGGACCCCCTCAGCACCCCAGGTAAGCTGCCACCACTACAATGCACTTGAAGACCCTGGGGGCTGAGGAAAGGCTGAATGTTATCTAGTGGGGATAGCCCTATTAGTGGCTAAGAAGGCCTTGACCAGACACTGGCTCACTCCTCAGACCCCTACAATACTGGAATGGAGAGAGATAGTGACATGTATCTATAGGTCAGACAGGATTTCCTATCACTTGAATGATCTTTCTGAGTAATGTTCACTAAAATGGGCTAGATGGATCTTATATATTATGGCCAAAGACCCAACTTTTATCCTTTGAGTCCACTGATTATATCTATGAACACTTGTGTTAGCTGTACAGTGACATGTGGGACTCATTTACCGGTCTGGAGGGAAAATGACCTTTGAAACTATGTATGAAGCTTAGCAGTTAACCTGACCTGTTCCGATATGCCTGGCCTGCCCCCCTCCGACTCCCTATGTCTGGACTGGGTCTTGGACCCTTATCTACTCTGTAAAATCTGTATAACTTAAATTGTTGATTTGATGTCCTGCACCCCTTAACTTTATGTAACAATGAATTTGTGACTGCCAATACCCTGTACCCTACCTATGTAAAAAGGTAGCTACCCCACACCCATGTCACAACAAAATCAATTAATGGTATTAAAAAAAAAAAAAGGCATTGTTCCTGAAACTTCCAGTTGTTCTGTGAAGGCCTTAAAGCCCGGGAGGTGGGAGGAGAAAAGACACAACATATCAGTGTTCAGCACATCAATCCAACACGCCACCTTTATCAGATTGAGAACAGCGTCCTGCTATAGAGAGAAAAAAAGGAAGTGGGGGTGGGTGAGATTCCTTCACCAAATTCTCCAAGTGCCTGTACTGCTCTGTAGTCACTACCTCCTTGAAGAGGAGATCCTCCCTAGAAAGTGGAAGCAAACTCTATGCCCCCCCCTCCAGGTCCCAATTTTCTCAGTCCTCATCAAACGCTGAGAGATGGTCATCAGGGCAAGACAGATTATTTGGGCCGGCAACATGAAGTCTGGGCACCCACAATGAGAGCCACCCACCTCAAAATCTGATACTTAAGTGCTCATCGAACCCATGACCACCTATGTTCAAGGCCACCACTGGGGGCATAGGCCCACCAGGACAGCCACAGTAAACCCAGCCTGTGGTGGAGTCAGGGGGCGAAGACAGTGCCGAGGTATGAACCACTTTTGGGTCCCATGTAGATCTTAGGCTGCTGGGGCCTAGCACACATCCCGTCCACCTCCCCTCTAATAGTATCCAGAGCGATTTGTTTCACCGACTTTTGAGGTGAATGTACTGGAGCTTGCAACCGGCGTTTGGCCAGCTGGGATCAGCACCCATGCTAACCTTGAAGTCCCTAAGTTTCTCCCTCTTAGGCCTCTGTTTTAGCTTCTTGTACTGCCAAGAAAAGCTGGAGGAGCTATCGGACAAGCAGGCATGAATCCAGGATAGAGTCACCAGCTCAACCTCAGTCATTTCACTGATCGAGGGAGATCGTCAAGGATAAGGGCTACCAAGACAGGACCCTCAACTCTTGTGAATGGTTGGACTCCCCCCTCTAGCTTGTGCTGGACTCTGCCAAACCTGGACCCCAAGGAGGGCCCGCCTGGGGGGATTGCCATTAAGCAAAGATCCTCTCAAGAGGACTGTTTAGTGGCTACCACTTTTAAAGAGTGGGACTGTGGGTGGGACATGGTCGACTGCCCAGAATCAGACAGACTGGTCCAGCAGGTCACTAGCTTGATCATGACCAACTAATCCGAGCTTGGGTCACCTGCAGAGGACTCCAAGAAAGGAAAAACTGCAGAGGACAAGACCTTTGCCCTTACTTTTGCCTATCTGCGGCGCTGGTCTGTGGACTCAGACAGCCGGTGTTGATGACGTGCCAAAGGCTTGGACAGCATGGTCTGACACAGAGGGCAAGTCTTGGTGTGCAAAGGGCCTCGGCAGATATAAGACGGTCTTCGATATCTTATAGTTGCAGAGATTACATCGCTTGAAGCCTCGTTCTCTACCCAAGTCTTCGAAGTAAAAAAAAAAAAAAAAAAAAACAGGTTGCTCACCTGTAAAAGTAGTTCTAGGAGTGGTATGTGATGTTCAGCTACACTTTCTGGCAGTTGCTTTTTCCTTTAAGACTCCACCGGAATGTTTTCAAGCTAGCTCCTCCCATCCATCCAGGAGGTAATTCCCTCGGCTCTGCTCCATGATGCCAGATCTTGCTTGCTGGAAGCAGTAGTGTGCGCCACAGCCAGGGGAGGTCTGGTAGGTCCGTGTGGATGATCATATACCACTTCTAGAACTACTGCTACAGGTGAGTAACCTGTGGGATGTGGATATGATGTTCTAACCACACTTTCTGGCAGACTCCTAGCAGTTCTCCAGGAGGAGGGGGGCAAGGCGCACACACACCCTACTTGGGAAACAGAGACTGGAGAACAGGCCCCAAAACCAGTATCCTGGCATGACTCAAGGTCGATGTGGTAGTGGGAAATGAAGGTGCGTGTTGACCTCCAGGAAGCTGTCCTGCATAGGGACATCCCTGGAAGCAGCCACTGAGGCAGCAGTATGAAGGGTGGAATGAGCCCACAGCCCTACGGGAGGCTCCCTACCCATCAACCTATAGTAGAGGTCGATGCAGGAAACAATCCACCTGCCAATCGTCCGCTTAGCTGCCAGGTTTGGCTTCAGCATAGGTGACAAACAGCTGGCAAACCTCTCCCCAAACTCCAGCCGTGCGCTCCTTGCAATAGGCGAGCACTCGGCGCAGGTCCAAAGTATGAAGCCTGTGCTCGGCCTCTGAGGTGTGGTTGGTGAAGTACACCCGGGAGATTAATCACCTGATTAAGGTGAAAATCCAACATAACCTTCAGGAGGAACTTCAGTTTGGGGCAAAAGGACAGCTTGATCCTGTGGAAGAGCAGGTAAGGAAACTCCACTGAAAGTGCCTGGAACTCACTGATCCTTCTGGCTGATGTGATAGCCACCAAGAAGATGGTCTTCCATGACAGGTGAGGCATCTCACACCTGTGCATCGCTTTGAATGGCTTGCCCATGTGCTTTGCTAACACCAGCAATCCAAATCACCACCGACCGTGCTCCAGGTCAATGGGAGTACTACACTGGACCATAAAATCATTGCTGACACATTCAACAATGCGTTCACTGACCTTAGCAGTGTTCTTCCTCCAGATTTTTCCAGCGTTGGTGACGCTCCACTATCGGCCCATCCCACTCAAACTAATAACCCCCCCTTTCTACTTCAAAGCGGTAAGTAGAAATGAAGTCCATAAGTACACCTCCAAAGCCATCTGCAACACCAGAACAACCGCCGATACATTTGTTCTCAAGCTTCTGTCTCACACTAGAGGAAGTCCTGGGGCCTCTCACCAGGATTTTTAATCTCTCCCTCTCACTCAGCCAGTTTCCTGACAAATGGAAGTCTGCTACAGTCACTCCAATCCATAAAAGTTGTGATATGACCAAACACTGACACTTCCGCCCAATCTCTATCCTTCCACCTCTCTCTAAGGCCTGCGCCTGGTAAGCAGAGACGACTGCCAGGTGAACTTTGAGGGCTGACTGAAGGCCTGAGAGAGAGGGTCCACAGATAGTTAAGGATGCTAGCCACTGGACAGGACAGACAGTCCAGCCCCTTGCCCTGACACCAAATGGAGAGCCTCTTCCATTTGAAGGTATAGCATTTCCTGGTTGACTCCTTCCGAGATGCTTCAACGACAGTGAGACCATCTCCGGAGAGACACAAGGCCTAGAACTCTAGCCACTCAGGAACCAGGCTGTCAGGTGCAGGGACTGAAGGTCCCGATGGAGTATCATCCTCCTGATGGATGGAAAGCAGGTCCAGGCATAGAGGAAGATGACTCAGGAGCCTGCTGCTGAGGAGATCTGGGTACCAAATCTGGCAGGGCCACCAGGATCACCTGTGCCTTGTCCCTCCTGGCCTTGAGTAACACTTTGTGGATCAAGGGAAGAGTAGGGAAGGCACAGAAGAGTCCTAGGGTCCACAGCCTTGACAAGGCATCCCCCTGCAGTGTTCCCTGCTGAGGGGGTGGGCGCAATACAGCCTCAGCTTTGCGTTCTTCCTGGAGGCAAACAGGTCCACCTGAGGGATGTCCCACTAGGGCATTTGCCAGCTGGTTGGAGACACTGGCCACATGGATGGCCAGGAGATTGGCCTTCAGGCTGTGCATGAGGGTCCACATGCGAAGAGCTTCCTTGCACAGAGGCAGGGAGTTTGTCCCGCCCCGATTGCTAAAATAATACATGGTCGTGGTGTTGTCCATCTGGACCTGGACCACCTGATCCCGAATATGAGGAGCAAAGGCAGTCAGCACCAGTTGAACTGCTTGGAGCGCCAGCAAACTGATATGGCATCAGGACTCCTTGGGGATCCAGAGCCCATGGACTCTGTGTTCCCCAGGTGGGCACCCCAGCCCATGAGAGAGGCATCAGTCGTCAGGATGACGGTCTGCGTTGGGAGGACAAACAGGATCCTTTTCTGCACATGTTCCGGGACTAAACCACCCCTGGAGAGCATCCCACGTCAGCTGGGTCACAGTGACCAGCTGGTCAAAGTGACCCTTGCATTGAGCCCACTGGCTGGCCAGCTCCTACTGCAGAGAGCGCATTCTCCAATGAGCCCATCAGCCCATGCTGGTGCAGGCTGACATGTAACCCAGCAGGCACAGGAAGTCCCAGGCAGGGCACAATTGCCCAACCAGAAATGACTGGGCAAAGGAGGAGAGAACCTCCGCCCTGTCCGACAAGAGCAGAGCCATGGCTCTGCAAGAGTCTAGCTCTGCCCTGATGAAGCTGATCACCTGCAAGGGCACGAGTTACGACTACGCCTTGTTGACCCGGAGGCCAAGAGATACAGGTCTGGAGGGCCAGGTCCCTGGACCACTCCACCTCCTGCCTGGAGTGACCCGCGATTAGTCAGTGGCTTGTATCTATAGGTCAGAGAGGATTTCCTATCACTTGAATGATCGTTCTGAGTAATGTTCACTGAAATGGACTAGATGGATCTTATATATTATGGCCAAAGACCCAACTTTTATCCTTTGAGTCCACTGATTATATCTATGAACACCTGTGTTAGCTGTACAGTGACATGTGGGATTCATTTACCGGTCTGGAGGGAAAATGACCTTTGAAACTATGTATGAAGCTTAAGAGTTAACCTGACCGTTTCCGATATGCCTGGCCTGCCCCCAAGAGTCCCTATGTCTGGACTGGGTCTTGGACCCTTACATACTCTGTAAAATCTATATAACTTGAACTGTTGATTTGATGTCCTGCACCCCTCAACTTATATGTAACAATGAATTTGTGACTGCCAATACCCTGTACCCTGCCTATGTAAAAAGGTAGCTACCCCACACCCGTGGCACAATAAAATCAATTAATGGTATAAAAAAAAAAGGCATTGTTCCTGAAACTTCCAGTTGTTCTGTGAAGGCCTTAAAGCCGGGGGACAACATAGTGTTCAGCACATCAAACCAACACACCACCTTTATCAGATTGAGAACAGCGTCCTGATAGAGAGAAAAAAAAAGGGGAGAGGAGATTCCTTCACCAAATTCTCCAAGGGCCTGTACTTCTCTGTAGTCACTAACTCCTTGAAGAAGAGATCCTCCCTAGAAAGTGGAAGCAAACTGCATGCCCCACTCCAGGTCCCAATTTTCTCAGTCCTCATCAAACACTGACGGATGGTCATCAGGTCAAGAGAGATTATTTGGGCCGGCAACATGAAGTCTGGGAACCCACAATGAGAGCCACCCACCTCAAAATCTGATACTTAAGTGCTCATTGAACCCATGACCACCTATGTTCAAGGCCACCACTGGGGGCATAGGCCTACCAGAACAGCCACACTAAACCCAGCCTGTGGTGGAGTCAGGGAGCGAAGATAATGCCAGGCTATGAACCACCTTTGGGTCCCATGTAGATCTTAGGCTGCTGAGGCCTAGCACACATCCCCTCCACCTCCCCTCTAATAGTATCCAGAGCGATTTGTTTCGCCGACTTTTGAGGTGAATACACCGGAGCTTGCAACCGGCGTTTGGCCAACTGGGATCAGCACCCATGCTAACCTTGCAGTCCCTAAGTTTCTCCCTCTTAGGTCTCTGTTTTAGCTTCTTGTACTGCCAAGAAAAGCTGGAGGAGCTATTGGACAAGCAGGCATGAATCCAGGATAGAGTCACCAGCTCAACCTCAGTCATTTCATTGATCGCGGGAGCCCATCAAGGATAAGGGCTAGCAAGACAGGACCCTCAACTCTTGTGAATGGTAGGACTCCCCCTCTAGCTTGTGCTGGACTCTGCCTCTCTGCCAAACCTGGACCCCAAGGAGGGCCCGCCTGGCTGATTGCCATTAAGCAAAGATCCTCTCGAGAGGACTGTTTAGTGGCTACCACTACCACTTTTAAAGAGTGGGACTGTGGGTGGGACATGGTCGAACGCCCAGAATCAGACAGACTGGTCCAGCAGGTCACTAGCTTGATCGTGACCAACTAATCCGAGCTTGGGTCACCTGCAGAGGGCTCCAAGGAAGAAAAACTGCAGAGGACAAGACCTTTGCCCTTACTTTTGCCTATCTGCTGCGCTGGTCTGTGGACTCAGACAGCCAATGCTGATGATGTGCCAAAGACTTGGACAGCATGGTCTGACACAGAGGGCAAGTCTTGATGTGCAAGGGGCCTCGGTAGATATAAGACGGTCTTCGATATCTTATAGCTGCAGAGATTACATCGCTTGAAGCCTCGTTCTCTACCCAAGTCTTCGAAGTAAAAAAAAACAAAAAAACAACAGGTTGCTCACCTGTAAAAGTAGTTCTAGGAGTGGTATATGATGTTCAGCTACACTTTCTGGCAGTTGCTTTTTCCTTTAAGACTCCACCAGAATGTTTTCAAGCTAGCTCCTCCCATCCATCCATCCAGGAGGTAATTCCCTCGGCTCCGCCCCGTGATGCCAGATCTTGCTTGCCGGAAGCAGTAGTGCGCGCCACAGCCAGGGGAGGTTTGGCAGGTCCGTGTGAATGACCATATACCACTTCTAGAACTACTATTACAGGTGAGTAACCTGTGGGACGTGGATATGATGTTCTAACCACACTTTCTGGCAGACTCCTAGCAGTTCTCCAGGAGGAGGGGGGCAAGGCGCACACACACCCTACTTGGGAAACAGAGACTGGAGAACAGGCCCCAAAACCAGTATCCTGGCATGACTCAAGGTCGATGTGGTAGTGGGAAATGAAGGCGTGTGTTGACCTCCAGGTAGCTGTCCTGCATAGGGACATCCCTGGAAGCAGCCACTAAGGCAGCAGTATGAAGGGTGGAATGAGCCCACAGCCCTACGGGAGGCTCCCTACCCATCAACCTATAGCAGAGGTCGATGCAGGAAACAATCCACCTGCCAATCATCCGCTTAGCTGCCAGGTTTGGCTTCAGCGTAGGTGACAAACAGCTGGCAAACCTCTCCCCAAACTCCAGCCATGCGCTCCTTGCAATACGCGAGCGCTCGGCGCAGGTCCAAAGTATGAAGCCTGTGCTCGGCCTCTGAGGTGTGGTTGGTGAAGTACACCTGGAGATTAATCACCTGGTTAAATTGAAAATCCAACATAACCTTCAGGAGGAACTTCAGTTTGGGGCGGACAGCTTGATCCTGTGGAAGACCAGCTAAGGAGACTCCACTGAAAGTGCCTGAAACTCACAGATCCTTCTGGCTGATGTGATCGCCACCAAGAAGATGGTCTTCCATGACCAGTGAGGCATCTCACACCTGTGCATCGCTTTCAATGGCTTGCCCATGAGCTTTGCTAACACCAGCAATCCAAATCACCACCGACCGCGCTCCAGGTCAATGGGAGTACTACACTGGACCATAAAATCATTGCCGACACATTCAACAATGCGTTCACTGACCTTAGCAGTGTTCTTCCTCCAGATCTTTCCAGCGTTGGTGACGCTCCTCTATCGGCCCATCCCACTCAAACTAATAACTCCCCCTTTCTACTTCAAAGCGGTAAGTAGAAATGAAGTCCTAAATACACCTCAAAGCCATCTGCAACACCAGAACAACCGCCGATGCACTTGATCTCAAGCTTCTGTCTCACACTAGAGGAAGTCCTGGGGCCTCTCACCAGGATTTTTAATCTCTCCCTCTCACTCAGCCAGTTCTCTGACAAATGGAAGTCTGCTACAGTCACTCCAATCCATAAAAGTTGTGACGTGACCACACACTGACACTTCTGCCCAATCTCTATCCTTCCACCTCTCTCTAAGGCCCTGGAATGGACAGCAGCTGACCAGCTCACCGGCTATCTGGGCAAATATAACATTCTCTGCCGGCAGCAACATGGCTTTAGAAAAGGTCACAGTATTGCCACTGTCCTACTTGAGTTCACAGGTGCCATCCACAACTCTCTGGACAACGGTCTTCTAACTAGAGCAATATTTATAGACCTGACCAAGGCTTCTGATACCGTCCACCAGCGACTCCTGATTGGTCAACTACAGAACGCTGGGCTCTCCACTGAATCTGTTGCCTGGTTCAAAAGTTACCTGGGAAACCAGTCCCAATGTGTGAAAATTGTGGATGTGCTTTCTGATACCAAAGAGGTCCACTCTGGTGTTCCCCAGGGCTCCATCCTGGGCCCACTACTTTTCAGCTTGTTCCTCAACATACTCCCGGACTCTTGTGCCCAACAAATCATACTGTACGCTAATGACGTGGTAATTCTTGCCTCCCATCAGGACCCAGACCACCTACAACTGAACCTTTAGCATGGTTTCACCTCGGTCGAGAACTGGTTCATAAAACATAAGTTGATCCTTAACCAGAAAAAAAACAAGACCATGGTTTTCAGCAGCTCCCACAACAAACACAAGCATTTCCATCTCTCCATAAACACCAGCCAAGGTGGCCCTCTGGATCAGGTCCAATCCTTCAAATATCTTGGAATCACCCTGGACTGCCACCTATCCTTCGCTGCCCACATAAAGAATGTTGCCAAAGCTGCAAACTCCAGACTGGGCCTGCTCTACCGCCTCTGGCAACACCTAACACAAGAGTCCCTTGCAGCTGCTGTCCAGAGCTCCATCATCTCCTCGACTGACTATACCCTTGTCATCTATGGCTCCGCCACTGCCACAGCACTCAGATGAGTAACTACCACCCTAAACAAGGCATGTAGACTCATCACTGGTGCCAAACGTCTCACACACACGTGACCTCTACACTCAAACAAATTGGCTGCAACTGGAAAATAGAATAAAATACCAAACCTGTGCGGCTGCAAAGAAAATCCAGATGTGCCTTGCTCCACCTGGAGTCTGTACCCTCCTTCAACTGAAAACCAACAGTCGAACCACCAGGGGATCAAAGCCACTGCCGTTTCACATTCCTCGCTGCCGCATAACACAAGGCCAAAGATCCTTTGCCTATAGGGCCCCCACCTGGCTAAATGGTCTTGCTAGTGACAGGTGCTTTTAAATCTAGGCTCCGAAATGCACACTGCCTCCAGCACCTGTGACTGCCCTGGCTAACAAATCGGCACTCCCCTTGTTACCTGTTGTTCGGTGTTTTGACCCCCTCTTGCACTTGCCCTCCCTGGACCCCCTTCTCATGCTCTTATCCACCAGACAATGCCGCCATGGCCGCTTCATCCCACCGTCCCTGACCTCACCTCACTAGCCCCCAGTCCTCCCCTCACCTCCCCATCCCATCCCTTGTTTCCTTCTACCCCAATTTCCTTTTTCCCTCTCATCCTCTTTCTCCTAATCCCTTGTCCCCCTCCCAGCACAGTATGGTATGTGTCTTGTCTCTAAATCAATCCCAATGTTTTTTTTTTTTCCTGTTTGCAATTTATGTTGTCTACTGTAACATGAGACGTGGAACCTTTGCAAAAGAGCCTTGGCTCAAAGGTATTTGTATTCCTAGAATCAAAATAAACAGCAACAAGTCCCAAGGTGGTGATGTTTCAAGCACTGGAGGGGAAATGTGGTCAAGGCCTTTAAAGAAATACCAGACCACCTTCTACTGCGCCACCGACTGCTGACCGGCCTGCGCCTGGTAAGCAGAGACGGCTGCCAGGTGAACTTTGAGGGTCGACTGAAGGCCTGACAGAGAGGGGCCACAGATAGTTAAGGATGCTAGCCACTGGACAGGACAGACAGTCCAGCCCCCTTGCTCTGACACCAAATGGAGAGCCTCTTCCATTTGAAGGCATAGCATTTCCTGGCTGACTCCTTCTGAGATGCCTCAACGACAGTGAGACCATCTCCGGAGAGAGACAAGGCCTGGAACTCTAGCCACTCAGGAACCAGGCTGTCAGGTGCAGGGACTGAAGGTCCCGATGGAGTACCATCCCCCTGATGGACAGAAAGCAGGTCCAGGCATAGAGGAAGATGACTCAGGAGCCTGCTGCTGAGGAGATCTGGGTACCAAATCTGGCAGGACCACCAGGATCACCTGTGCCTTGTCCCTCCTGGCCTTGAGTAACACTTTGTGGATCAAGGGAAGAGTAGGGAAGGCACAGAAGAGTCCTAGGGTCCACAGCCTTGACAAGGCATCCCCCTGCAGTGTTCCCTGCTGAGGGGGTGGGCGCAATACAGCCTAAGCTTTGCATTCTTCCTGGAGGCAAACAGGTCCACCTGAGGGATGTCCCACTAGGGCATTTGTCAGCTGGTTGGAGACACTGGCCACATGGATGGCCAGGAGATTGGCCTTCAGGCTGTGCATGAGGGTCCACATGCAAAAGAGCTTCCTTGCACAGAGGCAGGGAGTTTGTCCCGCCCTGAATGCTGAAGTAATACATGGTCGTGGTGTTGTCCATCTGGACCTGGACCACCTGATCCCGAATATGAGGAGCAAAGGCAGTCAGCACCAGTTGAACTGCTTGGAGCGCCAGCAGACTGATATGGCATCATGACTTCTTGGGGACACAGAGCCCATGGACTCTGTGTTCCCCCAGGTGGGCACCCCAGCCCATGAGAGAGGAATCGGTCGTCAGGATGACTGTCTGCATTGGGCGGACAAACAGGATCCTTTTCTGCACACGTTCCGGGACTAATAACCACCCCTGGAGAGCATCCCACGTCAGCTGGGTCACAGTGACCAGCTGGTCAAAGTGACCCTTGCATTGAGCCCATTGGCTGGCCAGCTCCTACTGCAGAGAGCGCATTCTCCAATGAGCCCATCAGCCCATGCTGGTGCAGGCTGACATGTAACCCAGCAGGCACAGGAAGTCCCAGGCAGGGCACAACTGCCCAACCAGAAATGATCGGGCAAAGGAGGAGAGAGCCTCCGCCCTGTCCGCCAAGAGCCGAGCCATGGCTCTGCAAGAGTCTAGCTCTGCCCTGATGAAGCTGAGCACCTGCAAGGGCACAAGTTACGACTAGGCCTCGTTGACCTGGAGGCCAAGAGAGATACAGGTCTGGAGGGCCAGGTCCCTTGACCACTCCACCTCCTGCCTGGAGTGACCCGCGATCAGTCAGTCCAGGTAGGGGTTAACACGAATCCCTCGGCTCCTCAGGTAAGCTGCCACCACTGCTGTGCACTTGGTGAACACCCTTGGGGGCTGAGGACAGGCTGAATGGCATGGCCTGGAACTCAGAGGGTTCCCTTCACTTGGAAGCGGAGTAACCGCTAGTGAGATGGACGGATTGGGATGTGAAAGATCGCGTCCTGCAGAGCCAGGAAGCAGAACCACGTTTTGCTCTACTGATGGTACGATCTGAAAGTGTGACCATCCTGAAGGTGCGTGACTTGAGGAACTTGTTCAGGTCGTGCAGAACTAGAATGGGGCGCCAGCCATCGGTCCATTTTGGCACCAGGAAGTACTTGGAGACAAACCCAGGGTGTTCCAGAGGATCCGCGACAGGAACCATGAGCTCCTTGAGGAGGAGCTGGGCAATGTCGTCCCGTAGGGCTGACAGAATGTCTGCAGACACCATGTCCTCCCATGGGGCATGGGTTTTGCAAGTGGGGTACTACTCGAATTCCAGAGGCAGACCACGTCTGACCACTTTGAGAACCCAACTGTCCGTAGTGACAGAGGACCAGGCGGAAAGGAAGTGGCAGAGCCGGCCCCACACTGGAGGACCCAGGGGTGGTGTGACGGGCACGAGGTAGGTACCACTCATCCTGTCACTGGGCAGGCTTGGAGGTGGAGGAGGGCCTGGCTGAGGAACCACCGGGGCCTCATTCTCCAGGCTTATGGATGACTGAGGCCACAGACTTCAGACGAGGTCACCAGGCCTGAGCCTGCTGCCCAGCTTGGGGTTGGGCTTGTTTGTCCGCAGGAGTGGAGATGAACCAAAAGGGCTTCTTCTGCTATCTTGAGCCCCTGCGGTCCCTCTGGGTGGAAGTCAGAGAGTCCATGGTGGCACTGGACTTCTCAATGCAGCTGAATTGGGCCCAAACAGGTCAGTGACCAGGAAAAGAACACCCGCCAACTTGTTGGGTATCTGCCGTGAAGGTCGAGATCTGCAGTCAAGCCCTGCAGCGCATGGCCACTGCGGCTGCCACAGAACGGGCACCCGAGTCTTTAATGTCCATGGCTGTCTGGAGCTGCTGCTTTGCCACAGCCTGACCTGATCTCATACCTGTTTGACTGTGGTCTGGAGACCCGCTATAGGACGCGGGAGCACCTCATCCAAAGTGCCCAACAAAGAATGGGAGAAATGGGCCACCAGGAGGGCTGAGCTTGCCTAGTGAAGGCCAAGAGAAGAGGCAACCTTTTTTGCTGAATGGCACAATTTCTTGGACTCCTGGTCAGGCAGCTTATCAACAACCCCAAGTTGCTGGAATGCCAGAATACAGAATCGTCCACCAAGCCCTCAGCCGAAGGTGATGTTCTATGAATCCCAAAAGGGAGCAGACAGGGACAGCATACTTGTAAGCCATCCAAGCAGATGGCTTGGGAAGTAGGTGGGTCGCTACCAAAGCAGGGCCAAGAATGGCCTCTGTGACCAGGAAGGCTTCCCCAGGGGAGTCACCCTGGTCCAAGATCTTGGTGAGAGGGTACCGAGCCCTTTTCTGAACAGGCTCCATCTTACGACCCATTGATTTCCGAGATCAGGTGGAGAAGGCCCGTGAGGGAGATAGGGTCTTCAACCATCAAGAGACCCCCAGCTGACTCGATGTCCACCGGATGGGAGTGTAAGGAGGAATCCTCCAACTCCGAGGAGTTGAAGAGGGTTTGACTGCCTGAATCCCCACTGACCCTCCATGGACAGTCAGGGGTGATGGTGACAGACAGCCGATGGAGAAGACCCAAAGCTGGCCAAGACTCCTTAGTTGGAGCACCGGATTTCGGCTGTTCAGGTGGCGGCTCCACCAGAGTCAGCGAAGATGTCGGAGTAAGCAGAGCCGGGACCGGTTTGGTCTGCTCCAGAGGCGGAGAAGGCGTCAGCCTTTGCGGCAAAAACCAGGTGATGGCCAGGGTAGAAGCCCGCACAGGCTTCATACTGCCGAACACAAACTGTTGCCACATGAGATCTTTGTAGTGTTGATGCAACTTGTGCTGAAGCATCTCCTCATGGGAGGAAGACAAGGATGAAGAATAGTGGTGGGGCCTCTTACCACAAAGCATCTGGAGCGGGGACGACGATGTTGGCGAGAGCCGCTGGACCCCCAAGAGGAAGACCGGGACTTGACCTCAACTGCCGGGGCAACTGGCGGTGGGCACTGGAGAGTGCTGGCATGGGATGAGGCACCTCCTGTTCCTGGTCGATAATAGGCAGTGGGTCAGCGGACTGATCTGTCCCTCCCTGGGTGGATGTCAGGACCAGAGTCTTGGACATGGAAGTGTCGGTCTCCTCAGTCTACATCTGGTTGACCGGCTTAAGAAAGATCTCAGCTGGAAGACTGACCAATCTCAGCCAACTGGCCCGACAGGGTTACCATGGAGCCGGTGGCCTGGGCTGAAGATTCAATCGGACGGGTCTGGTGAGGCACAGGAATTGGAAGCCCGGGAGTGAGTGTGTTCCCCGTCCCACAATCGATAGTGAGACCATTTTTTGTTTACCTCTTTTTGTAGGCCTGGACTTCCGTGCCGATGAGGGGCCCTGGCTGTGAGTCGGGAGAACCTGGCACAAGTCCTTAAATGCCCCCAAAAAGGAGACACACACAGGCAGCAGCAAAAAGGTTGAAGCAGACTGAGCTGCGGCCTGGGTTGCTGCCTCCCCGAAAGCTGGTAACTGTTCAGAAGACGCCGCAGCCACGGAAACCGCCCGACAGGTGTCCTTTGTCTTGACCAGTGGCTTCCATTCGTTTGGATGGCTGAGAGTTAAGCAGGCGCGATGGTCTCCAAGAACAAGTCCGCCATATGTCACAGGCGTGGGGATCGTGCTCGTGGCCCAGGCAGTATACATATGCGGTATGCAGATCTATTTGGAACATCTTCTGCCAGCAAAAGCATTGTCGGAACCCCACAGTGGACTTGTCCATCGCAGTTGAAGAATGAGCCTGAAGGCAATGTTTTTATTTTGAATTTGGAAGGAAATCCTAAGATTTACAGCAAAGGGCCTACTCAGCGTGAGAGCAATAAGGAGAGAACCTGCTTCTTCCAGCGGAAAGATCAGGCGTCACGGGGTGGAGCCGAGGGAGTTACCACCCGGGTGGGTGGGAGGAGCCAGCCTGAAGACGTTCCGGTGGAGTCTTAAAGGGAAAGGCAACTGCCAGAAAGTGTGGAGAGAACATAATATCCCCATCCTTAGAAGCACAGTTACGTACTTACAGTAACAATAGCTCTTTGAGAGAATCGCTCATCAGGCTATACCTACGGAACTATAGCCATCAGGGACCAGGACCATAAGGAAACCTTTTTGCTAGCAGTCCACTAGGGGCCACCTACGACTGTATCATACGTTGATGTTCTTTCTATACAAATGTGAGCGGCCCTGCACCCTCCTCAGTTCCTTGGAGATCATACTTAAAAGATCTCCTCCTGGAGGAATGAGAGAGCGCTAATGATTCCCGCTACCAGGAAAGGCTGTAAATAGCAGGTAGACTGTCCTGGAGCGAAGAAGGTTTAAGGGGGACGGAGGGTGGGATGGCATTGCGTGATGCAAGACATTCTCTCGAAGATTTATCGTTATGATAAGTAGATATTTGTTCTATATTCTTCGAGGATCTCTCTTTCACCAGGAGTCCCAAGCAGTACTGACAGAGAGACAGTCTGGATAGCTGGAGGCTATAGACCTCACAAAGACCTTGAAGCACAGCCAGGCTGAAGCCTGCTCTTGTTTCAGAGGCAGTGTCCAGACTGTAGTGTTTAGTGGAAGTGTGGTCAGTACTCCAAGTGGTAGCAGCACAAATCTCTGCAGCTGATACATTCCTGAAAACAGGCAATGGAAGTGGCCATGCCTCTGGTTGAATGACCACACACAATCCCAGGAAGTTCCTTACTGTACTTATTGTAACAAAAGGTAATACAGTTGGCCAACCATCTGGACAGGTGCCGGTTAGAAACTGGTAGTCCTCTTTCCTAGGGGCAAAGGAAACAAAAAGCAGCAAGGACTTCCTGCAGTCCTTAGTATACTGGATGTAATATCGGAGTATTCTATGTACATCTAATGTATGCAGTAATGCTTCCCATGGATTGGCATGCTCAGAAAATAAAACTGGTACGTGGATGGTTTGATTTAAAGTAAACTCAGACACCACCTTTGGAAAAAACTTAGGGTTGGTATACAAAGAAATCCTGTCTTTGTGGAAAATCAAATAAGGAGACTTGCATATGAGAGCCTGAAGCTCAGATAACCTTCAGGCAGAAGTAACAGCAACTGAAAACAATGCTTTCCAAGAAAGGCAGCGAAAAACCACAAGTCACAGCTGGCTCTCCAGCAGAAAATCCAAATCCCAAGCTGGGACTGGATTGCGGATGGGAGGCTCAAAGTGCATATGCATCTCAGGAATGTACAGGCTGCCTCTAGCTGTACCACCGTACAGCCATAAATAGGCACATGGAAAGCTAATATAGTAGGCAAGTGACTGACAGGAGAGTACTGGAGTCCCGCATATCACAAGGACAATAAGTACTCTAGAACCTGATTCACTGAACAAGTGAAGGGATCCAACAGATGGGAATGGGCCCACAAAGTGAACTACTTTTACTTCATGGAATAGGTGGCCCTGGTGGAAGGTTTTCTGTCAGCCACCTTTTAGGACACTTCCAATCTTGCAATGGCCTTGTTTTCAGGAGCCAGGCATGAATATGGAGTGACTTGAGGTCTGGATGGACCAAGGTGCCCTGTTCCTGTGACAGCAAGCCTTTGCACAGGGGCAGGGATACTGGGGGTTCCACTGCTAATTGTTCCAGCAAGGGAAACCGTATCTGAAAAGGTCAGAAGGGAGCCACCAGAATTAGAGGCTCTCTCCATTTGGAGCTTGATTAGTACCCTCTGAATCACAGAAAAGGAAGGGAAGGCATAAGAAAAGTATAGTTTCGTAAGAACTTACCATTACAGTAGATCTTCGAGAGCAACTTCTGCAGCAAGTAACATGTTTAGGACGAAAGCCTGCAGGCGCCAAGACCCCACAGAAAATTTCTAGTTAGTCTATAACAGGGGACTGCCTCCTGATGTTGGCCCGGCCCCGATGTCACATTTGGTATAAAAGGGGCAGTCCCCCAACCCAACCTCAGTTCTCCCGCCAGAGACCCCAGTAAAAGGAGTAAATCTGGAGAACCAAGGAGGTTCCTCAAAAACAAGGAAAGACAGAGGTAACCATGATGGAGAAGCAGCTCCAGGGGGAAAAGTGGCAGGGAAAATAGCACCTGCTGCAAGAGCTCCTCTCGAAGATCTACTGTTACGGTAAGTTCTTGTGTAACTACTATCTTGCTTCGAGGGGATTCTTGCAGCATGTAACACCTTTAGGACAGAGTCTCAAGCAGTAAGGGGGAGACCCTGGTCAGCTAGGCGGAGGAAGAAGTCTCCCAAAGAAATTTGAGAGGAGGCCTTGCAGGTCTGCCAGTCCAAAGCTTGCTGTGCATCTAGATGCAATGTCCAAACTGTAGTGTTTGACAAAGGCGTGGATAGAACTCCAAGTAGCAGCCGCACAAATGTCAGTGGCCGAGACATTCCTCAAAGAGGCAAAAGAGGCAGCCATGCCCCTGGTAGAGTGGCCTTTAACCAGTAAAGGCTTGTCAGACTTGTTGAAGCAATTAATAAGTACGTGCATTTTAAATTATTGGTTTATCGGTGTTGGTATAAATGAATGACTTGGTGCACGAATACTTCATTCTGATGAAGCAAGGTTGCAGCCTTGCAAAACGTTAGTATTTTTTTTCGTGCTTGTATACTTCATACAGATGTGCTGTGCTACACTTTTAATAAATAAAATGGTTTTATAACTTAATTACCATTTTTGTGTCCATGACTAATGGTGGGTGAAAATACTCTTCGTTTCTATGTAGCTTTTTATTGTGCACCATCACAGCTTCATGGTGCTAGAAGTTTTTTTTTCTGAATGCAACTGTAGCAGAAAACAATGCAGTTAACCTACCATTTGAATAAACATTGCTTAGAAACAGGAGTCCCTTCTACTCGGGGGATGAAAGACACAAATAACTTTCTAGCAGTTCGGGTGTGCTCCAAGTAATAATGCAGCACTCTATGAATATGCAGAGTATGAAGTAGTGCTTCCCCAGAGTTGGGAGTACTCTGGGTAGTAGACAGGAAGGTGGATATCCTGATTCAAAGTAAACTCTGACACCACCTTGGGAAGAAACCTAGGAACAGTCTTTAAGGACACCCTGTCCTTGTGGAAAACCAAATCAGGCTCTTCACACATCAGAGCCTGAAGCTTGGAGATCCTTTGAGCAGATGTCTGTGGAGGGGAAGCCGCTAGAGTCTATCTTAAAGGAAAGGCTGGTGTAGTTCCTGGAGGCCATGGTCTCCAGGATAAACACCAGCATGGGTTCGTCCGGGGAAGATCATGTCAGACAAACCTGGTCGAATTCTACGACTAGGTCTCTTGATCAAGGGAAGCTGGTGGACGTTCTGTATCTGGACTTCAGTAAAGCTTTCGACTCTGTGTCGCACCATAGATTACTGGAGAAGTTGAGGAGTTTGAGGGGGAAGGATACTGGGGTGGACTGGGAATTGGTTGACTGACAGGTTTCAGATGGTGTGGTCGGGGGTGACCACTCATCTCCTAAGAGGGTCGTTAGCAGAGTCCTGTAGGGTTCGGAAACGGGGCCATTCATATTTAACACATTCATCTCAGATATTGGGGTTGGAGTTAGGAACAGACTGGGGTCTATTCATGGATGACCCCAAACTGGGGGCTGTGGTCGACAAGGAAGAGGGGAGCAGATCGCTACAGGAGGAATTGGAGGTCAAACACTTGGCTGCCGAGTTTCAATGCCAAAAAGTGCAGTGTACTCCACTGGGGCCAGGAACTGGGGGGCAAGACTACAGTCTCGGAGGGGTGAAGCTGGCAGTCTCCAGGGAAGAAAAGGATCTTGTGGTGACAACAGGTGAAAAAATGAATAATTCTGAGCAGTGTAGGAAAGTAGCCATGAAGGCAAATAGGATTCTCAGGTGCACAGCCAGAGGGATAACATCAAAGAGAACAGAGGTCATACTGCCCCTGTACAACTGCCTGGTTAGGCCGTACCTGGAGTACTACGTGCAGTTTTGGCACCCATACTTGAGGCAAGACGTCACCCTATTAGACAGGGTACAGAGGAGGGCATCAAGGATGATACACGGCCTGAGTGACCTGCCCTATGAAGACAGACTAAGGGAACTGAACATTTACTCATTGGAGAAGAGGAGGGATGGGGGATATATATAGAGGTCTTTAAATACTTGAAAGGGTTTAACCGAACTAGCTCAGACGAGCTGTTCCAATTGAGGCAGGACGAAGCCACAAGGGTGCAGTGCCTAAGATTGGTGGGGAGGAGATTTAAGGGGGAAATGAGACGTCACTTCTTTACAGAAAGGATGGCGACGCCTTGGAACTTGCTGCCTTCTGAATTAGTGGAGGGATTTAAGAGAGGGTGGGAAGGGTA
The DNA here is from genome assembly GCA_016271365.2 of Neoceratodus forsteri. NCBI lineage: Eukaryota > Metazoa > Chordata > Ceratodontiformes > Ceratodontidae > Neoceratodus > Neoceratodus forsteri. Next base: position 200,086,010 of record JADMNL010000023.1, on the reverse strand, counting down.
AAGTCTGGGTGGGAGTGAGTCACGTAAATGGGCCCCGAAAGAGGACACACGGGGGAGGGGTTGCTAGCTGAAGTGAATCCACTATAAGGGCTGCTACTCAAGCAGAGTAGCAGACTCGATACACCACTAGGTCTAATCTGCTGGCAATTTACTATTTTAGAAGTAATGGCAACTAAAAGTTCACTTTCCACAACAGAAAGCGTAGTTCTTAGCTTGTGGCTGGTTCGAAGGGAGGCAAGGTAAGCTTTTCCAAAACAAAAGATTCCATGGCAGGACTGAATCCCAAATGAAAGACTTCAAATGCAGAATGCCCCGTAGGAACATGCAGGGAATACCTGTCTGGGCAAGGGTTTTGTCCTCAATAGGTTCACGGTAGGCAGAGATGGCAGACAGATGCACCTTAAGAGAGGAGTAGCTCAGACCTGAATCCGAGAGGGAAAGTACAGTTACGCAAGAACTTACCGGAACAGTAGATCTTAGAGAACAGCTCTTGCAGCAGGTTACACCACAAGGACTGAAGTCGGCAGGCAGCAGGACCCCAAGGAATACTTCTAGTTAACTATACATAGCAGGGGACTGCCCCCGATGTCGGCCTGACTTCAGACACACCATAAAAGGGGCGATCACCCAGCATACCTCAGTTCTCCCGCCGCAATGATGCGATTCAGAAGGGGAGACTGAGGATCTGCTTCCAGAGGAAGAATAATAATTCTGATGTGTCCGAGACGCTATAAAATAGAACCAAACCTCCTGCGGGAAGGTGGGAAGGAAACTACCTGCTGCAAGAGCTGTTCTCGAAGATCTGTCATGGTAAGTTCTTACATAACTGTACTATCTTACTCCGACATACAGCTCTTGCAGCAGGTTACACCTAAGGAACGATTCCCAAGCAGCAGAGGTGTATTGCTAACCCAGTCGGGAGGAGGATAGGAGAGATCAAAGGGAGAGGGACCTCTCAGGACAAAAGTCCCTGGAGGACTGTCAGGTCGAAGCCCGAGCTACGCCTGGAGGCGATGCCCAAACTGTAGTGTCTAATGAAGGCGTGCACTGAACTCCAAGTGGCAGCCACGCAGATGACGGATGTCGCCACATTCTTCAAGGCACAAAGGAGGTAGCCACCCCCCCTTGTAGAATGGCCCTTCACCTGTCCCCGGTAAGGGCCTTCTGCGTTTCTGATAACAGAAAACAATTTTATTTATTTAGGGATTCGGATCATACAATGCAGTTATCAAGCCACCTGGAGAGAGTCTGTTTCGATACGGGTGCGCCCATCATCCTTCGAGTGAAGTATAAAAAGTGTTGGTCGGACTGTCTGTGTGAACGGGGTTGTGGCCAAGTAAAACCTCAAAATCCTGTGCACATCTAGAGTGTGCAATAGGGCTTCCCCCCGTTTGAATGGTTGGGGAAGTACACCAGAAGGTCAATGTCCAGGTTTAAAGGTTAAGGCTGAAACCACCTTGGAAGAAACTTAGGATTGATCCTTAAGGACACCCTGTCCTTATGGAAAATCAAGTAAGGCTCTTTACACGAGAGCCTGAAGTTGAGAAATTCTCGGTGACTGAAAATAAAGCCTTCCAGGAGAGAAGGCGAAGCTCACAATATGCGGCTGGTTCAAAAGGAGGCAGCGTAAGCTGCTCTAAAACAAAAAGGAGGTCCCAAGGAGGAAATGGATCCTTTATCGGTGGTCTTAGATGTAAGATACCGCACAGAAAAGCGCGGAAGCCTCCAACTGGGCTAGCGAACACTGACCAACTGGTGTGTGGTGCGCCGAAATGACACAGAGGTGTACCTTCAGAGAGGAATATGCCACTCCAGACTGGAAAATGGATAGGAGGTAGTCCAAAATAGAATTCTCAGGGCATAGAAGAGGATCAAGGTCACGGGCCTGAGCCCATAGACAAAATATACAGGTTACTCACCTGTAACAGGAGTTCTAGGAGTGGTATATGTTGTTCATCCACACTTACTGGCAGGTTCCTTGCCGCTTTAAATCTTGCCGGAAGGTCTTCAAGCTGTCTCCTCCCACCCACCCGGGTGGTAAAACTCTGCTCCACCCCAGGACGCCAGATCTAACCCGCTGGAAGCCAGGGAGGTCGGGTGGGTTGTGTGGATGAACAACATATACCACTCCTAGAACTCCTGTTACAGGTGAGTAACATGTATTTCTAGGGACATGGATATGTTGTTCAATCCACACTTACTGGCAGACTCCTAACAGTTCTCCGGGAGGAGGGAGGCAAGGCGCGCACCCCCTACTTGGGAAATAAGGACTGGAGAACAGAGGTCCCAAAACCAGCATCCCGGTGTGACTCAAGGTCGATGTGGTAGTGGGTAATGACGGTGTGTGCCAACTTCCAGGTAGCAGCCCTGCAGATTTCCTGGATAGGGACATCCCTGGAAGCAGCGGTATGGTGGGTAGAATGAGCTCTTATCCCTACGGAAGGCTCCATGCCCGCCAACCTATAACAGAGATCTATGCAGGTGGTGACCCACCTGCCTAGCTGCTACGCTGCAGGTCTGCCAGGTGCAGCTACAGCGCAGGTGACAAACAGCTGGCGAACCTCTTCCCGAACTTCAGCCGTCCGCTCCTTGTAATAAGAGAGCGCTCTTCTAGGGTCTAAAGTATGGAGCCTATATTCAGCCTCCGAGGTGTGATTGGGGTAGAACACCGGCAGAGTCAACACCTGGTTAAGGTGAAACTCAGACACCTTCGGAAGGAATTTCGGGTTGGGGCGCAGGACAACCTTGTCCCTGTGGAAGACCAGATAAGGAGACTCTATGGAAAGCGCCTGGAGCTCTCCCATCCTTCTGGCTGACGTAATAGCCACCAAGAAGGCGGTCTTCCACTACAGGTGGGAGATATTGCACCCGTGCATCGGTTTGAATGGCTTGCCCATGAGCTTAGCCAATACCAGCAGTAGATCCCACGGAGGTGGAGGTTCTCGCACCGGAGGGGATATGTGATCAAGGCCTTTGAAAAAGTGCCCTACCACCTTCTCCTGTGCCACTGACTGCTTGCCAGCCCGCACCCGGTAAGCAGAGATGGCTGCCAGGTGCACCTTAAGGGTCGTTGACCAAAGCCCTAGCTGAGAAAGGGACCACAGGTAGTCCAGAATGCTAGCCAAGGAACAGGAGGAAGGGTCCAACCCTTCGTCCTGACACCAAATGGAGAATCTCTTCCATTTGAAGGCATAGCATTTTCTGGTCCACTCCTTATGGGACGCCTCAACTACTTTGAGAACCTCATCAGAAAGACCCAAGGCCTGGAACTCTAGCCGCTTAGGAACCAGACCATCAGGTGCAGGGATTGAAGGACCGGGTGAAGAACCTTCCCCTTGTTGACTGAGAGCAGGTCCGGGCGGGCTGGAAGCCGCCTCGGGAGCCTGGAGCTGAGGCTGAGGAGATCTGGGTACCAGTACTGGCGGGACCAGTCTGGGGCTACCAGAATCACCTGCGCCTTGTCCCTCTTCGCCTTGAGAAGCACCTTGTGGATCAAGGGAAATGGGGGAAAGGCATAGAAGAGGCCCGGGGTCCACGGCCTTGAGAAGGCATCCCCCTGCAGCAAGCCCTGCTGAGGGGGGCGGACATGAAACAGCCTCAGCTTCGCATTCTCCCTGGAGGCAAACAGGTCCACCTGAGGTGTGCCCCAGTGAGAGAACAGATCATGTACTACCTCCAGCAGGAGAGACCACTCGTGAGACGCAGCACCCATCCGGCTTAGTTCATTGGCCAGAGTGTTGGAGGCTCCCGTCACATGAATGGCTAGGAGATCCGCCTCCAGTCTGCCCACGAGAGACCAAGTGCGGAGAGCTTCCTTTCACAGAGGCAAGGAGCGCATCCCGCCCTGGCAGTTTAGGTAGTACATGGTCGTGACGTTGTCCGTCTGGACTTGGACCACTTGACCCCATACAAACGGAGCGAAGGCGGTGAGGGCTAGTCGGACCGCTTGAAGCTCCAGCAGGTTGATGTGGCATCGAGACTCCTGAGGGGACCAGAGGCCGTGCGCTCTGAGCTCCCCCAGATGGGCACTCCAACCCATCAGAGAGGCGTCGCTCTGGGCAGACAAACGGGATACCTTCCTGCAGATGAGCCGGAACGTTCCACCACTGGAGAGCGATCCCATCTCCTGGGTCACTATCACTGGCTGGTCCAGAGGACTGGAGCGCTGTGACCATTGGCCGGCAAGTCCCCATTACAGGGGACGCATGTGCCAGTGGGCCCAACCGACCACACTGGTGCAGGCCGCCATGAGGCCCAGGAAGTCCCGGGCAGGGCGCAACTATCCAACCAGAAATGATTGGGCAAAGGAGGAAAGAACCTTGGCCCTGTCAGCCAGGAGCCGTGCTCTGGCTCGAAGAGAGTCGAGCTCTGCCCCGATGAACTGAATCACCTGCGTTGGCACGAGTTCCGATTTGGCCTCACTGATGAGGAGGCCAATCTGAGAGCAGATCTGGAGAGCCAGATCCCTGGACCGCTCCACCTCCGGCTTGGAGGAGGCTGCAATCAGCCAGTTGTCCAGGTAAGGGTACACCCGGACCCTTCAATGCCGCAGGAATGCTGTCACCACTGCCATGCATTTGGTGAAGACCCTGGGAGCTGGAGAGAGGCTGAAGGGCATGGCCTGGAACTTGAAAAGGGATCCCTCCACTCTGAAGCGGAGGAATCGCTGGTGGGACGGACAGTTTGGGACGTGAAAGAACGTGTCCTGCAGGTCCAGAGAACAGAACCACACGCCTCATTTCAAGGATGGGATGATCTGAGCCAGAGTGACCATCCTGAAGGTTCGGAGGCCTTAGGAACTTGTTCAGGTCGTGCAGAATGGGGCGCCAGCCCCCCGTCCGTTTTGGGACCAGGAAGTACCTGGACACAAACCCTGGGTCTGATGGAGGATCCGCCACCTCCCTGATCACCTCCTTCTGGAGAAGCAGGGCAATGTTGGTTCGATGGGCTGACAGAGAGGCTGCGGACCCCGTGTGGCGACGGCTCGATAGGGTGGGGACTGCTCGAATTCGAGAGGCAGACCCTTTCTTACCACTTCCAGCACTCAGCGGTCCATGGTGATATCGGACCAGGCGGAAAGGAAGTGGAGGAGCCGTCCCCCCAAGGGGGGAGCCTGGGGAGGAGTGACGAGGTTGGTGGCGACACCCCTCAACCTGTCACTGGGCAGGCTTGGAGAAGGACCGGCCGAGGAGCCTCCCGGACCTTTCCCTCCCGGCTTCCTGTTGGAGGAGGCAGTAGGCTTGGCTTTGGGGTGCCAAGTGTGAGCCTGCTGGCCCTGATGCTGGTGTTGCTGGGCCGAATGTGCCGCAGGGGCTGAAGGACAAAAGGGCTTACGCTGCTGCTGGCGGCCTCTGTCCTTCTGGGCAGATGTGACAGAGTCCAAGGTGGCAGTGGAGTTCTCGAGCTGCTGAAGATGCCCCTCAACCCCATGACCAAACAAGTCGGTACCCAGGAAGGGAACGTCTGCCAGCTTGTGCTGGGTATCTGCCGTGAAGGTGGAGATCCGCAGCCAAGCTCTGCAGCGCATGGCCACTGCGGCCGCTACTGACCGGGCACACGAGTCAGCAATGTCCAGGGATGTCTGGAGCTGCTGTTTGGCCACCGCCCTTCCCTGATCCTGCACCTGCTTGACCTTAGTTTGGAGGTCAGCTGGGAGATGAGGAATCACCTCATCCAGGGAGCCCAAAAGGGCATGTAAAAAGTGTGCCATTAGGATGGCCGAGCTGGCCTGACTAAAGCCTAGGGAGGAAGTAGCATAAACTTTCCGCCCGGAGTAGTCCAACTTCTTGGACTCCTTGTCGGGAGGCTTGTCCATGTCCCGAGCATTCCCGGAATGCCGGAAAACGCTGTCGGTCATGAGCCCCTCCACAGACGGGTGCTCCGAGAAACTGGTGGGAACAGCATACTTCCGAGTCATCCTGGCCGAAGGTGCTGGACAAGAAGCTGGCCGCTGCCATAGCTCCAGGGCCAGGCCAACAACGGCTTCGGCCACCGGGAAGGCCTCCATTGGGGAGTCCCCTCGGTCCAGTAACTCCGTGAGGAGAAACTTGGTCCATTCTGAAACGGGTTTGAGCTTCATCCCAGTGGACTGAGATGAGCTGAAGCATTCCCAGAAACGATGATGGGCTCTCGTCCACCGACTGACCCCCCAGTGGACTCCAAGTCAAGCGGCCTGGAGAACAAGGAGTCGTCATCGGACTCAGAGGAGTCTGCGAACAGCTGCCAAGTGCCTGAGCCACCTTCCACCTGCCAAGGTCGATCGGGAGTGAGGGTGACCAACAACCTATGGGGCAAATCCTGACCCGATCGAGAATCCTTGGTTGGGGCTCCAGTCTTCGGTTGTGGAGGCAGAGGTTCCACCACAAAGGGTGGTGCAGTTGGTTTCGGCCGAACAGCCAGTGCTGGCTTCGGCTCCTCGACCACTACGAGGGGGTTGTTTCGGCCGCTCCGGTGACAGCCACTTAATGGCCGGGGAAGGTGACGGAGTCTGCTTATTCCTGGTCAAAAGGAGCTGCTGCCACATTAGATCCTCGTAGCGCCACCACAATTTGCGCCGGAGCCTATCCTCCTAAGAGGACGAAGACAAGGATAAGCGGCGCTGCCATTTTCCACGGTGCCGAGACTGAGACTGCCGATGTCTGTGGGATCGGCTGGACCGGGAAGAGGTCTGAGACCGAGACCGTCGGCGTTTCCGAGGGTGGGTGGGGGAAACCCGCTCCTCCCTCGATTCAGGGACCTTAACCAGGGACTCCGGCACAGGAAAGTCCTCGGTGTTCACCGGGGCAAACCGGTGAAGAAGGGTTGTCTGCTTCTCCGGTCGACAGCCCGTATGATGGGTCGAAAAATATGTCGACTGCGTCAATGGGCGTCTCGGCCAGCTGACCTGACTGGGACACCGTGAAGCCAGTGGCCTTAGCCGCAATCTCAACTGAAGTAGAGTGTCTACTATCCGGGGAAGGGGACCTCTCCCGCTCCCACGAACGTAGATGGTGGGACTTATCTTTGGGGTCCTTCTTTTTGGACCGAGAAGAATGTCCCGAAGGGCCTTCTCCCTTGGTGGAGAGGGATTGGCAAAGCTCCTTGAAAAAAGCTGTGCAGGAGGATTCCAAGGAGAGCGGGATAAATGCCGTGACCGAGGATGATGATCATGCGGCCTGGGCCGCCTCCTCCTCGAGGACGATCATCTGCTCCAGCTGTTCAGCCGAGCCCACAGCCGCGGACACCGCCCAACGGGCCTCCTTAGACTTGACCGGAGGATAACGTTTCTCGGGTCACCCCAACAGTAATCGGGCAGCGCGGTCCTCCAAGACCGAAGGCGAAAAGTATATGCACAACTCACAAGTCTGTGAGTCATGACCGAGTCCAAGGCAATAAACGCACGTGGTGTGTGGATCGGTCCGGGACATCTTCTGCCCACAGGGGCACCGACGAAATCCGGGAGTCTATCTGTCCATCGCAGCTGCGAGGGAAGATAAAGACCGAAGTCTTGTAAATTTTAAAATAAGTTTCGGATTAACCGAAGAATTTGGATCCATGCCTAAAACGCAAAGCGCAAAGGCGGGAACCTGAGCTTCCAAGCGGTAAGGAAGATCTGGCGTCATGGGGCGGAGCTGAGAGTTTTACCACCCGAGTGGGTGGGAGGAGCCAGCTTGAAGACCTTCTGGCAAGATTTAAAGCAGCAAGGAACCTGCCAGTAAGTGTGGATTGAACACATCCACATCCCTAGAATGTACCTTTGTTTATGAGAAAAAACACCTCTTTAGTAGTTTGAGGTTTGTAAGTTTTTCAAATGCCAGATACTTTAATCACCTGAAGACAAGGTGTTAGCCCCTTTTATGTTGTGTATAAGGCCAAGAATTGAAGGTTAGGCCTGACATTATATAATAGTGTCTATGACATAGTATAAGTATCAAATATTATTTCCCAGGCGAAGGAGGTGATGGAATGCCCAAATCATGCTGATACTTAGCATATGGTCCACTTAATTCCATATCCGTGTATTTGGACCATCTGGGCAATATTCTTCATGTAAAATGTAATCCTCAGGGTGAGGTGGCCTTGGAAAGTTAAGCCTCATTTTTATATTTATGGGGTTAAAAAAACAGGTTACTCACCTGTAACAGTAGTTCTAGGATTGGTATATGTTGTTTATCACACTTCTTGGCATGCCTCTTTCCCTTTCAATCTTGCGGGAAAGTCTGCAAGCTGGCTCCACCACCTACCTAATAAATACCTTAGCTCTGCCCAGGACATGAATCTTAGCCCGCTCCAGCAAGCAAGGTTGTGCGAAGCCGGGGAGGTCGGGTGGGTGCGTGTGGATGAACATATACCACTCCTAGAACTACTGTTACAGGTGAGTAACCTGTTCTAGGAGCATGGATATGTTGTTCTATCCACACTTCATGGCAGACTCCAAGCAGTTCTCCGGGAAGAGGGAGGCAAGGTGTACACCCCCTACTTGGGAAATAAAGATTGGAGACCCGAGGCCCCAAAACCAGCATCCCGGCTTGACTCAAGGTCGATGTGATAGTGGGTAATGAAGGTGTTTGCTGCCTTCCAGGTAGCAGCCCAACAGATTTCCTGGATAGGGATGTCCCTGGAAGCAGCCACCGACGCAGCAGTATGGCAGGTAGTGTGAGCTCTTATCCCTCTGGGAAGCTCCTTGCCCGCCAACTCATAGCGCAGACCTATGCATGATGTAATCCATTTTGCTATGGTCCGTTTGGCTGCATGTCTGCCAGAAGTGGCTTCAGCGTAGGTGACAAACAGCTGGTGAACCTCTCCACGAATTTCCGCCGTCCTCTCCTTATAATAGGAGAGAGCGCGTCTCGGGTCCAAGGTATGGAGCCTGTACTCAGTGTAATTAGGGTAGTATACCGACAGAGACAACACCTGGTTAAGGTGAAACTCCCGATACCACCTTCAGAAGGAATTTCGGGTGGGGTCGCAAGACAACTTTATCCCTGTGAAAGACCAGATAAGGTGAGTCCCCTGAAAGCGCCTGGAGCTTTCCTGTCCTTCTGGCTGACGTGACAGCCACCAGGAAGGCAGTCTTCCACGACAAGTGAGAGAGCTCACACTTGTGCATGGGTTCGAATGGCTTGCCCATGAGCTTTGCCAAAACCAGCAACAGATCCCATGGAGGTGGAGGTTCACGCACCAGAGGGGATGTGTGGTCGAGGCCTTTGAAAAAGCACCCAACCGCTGTCTCCTGCGCCGTCGGCTGACAGGCCTGTGCCCGGTAAGCAGAGATGGCTGCCAGGTGCACCCTAAGGGTTGATGACCTTAGACCACCTTTGGAGAGAGACCAAATGTAGTCGAGAATGTTAGCCACAGAGCAGGATAAGGGGTTCAGAGTCTTATCCTGGCACCAAATGGAAAACCTTTTCCGTTTGAAGGCATAACATTTCCTGGTAGATTCCTTACGGGATGCCACCACCATGGTGTAGACATCGTCGGAAAGACCCAAAGCCTGGAACTCTAGCCGCTCAGGTACCAGGCTGTGAGGTGCAGGGATTGAAGGTCCGGATGAAGAACCTTACCCTGAGCTACAGATATCAGGTCCGGGCATGTATGAAGCCGCTCCAGGGGCCTGCAGCTGAGGCTGAGGAGATCTGGATACCAGAACTGGTGCGGCCAGTCTGGGGCTACCAGGATCACTTTTGCCTTATCCCTCCTCACCTCTTTTTTTTTTTTGTCTCCAGCTCTGGAGAACTCCTTCCAGCATCCACGGGCTACCCGCCTCTACCTCCCGCCGTGACCATTCCCCTCTCTCCATGCCGCCGAGCACCACCTCTGGGTCTGAACCCTCCGGAGGTAGGGCCGCCCCATCCGTCCGGGATGCTCTACCTTGAAGGGCAAAGTGCCCGGCGCCCCTCGGAATGGAGAAGGGAGATGGCCCGGATTTGGGAGTGTGGGCAGTGAAGGCTGCGGCACCTTCATCTATCTCCAGGTGGAGAATTTGATTCTTTTTCCCTTCCCATCCCCCCGGAGCACGGCTAGCAAGGCAACGTAATGCCGCGACTCCGCTCACCACCCCCGGCATTTCACCATGCTGTTCAATTGGCGCACCCCTGGCTACCACCAGAAGTTGCTCTGTAAGCGAGCAGCACCCCCACCCTCCCCAGGAAGAGAGAGCAGTCCTCCGCACACTCAATCTCTTCCCCCCTGCTGACTGCCGGCGACTCCCAGCTCGTTCCCGAACCCGGGTCACCAGCGTGGCGTGAGGTGTGGCGTTCAACGCCTCAAACATCAGCGCCACTGAGCCAGCTTCAGGTCCCTCCTCACCTTGAGTAACACCTTGTGGATCAAGGGAAATGGAGGGAAGGTGTAGAAGAGGCCTGAGGTCCACGGCCTCGAGAAGGCATCCCCCAGCGAGCCCTGCTGGGCGGGCGGGCATGGTACAGCCTCAGCTTGGTGTTTTCCCAAGAGGCAAACAGGTCTACCATCGGTATGCCCCAACGGGAGAACAGATTGTGAGCTACCTCTGGATGGAGAGACCACTCGTGGGATGTCTGGCCTATGCGGCTGAGAGCATCCGCCAGCTGGTTCAAGGCACCTGCCACTTGGATGGCTAGGAGATCCGCCTCCAACTGGCTTACGAGGGTCCAGATGCGGAGCGCCTCCTTGCACAGCAGACAGAGTATGTGCCGCCCTGTTTGTTGAGGTAGTACATGGTCGTGATATTGTCCGTCTGGACTTGAACCACTTGACCCCAGAGCCGAAGAGTGAAAGCTGACAGCGCCAGTCTGACTGCTCTGAGCTCCAACAGGTTGATGTGGCACCGGGACTCCTCAGGGGTCCAGAACCTGTAGGCCCTCCATGTCCCCATGTGGGCTCCCCAGCCAGCGTGGAGGCATGATTTATGGGACAACCGTTGGCTCAGGAGCTGAACACAGGATCCCTTCCTGCAACTGTTCTGGGCGGTCCACCCTTGGAGAGCGTCCCACATCTTCTGGGTTATGGTGATCATATGGTCGAAATGACCATGGCGCTGAGTCCACTGGGCGGCCAGCTCCCACTAGAGGGTCTCATGTGCCACCTGGCCCAACTGACCACTGTGGTGCACGCTGCCATGTAACCCAGAAGGTGCAGAAAGTCCTGGGCAGGGCAGAAGTGCTCAACCAGAAATGATTGGGCAAAGGAGGAGAGAACCTCCGCCCTGTCTGCCGAGAGCCGAGCTGTGGCTTGACAAGTGTCTAGCTCTGCCCCACTGAAGTCCATCACCTGAGAAGGCAAGAGTTCCGACTTGGCCTCATTGATCAGGAGGCAGGGTTGGGAGCAGGTTCGGAGGGGCCAGATCCCTGGACCTCTCCATCTCCTGAAGGGATAAAACTGCCAAGAGCCAGTCGTCAAGATAAGGGTAAATTTGGACTTCTCGATGCCGAAGGTGAGCTGCCACCACTGCTATGCATTTGGTGAAGACCCGCGGGGCCGATGACAGGCCGAACGGCATGGCTCGGAACTCGTACTGGGTCCCCTCAACCCTGAAGTGGAGAAACCGCTGGTGGGATGGACGGATAGGGACTTGAAAGAACGCGTCCTGTAGATCCAGAGAACAGAACCACATGTTGTGCTCCAAGGATGGTATGATCTGGTTCAGAGATACCATCCGGAAGGCGCAGGACCAGAGATACTGATACAGGTCGTGGAGATCTAAGACGGGGGCGCCAACCCCCGTCCGCTTGGGCACCAGGAAGTACCTGGAAACGAAGCCTGGGTCTGTTGGAGGATCCGGCACTGGAGCTATTGCCTCCTTGAGGAGCAGCTGAGCTACGTCGTCTCGAAGAGCCGACTGGGTGCAAGCAGAGATCCTTTCCTCCCTAGGGGCGTGGGCTCGGCTGGGAGGGGTACTGCTCGAACTTTAGAGGCAGTCCCTGACCGATCACTTCGAGAACCCACCTGTCCTAAGTGATAACAGACCAGGCAGAAAGGAAGTGGCAGAGCCGGCCCCCCACGGGAGGACCCAGAGCTGGCGTGACGGGAATGGGGGTGGCAACCCCCGACCAGTCACTGAGCAGGCTTGGAAGAAGAGGAGGAGGCTCCTGCGCCTTGGCCTCCCTTACAGGACTGTTGAGGGCCCTGCTTGGGCCGTGGGCGCCAAGCTTGAGCCTGCTGCTCACCTCCTTGATAGGAGGGCTGCCTGACCGCAGGGGAAGAATGCCGAAATGGCTTCTTTTTCTTCTGCTGGTTCTTGCCCGAAGAACCCTTAGCAGAAGTGGCATCCAAGGTGGCACTGGACTGCTCTATATGCTGAAGGTGACCGGCCACTCCTGGACCGAATAAGTTGGTGCCTAGGAAGGACACATCAGCAAGCTTGTGCCGAATATCTGCTGGAAAGGAGGAAAGCCTCAGCCAAGCCCTGCAGTGAGTGGCCACTGCGGCTGCTAATGAGCAAAAGAATCTCCTATGTCCAAGGCCGTCTTGAGCTGCTCTTTCACGACAGCACGGCTCTGGTCGCAGACTTGCTTGACCGTAGTTTGCATGTCCGCTGGGAGATGAGGGAGGACCTCTTCTAATGACCCAAGAAGGGCATGAGAGAAGTGTGCCATAACAGCCGAGCTGGCCTGACGAAGGCCCAGAGAAGAGGCTGTATAGACCTTACAGGCAGAGTGGTCCATATACTTGGGACTCCTTGTCCGAGAGTCGGCCAGTGTCGGCCGAACTCCCAGTACGCCTGAACACAGAGGCAGTTACCAGGCTCTCAGCCGAAGGGTGCTGTGTGAACCCCGCAAGGGACCCCATGGGCACCGCATACCTGCGGGCCATGCAGGCAGATGGTGCTGGCCAGGAAGCAGGGTGCTGCCAAAGTTCAAGAGCCGGGCCCACGATAGCCTTGGCTACTGGAAAGGCCTCCGTTGGGGTATCCCCTCTCTTGAAGACATCGGTGAGAAGGTATTCTGCCTTTTTCTGGATAGACTCCATGGGCATTCCGGTAGAGTCGTAGATGAGGCGGAGGATGCCCTGGAAGGAGGAAGGACCTTCCTCCAACCCTGCCACGAATGACTCATCATCCCCGGGATGTAAGTGCAGTCCTGTGACGTCAGAGTCTGAACAGTCAGGATAAAGTGGTTTACTGCCCAAGTCACCCTCGATACACCGAGGGCGATCCGGGGTGACCATAACAGACAGGCACCGGGGAAGCCCGGTGTCTGGACAGTCCTCTTTCGAGGGTGCCTCTCCCTCAGGCTGCTTAGGCGGTGGTTCCACCCTAATCGGTGGAGAAACGGTTTTAGCCAAACCGAGACGCGGAGCGGCCCCGCGTTGGGGAACGGTGGAGTCTGTTTCCGAAGGGGTCGGCTTCGTCATGGGAGGCAAAAGCCAAGTGATGGCAGGGGTAGACGGCGGAGCCGGCTTTTGCCTGATCAAAATTAGCTGCTGCCACATGAGGTCCTCAGTTTCAGAGTTTCCGTCGAAGCCTCTCCTCGTCAGAGGAGGACGATCTGTGGCATCGCCTTTTTTTAGGGCGCTCATGGCTCTTCCTCAGTCGTTCGGCTGAGGGGTTCTATACCTCGATCGAGATCGAGGCTGATCGTCGATCGGGAGACACGGGATCGGTGATACCGGCGTCGGAACCGGATCCTTGATGGGGACACCAGCAGGCTGGGTCTCCTCATCAGGAAAAACGAGGGCAGGAGTCCTCTCCAAGAAGTCATCCGGCAGAGACGGCGACAAAGGGTCGATAGGATCGAGGACTACTTCAACTTCCTCAGTCCCCTGACCAGACGGAAGGTCCGTGAAGTCGGCAGCCAAGGATGCGACCTCGACCGAAGTCGAGAGCGCGGGTTCCTGGGACTCTGACCTTTCTCGGTCCCAAGAACGTCTTTGTCGGAACAAAGATGACGGGGCATTGTCTCTCTTCTGAGAGCGGGAGGAGTGCAAGAACGAGGGCACCTCACCCCAGGTGGGGAGAGACTGGCACACTCCTTGAAGGAGCCCGGAAAGGTGGAGCCAAGGTTCAGCGGGACGAAAAAGCTTCGATTGGCCAAAGCTTTAGCTGCTTCCTCCTCAAATGCTTTCATTTATTCCAGCTGCTCGGCGGATCCCGCGGCCGTGGAAACCGCCCACCTCGCCTCCTTCGATTTCACCAGCGGGTTCATATTCTCTGGTCTCCCCAGCTTTAAATATGCCATGCGGTCGTCCAGGACATTGGGATGGAAGGGCAAGCAAAAGATTCATGACGAGGTGTCATGTCCAGCACCTAGGCAGTAAACGCACATTAGGTGGGGATCGGTGCGTGACATCTTCTGGCCGCTGGGGCACAGTGAAATCCAGGGAAGATTTTTCCCTCCATCTCCGATGAGGTAGACTCACAATTGAGCGAGTTTAAGACTAGCAGGTAAATACCAGGCGCTTTGAATCAGAGCCCGCAGACTGCACAAAACACGAGGGAACTGTATCTTCCAGCCGGAAAGGAAAATCAGGCCACGGGGTGGAGACTATATTTACCACCCGGGTGGGTGGAAGGAGCCAGCTTGAAGACTTTCCGACAAGATTTAAAGGGGAAAGGGACATGCCAAGAAGTGTGGATAGAACATATCCACGCTCCTAGAAGAAAAAATTACTCACCACAGTAATGTTGTTTCTTCTAATGGAGTCTTGCTGTATTCTGACTATATGCAGTTATCCCCAGCACTTGAACTGCTCTGGAGAACAAAGGGTTAAACTCTATGGCAAGCACAGAACGTTGAGCACGAGCTCGGTTTTCAAATCTCTGTCTGCGGTACTCTGAAATCTAACAGTCAGATTCTTATGAGCACTAAGAAAAAAATTACTCACCTTAGTAATTGTGTTTCTTCTAATGGAGACTGGCTGTATCCTGACATTATGCAGTTAGCCCCAGCACTTGAACTGCTCAGGAGAGGAAAGAGTTAACTCTATACTAGAGCATAAAACGTTGAGCTCAAGCTCGGTTCAAACCTCTGTCTGCTGCACTTTCAAGTGTAACCGTCAGATTCTTAAGAGCTAATCCTAACCACACCTGCAAGGTGGAAATTGTAAAACTACTAGCCAAAAGGCAACCAAATGTTTTGGGTCCCCAAAAGACTCAAGTCGAGAACTCCAAAACAAAAACTAGGTAGTGAACAAACAACTATTAAAAAAACAAAAAACAACATAATCCACTGCCCTTCTCTATATAGGGGGAGTGCTCAGTGCACCGGTGCAACACTGCACCACCAGCCCACCCCAAAACAAGTTCTGAGAGGTGAGGCGGGGGTGTCAGAATGCAACAAGACTCAATTAGAAGAAACACAATTACAAAGGGGAGTAATTTTTTCTTCAAACATATAGTCTTGCTGTATTCTGACATTATGCAGACTACCAAGCAGCACCTCCATGGAGGAGGGACAAACCTATTTTGGGAATAGGCTCTGCAGTACTGCTGCCTAGCATCACTCCTAGCCTGGATATCCAGGGAGTAATGCTTGGTGAATGCATGGACTGTTTTCCAGGTGGCTGCTTTGCATCTCTCTAATAATGGTATATGTCTGGCAGCAGCTAGAGAAGCAGCTGTACCTCTAATCGAAGAGCCCTCAGGCCTGAAGGGGGTATAATGCCTAGCTTCTCATAGCAGAATTGTATACAAGAGACAATCCACCTGGCAACAGTCCTCTTAGTAGCTGGTTTGCCCTTTCCCAGTTACCCACAAGTGAGAAACAACTGAGGACAGTCAAACCTAAGAGCCTTAGTGCGCTCAATGTAATAGCTAAGTGCCCTCTTAACAGCCAAGCTGTGTAACCTTCTCTTCCCTGAAGAAGAATGATCAATGAAGAAGACAGGAAGAGACATGGACTGGTTCAGATGAAAATCAAACCATTTTGGGTAAGAACCTCCTATTAGTTCTAAGGACCATCTTATCTCTACGAAATGAGATAAAATCAGGCTCCACTGACAGAGCTTGTAATTCACTGAAACGCCTAGCAGAGGTAATAGCTACCAGGAACACAGCTTTCCAAGTTAAGTACTCAATGTCTGCTGAGGCCAAAGGCTCAAAAGGGGGTTGCATAAGCTGAGCAATGCAAACATTAAGATCCCAAGAAGGAGTAGGATCCTTAAAGGGGAGGGGGGGGTCGGTATGGAACAATCCTTTAAAGAATTTACAGAAAACAGGATGAGATGCCAGTGAGGGAACCCCTCCCACGGACAGAAATGCAGAAACAGCTGCCAAGTGTACTTTCAGGGTAGCTGGTCTGAGGCATAAGCCATTAAGATGAACCATATAATCCAGAACTGTAGCCAAATCAGCAGTATCTGGAAATATCTTCTTATTGGAAGACCAAATGCTGAAATCTTTTCCATTTGGAATAAGAGTTTTTTCTGGTGGCAGGTTTCCGAGAGGCTTTGAGAATATCCAGAACCCCCTGAGACAGATGCAGGCTTGCATATTCTAACTCTTCAAGAGCCACGCCTTGAGGTTGAGACACTGAAGGCTGGGGTACCAAATCATCCCTTGAGAGAAGGTTAACAGATTGTGATTCTTGGGAAGAGATAGGGGGAAGATGGACTGCTAGGGACAGCAGGAGAGGATACCAAGCCTAGCTGGTCCAGTCTGGAGCAATCAGGATCACTTTGCAAGACTGTATCTTGACCAGAACCATGAACAACAGAGGAAAGGCATACAGAAATTTCCCCTGCCAATCCAGAAGCAGAGCATCCAGAGGGACTGAGCTCAAGACTGGGGGTCTGCAGCAGAAGAAAGGAAGTTGGTGATCGTCTAGGGCTGCAAAGAGATCCATCTCTGGAGTGCCCCATCTTGAAAAAAATCACTGTTAACACTAGGGGATCTAGGAACCATTTGTGATGGCCCTGAGATATCCTGCTCAGAGCATCTACTAGCACACTGTCCTTCCCTGGAAGGTGGACTGCCACCAGAGATGTCTGTAGAGAATAGCCAGAGACTGTAATTTCATGGCTTCCGTGCACAAGGCTGTAGACAGAGTGCCTCCATGCTTGTTGATGTACCACATGGTGGTGGTTTTGTCTGTCCTGACCTGAACCACCTTGTTTTGTACTGAGTCCGAGAAAGCTTGCAGAGCCAGCTACACTGCCCTGAGCTCCAGAAGATTGATATGAAGAAAAGACTCCTGAGGAGATCACACTCCCTGTGCTGTGAGAGTGCCCAAGTGAGCTCCCCATCCCAGGAGAGAAGCATCTGTGGTCGGTACCACTGAATGAGTCTGGATGATGAATGGGGCTCCTTGTCTGAGGTTGTCCTGATTCAACCACTACTGGAGAAACTGGATCAAAGTCAGAGTCACTGGAATCAGTTTGGTTAGTCTTTTATGAGACCAAAAAGCCCTCAAGTGGAACTGGATACCCCCCATCTGAAATCTGGCCCCTTGAACCACTGCAGTGGAAGATGCCATGTGGCCCAGGAGTTTAAGAAAATGTCTTGCTGGGCGAGACACCAGAAGGCAAAAAGAAGAAGCCACATCTGTAAGGGCCTTTACCCTTGCCAAGGGAAGAAAAGCGTTTGCTTGGACAGTGTCCAACTCTACTCCTATGAAGGTCAGGAGTTGCACTGGTTCGAGAACTGACTTTGGAAGATTGAGGAGGAAGCCCACAGAAGTGAGCAATTGTTGGCTCACTTGCAGGTTTGACTTGACCTGGAGACTGCCCCACAATGAGCCAGTCGTCCAGGTATGGAGATATGGAAATGTTTTGTCTCCTTAGAAAGGCTACTGCTAGGCATTTTGTGAACACCGTTGGTGCTGATGTTAGTCCGAAGGGCATTGCTCTGAACTGATAATGGCCTGAAGGCAATCTGAACCTGAGGTACTTTCTGTGGGAGCACCTGATGGGGATGTGAAAGCAGGCATCCCTGAGGTCCAGGGAGGCAAACCAATCTCCAGGCCTCAGAGAGGGAAGAATTACACCCAGTCTCACCATTCTGAATTTTGGTTTGACTAGGTGCTTGTTCAAGTATCTTAGGTCTAGGATGGGCCGCTGCCACTCCAGTCTTTTTTGGGTTAAGGAAGTATCTGGAGTACCGACCTTTGCCCCATGTGTAGTAGGAACTCTCTCTATGGCTCTGAGAGACAACAGAGAGGAAACCTCTGCCTCTAGGGCAATGGTTTCGGTGGTGTTTGCAGGTGGAAAAGACCTGACTCTCTGGTTTGGAAATTTTTTGAAGCCGAGAGCCAGTCCTTGGCTTACTACCTCCAGGACCCACTCGTCTGAGGTAACAGACTTCCAGGCCTGGAAGTAGTAAGCCAGCCTGCCTCCTACTGGAAAGGGGGAGTCTACCCGGGCTGACACATCAGGGTGTCTGCTTGGCAGGAGCCTTGGACTGAGAGAACGATGCAGCCTTGCTCATCCTCCTTCTGCCTCTCCCTCTGAAGAACCCCCTCTGAGGAAAAGGAGAGGAGGTCTGTGCCTGGTAGAAAGGCCTGTGAAAAGGCCTGCCCCTAGACTGCTGCTTCTGAGGAGTTGCCTGCCTTTCCGTGGCCTGTGCACTCCTGTAGGTGGTCCTGTACTTGTCCATTTTTGTCATATACTTCTCTGTCTGCTCCCCAGAGAATTATACACCACAGGGAAATCCATGGCCTTAGCCTGGGTGTCCTGTGAAAGGCTAGTACATCTGAGCCAAGCCAATCTCCGAAGAGACACAGATGTAGCCTTGACTCGTGATGATACATTACTAGAGTCTACAGCAGCATGAAATTGGATCTTAGATGCCTCTATCCCATCAGCAGCCACCTCCTTGGCTAGCTGGGGAGAGCCTGTTAAGCCAGTTCCAGAACAGTATCCCATCTGGACTTCTGGTATCTGGCTGTGTAGGCCATGTAGTTAGCCTGCCTGAGTCCCAAGAAGGATGCCAAGTACTGTTTTTTAGCCATGGCATCCAGCTTCCTAGAGTCTTTATCTAGGATGTGTGAAGCCAAGGGTATGTTAGCCTTCTCACAGCCTGCAGCCTGCACAACTCCAACATGGCTGCATTGCTGGTACAGGAACTCCATACCCGAGCCTGACAGCATGTATCGTCTGTCCACGGGAGGTAAAGAATTTGGTGTTTTAAGAAGTTTTTATGTCCGTTTCTCCAGGGATTTATGGAGGGGGAATAGACAAATCTTTTTGACTCTGGTATGTCCACCATTTCCACAAAGTCAGGCTCCTCTTGTTCCTCAGCAGCTTCAACCAGAGGGAGCTGGAGGGTTTCTGCCACTTTCTTGTAAAACAAAAAGTGGGATGGGGACTCGGAAAGCCTAGGAGGGGAAACAACAGAAGGCCTGTCTAGGGAGATGTCCGGTTCTATGGGCTCATCCAGACCTTCCATACCACCACCACCACCACCACCATCATAGTCTTCATCCCCCTCCAGATCCGGTTCATAATACTCTTCTGGACAATAGTCCAGAACCGGAGGAACTGTCCGAACCGGGCGGCTACTGAGAGGTGCTGTATCGGTCGGAACCGGACAAAGTGATTCAACAATACTAACTGTCCTGGCAATTTCTTTGGCGATTGGACGATGCGGTTCTGGATCCGAACTGGCCAATTTCTCTTTTTCTTAGTCGGACCCGACCCCTCAGGACTGGCTCTCCTTCTGCCCAAGGGAGTACTGCCCAGGTCAGACAGCACTCCCTCAGGTTCGGTTAGAACCGAACCGAGGTGGCCATCCGGGTCGGCGGACTTCTCGGCCTCCTTTTCCCTAAGCCTGCCCAAGGCCTTAGGATTTTTTTTTTAACATATTTGGCAGTCTGAATTGAGGTGGTCAAACCCTAGACAGTAAACAGGTGGTGTGGGGATCAGCCTTAGCAAAGGCCTCCACACACTCACCGCAGTGTTGAAACCCAGTGGTCCCGGTTTTTCTTTTGGGTTTCTCAGATGTAGTCATCTTAACACTTACCCTTTATTCGGCTTAAGCCAGGCAAAACCCCCTTATCAGTTCCTAACCGTGTTACAGGTATTGGGAATAAAAAGTACTGTTACGTAAGAACTTACTATAACAGTAGATCTTCGAGAACAGCTCTTGCAGCAGGTTACACCATTAGGACTGAAGCCGGCAGATGCCAGGACCCCACGGAAATTTTCTAGCAAGCAGTATTCAGCGAGGAAGGCCCCCGACGTCAGGCACAGTACATAAGGGGACGGTCCCCCAGAATCCCCAGTTCTCCCGCCGGACACTCCCGGCCGCTGGATGACATCAGAAGAGGAGACTGAGGATTCGCCATCAAATGGCAGACAGAGAGATGCTGAGACACCTGATCCTAGGAGAAGGATGTTGGAACTAGAATCTACCTCCAGCGGGGATGGTGGGAGGGAAAGTACCTGCTGCAAGAGCTGTTCTCGAAGATCTACCGTTACGTAAGTTCTTATGTAACTGTACTATCTTACTTAGAAACAGCTCTTGCCAAGTAACTCCCGTAGGACCGATTCCCAAGCAAATAGCAAATCACACCACTGGGATGAGGGAGGTAGAAATCCCTTAATGGAACCTAAGCTAGGACAGAAGTCCTTGAAGGACTGCTAGACAAAACTTGCTCTTACGCCTCGATGCGATATCTAGGCTATAATGCCTGATGAAAGTGTGCAGACTCCAAGTAGCTGCAGCATAGCTAGCAGAGGTGGACACATTCTTAAGGAACGCAAAGGAGGCAGCCACCCCCCTTGTGGAATGACCCTTGACTGCACCTGGTAAGGGTTTGTTGCGCTTTTGATAACAGAACATGATACACTGAATGAGCCACCTGGACAGCGACTGTTTAGAAACAGGAGCTCCCATCACTCTGTGGGCAAAGGAGACAAAAAGCAGGTCCAATTTTCGGTGGTGTTTGGTTCTGGTCAGGTAGTATCGGAGACACCTATACACATCTAGGGTGTGCAACAGGGCCTCTCCTCGATTCGAATAGTTGGGAAAGTACACTGGTAGATCGATGTCCTATT
Organism: Neoceratodus forsteri; assembly: GCA_016271365.2. NCBI lineage: Eukaryota > Metazoa > Chordata > Ceratodontiformes > Ceratodontidae > Neoceratodus > Neoceratodus forsteri. The sequence continues at coordinate 200,065,124 of JADMNL010000023.1, read as the reverse complement.
TAAGGGTGACAGCAGAGACGACCTTAGGCAGAAATTTGGGATTAGTCCGTAGGGATACCCTGCCTTTGTGAAAAACCAAATAAGGCTCTTTGCAGAGTGCATGGAGTTCAGAAATTCTTCTGGTCGATGTGACGCAACTAAAAACAACGTCTTCGAGTGAGAAGGCGTAGCTCTAATCAGGGCTGGTTCAAAGGGTGGCAGCGTAAACTGCTCCAGGACAAAGGGTAGATCCCATGGCGGAATTGGATCCTTAATCGGAGGTCTAAGCTAGAGAATACCTCTCAGGAAGGCTTGTGCCGTGTCCAACCGAGACATGGTGCGTTGGCCTATAGGATAATGACAGGCTGATATGGCACAGAGGTGTACTTTGATTGAGGTGCAGGCCAAGCCTGTCTGAAAAAGAGACAAGAGGTAGTCCAAGACCGACTTTTCTGGACAGTCTAGAGGTGAAAACCCCCACGCTTGAGCCCCTAGGCAAAAAAGCAGGCGCCATTTCATGGCGTAAGTAACCAGTGGCCGGTTTTCGCAGCCACCAGAACATCAGCTACACACTGCGAGACCGAGTGTCATAAAGCTGGCTATGTCTCTAGGAGCCAAGCGTGCAGGCTCAGCGAGCGAAGGTCCAGATGGACCAAGGCCCTCCTCCTGAGACAGCAAGTGAAGTTGATTGGCAGAGGCACGGAGGTTCCCAGGATAGCATGATGTAGTAGAGGGACCAGATCTGCCTGGGCCAGAACGGCGCGATGAGTATCAGTGTCGCTTGTTCTCTGCGAAGTTTCAGAAGAACCCTCTGGATCAACAGAAAGGGGGGAAAAGGCATAGAGGATCTGCCCGCCCAGGAGAGGGACAACGCGTCTCGCCAGAAGACACCAGGCCCTGGATCTAGCGAGCAAAAATTGGACAGTTTTGTGTTGGATGGGGATGCGAAAAGGTCCAACTCTGGTGTACCCCATCTGTGAAACAGATCCTCTACTACCTTCTGGAGTAGTTCACTTTCGTAGTTCTGGCCTGAGGCGGCTCAGGCAGTCTGCAATGCGTCCACTCCTGGGACATGAACAGCAATGAGGTTTGCGCCATGTTGCAAAGCCCAATCCCACACCCTCATGGCCTCCCTACAAGCGGGTAGGAATGGGTGCCTCCTTGTTTGTTGAGGTAATACATCACTGCAGAATTGTCTGTTTGTAACAGAATGGTACCTGGTGGAACCTCCGACTGGAAGGCCTGTAGGGCGTAAAGAACCGCTCTCATTTCCAGGATATTTATGTGGAGATGAGTCTCTTGGGCGGTCCACAGGCTCTGAGACCGGACACCGTCGAGGTGTGCTCCCCATCCGAGCCCCGAGGCGTCTGTGGAGAGTGTCTGTCGGAGACAGGCGCAATGAGGGGACCCCTCGATAGATTCTTGGATCTAGCCACCATTGCCAATCCGGATTACGGTCTTCGTGATCGGACTGGAATCTGCAGATGGTCTTGCTTCGATCTCACTGGACCCGTAGCATCCACTGGGTGACCTGCATGCGGAGACGAGCAAAAGCGGGACTGCTGCAATGGCCGCAGCCATGTGTCTGAGCAGGCAAAGGGGCCAGTCTGGCAGGAGCGGTCTTCTTTGCGAAATGTCCCTGATGAGGGATCTGATGTGTTCCGCTCATGTCCTGGAGAAGCAAAGCTTTCCCTTGGGCGGTGTCCAAACTGCGCTATGAACTAGAGTCTGAAGCAGGAACCAGACAAGACTTTCCTTGATTGATCAAGATGCCCAGCGTCCTCGAACACAGAGAGAGTATAATGAATGGCGGACATCAAGGCCTCCCGAGAGGCGCGTGAGAAGCCAATCATCCAGGTAAGGGAACACGTAGTGGCCTTGTCTCACAGTCGCCGCACTACCGCCATACACCCGTGGAATACCCTAGGTGCCGATGACAGTCCAAAGGGAGGACTGGGAACTGATAATGGTGGCCCTGGAACTCGAGCGCAGAAATGTCGCAATGCGCTCGGCGATGGGTATATGCAGGTATGTGTCCTGCATGTCCAAAAGATGCTAGAAAAGGCGCCTGCTTGAGCATGGGAATCAGACCTGGGAGGTCACCCTGCGGAAGCATTTGTACAAGAACAGACTCGTTGAGGTCCAGGATCGGACGGAGATCCCGTTTTCTTGGAATCAGAAGAAGTGAGAATAATATCCTCGTCCCTCTGGTTCCGTGGAGCGTGCTCTATCGTTTTTTTCAGGAGCGTGAGCACCTCCTGCAGTACAAGCAGGCGGCAGACCCAAGTAACGGGAAAGCAGGGGAGGGCTTTCCGTGGGTGGTGAGAAATTCTATGAAATGGCCTTCTTGACCAACTGGAGAACCCACCGGTTGGTGCTGATCGACTTAGCATCCTGAAAAGTGGCAAGCGATGCGGCGCCGGAAAAAGTCATGCTATGGCAGTACTGGTCCCTGCAGGCTGGGCGGTTCCATGTAACGTTGGGCTCTGCCTGGGGACGACTTAGCCTGGGCTTTCACTGAAAGGTGCCCCTTTGTTGCTGGCGGAGCGTGGCTGCTGTCTTTGTTGCCGGCTGCAGCGACTCTGGTTCCTCTGAAGGAACTGGACCTGGGTCTGTACATGACCTGTATAGACCTGACTGCCTTCCCAGTGTCCTGAAGTTTGATAATCACCTTCTCAGATGGTTCACCAAAGAGTACTTCGCCGTTGTAGGGGACGTCAAGAATGTTCTTCTGTACGTCCGGGGTGAAGCCGGAGACACGGAGCCAAGAGTGCTGCCGGAGACAGATGTCTGAAGCTGCAGCTCTGGCGGATGAGTCTGCAGAATCATATGCGGCTCATAGTACCTGGGTCCCCACATCAGACCCTGTGCGGAGAAGGTTTAGGAGCTCCGCCTTCTGCTTGCCATCTGGAAGTTTATCGACCAGGTCCTGGCCCCTGTTCCCAGAGGGCATTCTGAAACTGTACCATGTGGGTTAGAGCATCTAGTGGCCGCATACATGCGTCTCCCCAGGGCGTCCAATTGTTTGGATTCCTGGTCCGGTGGCTGTGTGCTCATGTGTTGCGGTCTTTGAGACCGGTCATGTGAGACCGTAATGACCAGGAAGTCTGCCAGAGGTTGTTGGGCCAAGTACTGGTCCTCTCTCCGGGCCTTGTACAGGCGGTCAGCTTTCTTCGGCACCGCAGGAGTGGAGTGCGGACGCTTCCACGCAGCCTTGGTGACGTCCGCGAAGGTGTCCACCAAGGGTGGCACTACCACAGGCTTTGGGTCTTTCTGATGAAGATAATGGGCAAGGCGCAGTCTTTCAGGGTTGAGTTCTTCAGCATCCCACCCCATGTTGTCCTGGATGTGCCTCATGATCTCAGAGAAAGAGGGGTCATCCGGAGGAGACCTGGGCAGGTCAGGTGATGAAATGCTGAGTGGAGAAGTAGATCTGGGTAATCCGAGGTATCCGATCTAGAGTCCTCCCGACTGAGTATACCGCCTGACGTCTGGGTAGCTTAAGCTGAGAGATCCTGATGGAGATCTTGAGGAGGCCTTCTCTGATCCTGGGATCTACCCCTAGGAGGTGGAGTCTGCTCCTTGGGGTTGGTGGTCGTCCCTGCTGGCCCCTGTGGTGGAGGAGGCGTGGGAGGTGAAGGAAGAGGAGGTTTCACTGGGACCACGTCTTTTGGATGGTGTCCACCAGAAAGTAAAGAGTCCTTTACTTTGAATATTCATGCCCACGACGGGTCTGGCGCCGGGTCGGATCCTCGGGTGTCTCTGTGTGCTGGGGTTCCCCGGAAGCCCGCATCCTCTGTGTCACCCGCCTGGTCTTGAGGCAATGCGGTGTCCTCCTCCGTGGAGTCCCTGTGACCGTGTCAACCCGGTGACTGGGGCAGTCTTCAGCTCGGTGAGGCTAGCGTTGGTCGCTTGGCCGGCTGCTTCGGGTTCGGTGAATGCTTGGCCAGCGTCTGGTGCTTGGCCGATCTTCTCGGCTCCGAATGCCTGGCCGACTTCAGGTGCTTGGCCGACGTTCGGTCAGTCGTCCGCTTGAGGGACGTCAGGTCCTTAAGTCTTCCTGGGTGGAGGATCCGGGCCCCTAGGGGGCTGGGAGACTGACCTGGAGTCGGGGTCCCGACGGGTGGAAGAGGAAGACTTGTGACGTTCAGAGGACTTTGAAGAGGCCCGAGAGGGAGTAGAGGAAGACGAGGGCCTGGAAGTCTTGATGGGCTGAAGAGGCGAAGAACTGCTGGAAGCCCAGACCTAGCCCCGGAGGAGAGCAGTCGATCGGGTGGAGCCTGAGCTCTGCGAATCCGAGGCCCAGTTCGGGATCTTGACCTTGCCTTCTCCCAGTGTTTGTGGACCCTGGAGGAAGAATCGCCCCTGGAGGAAGGTTCTTTGTCCATCCTACTAAGTTTTCCTCTAGCAGGTAAGCTGAAGTGCCTTCTGATGTGGGATCCTGAGTGCGGCTGTTGAACCCTTGGCAAGGTGCAGGCCTTGGTGTCGTGATCCGGGCCTAAGCACACGCATGGGAAGAAGAAGGATCCTTGAAAGGGATCTGTTTTCTGCAGGCACACTTTGAAAGGTGACCCTCAAAGGAAGGAGTTGAGGACATTAGTTAGGTAGAAACTCTTGAAGTTCTAAGAAATCGTCAGACGCTAGGTAGAGACCGAGAGGTCGATGCTGGCGAGTAGATGGCGGAAAAGAACTGGGGATTCTGGGGGACCCGCCTCACTACTGTGCCTGTCATTGGGCGGGTCGAAGCGGTCCCCACGAATACTGCTAGATAGAAATTTCTGTGGGTCCTGGCGCCCGGCTTCAGTCCTAATGGTGTAACCTGCTGCAAGAGTTGTTTCAAGTAAGATCGTCTGAAACACTTTTTTTTTTTCTTAAAGAACTGTTAAGGATCGGTACCTCACACTAAACTGTAAATAAAATTAAAGCAAAAACCAGACAATCAGTTCCGTCCGAACTAACTGAAAACCTTTTTACAATTTCCACACACAGAAACACCACTCAGTCCACTACCTAAGCATTTACTGTACCGCAGACAGGGATCTGAACCGAAGTAAAATAAAGAAAATGCGGTATAAAACAGACATTTTACTGTTACCGAACCGAAAGCGATGGAGAGATCTCCGGTGTGATTGTTCAGTTAGACGGAGTAAAGAATATACAGGTTACTCACCTGTAACAGGAGTTCTAGGAATGGTATATGTTGTTCATCCACACTGTCTGGCAGGTATCCTTGCTGCTTTAAATCTTGCCGGAAGGTCTTCAAGCTGGCTCCTCCCACCCACCCGGGTGGTAAAACACTCGGCTCCGCCCGACGCCAGATCTGGCCGCTGGAAGCTCAGGTTGTGCTTGGTCGAGCCGGGAAGGTCGTGGAGTAGTGTGGATGAAACACATATACCATTCCTAGAACTCCTGTTACAGGTGAGTAACCTGTATTTCTAGGGACATAGATATGTTGTTCATCCACACTGTCTGGCAGACTCCTAGCAGTTCTCCGGAGGAGGGAGGCAAGCACACCCCGATACTTACTTGGGAAAGACTGGAGAACCGAGGCCCCAAAACCAGCATCCCGGCGTGACTCAAGGTCGATGTGGTAATGGGTAATAAAGGTGTGCTGACTTCCAGGTAGCAGCCCTGCAGATTTCCTGGATAGGGGCGTCCCTGGAAGCAGCCACCGATGCAGCAGTATGGTGGGTAGAATGAGCTCTTATCCCTCTGGGAGGCTCCATGCCCGCCAACTTATAGCAGAGATCTATGCAGGAGGTGACCCACCTGCCTATAGCAGCTTGGCTGCAGGTCTGCCAGGTGCTGACTTCAGCGTGGGGTGACAAACAGCTGGCGAACCTCTCCCAATTTCAGCAGCTTGCGCTCCCTTATAATAAGCTAGCCCTTCTAGGGTCCCAAGTATGGAGCCAGACTGGCCTCCGGGGTGTGACTGGGGTAGAACACCGGCAGAGTCAACACCTGGTTAAGGTGAAACTCCGACACCACCTTCGGAAGGAATTCGGGTGGGGGCGCAGGACAACCTTGTCCCTGTGGAAGACCAGGTAAGGAGACTCAATGCAGAGCGCCTGGAGTTCTCCCATCCTTCTGGCTGACGTGATAGCCACCAAGAGCGGTCTTCCGACAAGTGAAGATCACACCTGTGCATTGGTTCGAATGGATTGCCCATGAGCTTTGCCAATACCAGCAGTAAATCCCACGGAGGTGGAGGTTCTCGCACCGGAGGGGAAATGTGATCAAGGCCTTTGAAAAAGCGCCAGACCACCTTCTCCTGCGCTACCGACTGCTCCCCGGCCCGCGCCCGGTAAGCAGAGATGGCTGCCAGGTGCACCTTTAGGGTCGTCGACCTAAGCCCTCGACTGGAAAGGGACCATAAATAGTCCAAAATGCTTGCCACAGAACAGGAGGAAGGGTCCAAGCCCTTGCCCTGACACCAAATGGAAAATCTCTTCCATTTGAAGGCGTAGCATTTTCTGGTCGACTCCTTACGGGACGCCTCAACAACATTGAGGACCTCGTCGGAAAGACCCAAGGCCTGGAACTCTAGCCGCTCAGGAACCAGGCCGTCAGGTGCAGGGATTGAAGGTCCGGATGGAACACCTTCCCCTGATTGACTGAGAGCAGGTCCGGGCGAGCTGGAAGCTGCCTCGGGAGCCTTGAGCTGAGGCTGAGGAGATCTGGGTACCAGAACTGGCGGGGCCAGTCTGCGGCTATCAGAATCACCTGCGCCTTGTCCCTCCTTGCCTTGAGAAGCACCTTGTGAATCAAGGGAAATGGGGGAAAGGCGTAAAAGAGGCCCGGGTCCAGAGCCTCGAGAAGGCATCCCCTGCAGCGAGCCCTGCTGAGGGGGGCGGGCATGAAACAGCCTCAGCTTCGCGTTCTCCCTGAAGGAAAACAGGTCCACCTGAGGTGTGCCCCAGTGGGAGAACAGGTCTTGTACTACCTCCGGCAGGAGAGACCACTCGTGAGATGCAGCCCCTATCCGGCTCAGGGCATCGGCCAGGGTGTTGGAGGCTCCTGCCACATGAATGGCTAGGAGATCCACCTCCAAGCTGCGCCTGCAGAGTGACCAAATGCGGAGAGCTTCCTTGCATAAAGCATGGGCGGCGTCCCGCCCTGGCGGTTCAGGTAGTACATGGTCGTGGTATTGTCCGTCCTGGACTCTGACCACTTGACCCGGAGAAAGCGGGCAAAGGTGGTGAGAGCTAGGCGGACTGCTCGGAGCTCCAGCAGGCTGATGTGGCATCGGGACTCCCGCGGGGACCAGAGGCCGTGCACTCGGTGTTCCCCCAGATGGGCACCCCAACCCATCAGAGAGGCATCGGTCGATAGAGAGACCGTCGGCTCGGGGAGGACAAACGGGATGCCCTCCTGCAGATGAGATGGAACGGTCCACCACTGGAGAGCGTTCCACATCTCCTGGGTCACTATCACTAGCTGGTCCAATGGATCGCAGCGTTGTGACCACTGGCTGGCCAGTCCCCACTGAAGGGGTGCATGTGCCAGCGTGCCCAACAGAGCCACGCTGGTACAGGCCACCATGAGACCCAGGAGGGCGAGGGAAGTCCCGGGCAGGTGCGATTGCCCAACCAGAAATGATTGGGCAAAGGAGGTAAGAACTCGGCCCTGTCCGCCAGGAGCCGTACTTGGCTCAAGAGAGTCGAGCTCTGCCCCGATGAACAGGATCACCTGCTTCGGCTCGAGTTCCGACTTGGCCTCGTTGATGAGAAGGCCGACTTGAGAGCAAACCTGGAGGGCCAGATCTCTGGACCGCTCCACCTCCTGTCTGGAGGGGGCTGCTATCAGCCAATCGTCCAGGTAAGAGTACACCCGGACCCCTCGGTGCTGCAGGAATGCTGTCACCACTGCCATGCATTTGGTGAAGACCCTGGGAGCTGGAGATAAGCCGAAGGGCATGGCTTGGAACTCGAAGAGGATCCCTCCGCTCATGAAGGAATCTCCGCGATGACGGACGGATGGAGACGTGAAAGAACGGCCCTGTGGGTCCAGAGAGCAGAACCACACGCCGGTTCCAGAGATGGTATTATCTGTGCTAGAGTGACCATTCTGAAGGTTCGAGACCTTAGGAACTTGTTCAGGTCGGTGCAGTCGAGAATGGGCGCCAGCCCCGTCCGTTCGGAACCAGGAAATACCTGGACACGAACCCCAGGTCTGAGGGGTCCTCTACCTCCCTTTGGAGGAGGAGGCGATGTCGGCTCGACAGAGCCACCAGTGAGGCTGCAGACCCGAGGCCCCCGAGTGCGACGGCTCTGAAGGGCGGGCCTGCTCAATTCTAGAGGCAGGCCTTTTCCCACCACCTTCAGTACCCACCTGTCCGTGGTAACAGCGGACCAGGCGGAAAGGAAGTGTCTGAGCCGTCCCCCCACAGGGGGGAACCAGGGGTGAGGTGACAGGGATGAGGCGACACCCCTCAGCCCGTCACTGGGCAGGCTTGGAGGAGGGACCGGCCGAGGGACCTCCTGGGCCTTTACCTCCCTGCTTCCTGTTGGAGGAAGCCGACGGCTTGGGCTTGGGATACCAAGGTCGAGCCTGAAGGGCTTAGGCTGTGGCTTGCGGCCTTAGTCCTTCTGAGCGGAAGAGCCCGAGTCCAAGGTAGCATTGGACTTCTCGATCCTCTGCAGGTGACCTTCCACCCCAGGGCTGAAGAGGTCAGTCCCCAAAAAGGGAACATCCGCCAACTTGTGCTGGGTATCCGAGTAAAGGTGGATATCCTCAGCCAAGCCCGACGACGCATAGCCCTCGGCCGCCACAGACCTGGCACATGAGTCCCAATGTCTAGCAGTCTGGAGCTGCTGTTTAGCCACTGCCCTGCCCTGGTCCGCACCTGCCTGGCGGTAGTCTGCAGATCTGCGGGAGATGAGGGACAACCCTCATCAGGGAGCCCAACAGGGCGTGAGAAAATGTGCCATGAGGGCGGCCGAACTGGCCTGGCCGAAACCGAGAGAGGGCACGCCAGCATAAACTTTCGCCCGGCATAATCCAATTTCTTGGATTCCTAGTCGGGAGGTTAGTCTACATCCCTGGCGTTCCCGGCACACCGGAAAACGCTGTCGGTAACCAACCCCTCGGCCGAGGGGTGTTCCGAAAAACCGGACAGGGAACCGGTAGGGACCGCATACTTCCTGGCCATCCTGGCCGAAGGCGCAGGGCAGGAAGCAGGACGCTGCCAAAGTTCCAAGGCCGGACCCACTATGGCTTCCGCCACCGGAAAGGCCTCCGTAGGAGAATCCCCTCGGTCCAGAATCTCCGTGAGGGGATACCTGGCCCGGTTAGAAACGGGTTCGAGCTTCATCCCGGTGGACTCCGAGATGAGTCAAAGCAACCCTAAGAAGGACGAAGGGCTATCGTCCACTGACTGCCCTCCCGAGGACTCCAAGTCCATGCGCTTGGAGAAGAGGGAGGAACCATCATCGGACTCGGAAGAGTCCTCAAAGAGCTGCCTCCTGCCGAGGTTTATCGGGAGTGAGGGTGACAGACAGCCTATGGGGCAAACCCAAGGCCGACCGAGAATTTTTGGTCGGAGCCCCAACTAATGGCTGTGGAGGCTGAGGTTCCACCAGAATCGGTGGGGCAGCTGGAATTGGCCGAACAACCGGCCTGGGAACAGGCTCCTCGGCTACAACGAGGGATTGTTTAGGCTGCTCAGTGACAACCACTTAATGGCTGGGGAAGACAGCTGAGTTGGCTTATTCCCGGTCAAAAAGGAGCTGTTACCACATGAGTTCATCGTACATCCGATGCAACTTAGCGAAGCCTCCCTGCGTCGAGGAAGAGTGGCGGCGCCCGGCACTCGCGGTGCCGAGACCGCCTATGGCGGCGGGATCGGTCGGACGCGGGGATGTCCGAGACAGAGAGTCTCGACTAGGCCGAGAAGGCAAGGAGAAGTGTCGAGACGGCACGCCCTCGGCTCAGACGATCCCACAGAAGGCTCCGGACTGGAGGCACAGATGAGCGACGGGATCCTCCAGCTCTCACCCGGGGAACCCGGGAGGGGATTCTCAAGCTTCTCCAGACAACAACCCGTCTAACAGGTCGAGAAAAATCTAGCGACCGTCGTCAAGTGAGTCTCGGGTCAACTGACCTGGCGGGGAACACCGTGAAGCCAGTGGTCAAGCTGTGAGGGGTCGATCGAAGCTCCACTGTGCGACAAGGGAGAGGGATCTTCCCGCCTCCCAAGAGCGTCTGACGGAGAGACTTACTTTTGCTCTTTTGGACCTGGAAAAAGGTCGAAAAAGGATGGACCCTCACCTCTTAGGTCAGAGAAGAGACACTCATAAAGAAGCAAATACGAGGCACACCGAGAGGCGGGACAAATGCACGCAGCTTGAGGAAGCGGCCAGCGCACGCCTCCTCTTCGAGCGATCATCTGCTCGAGCTGATCCGCCCCGGAAGCCGCCCGCCCTATGGACACGCCAACCGGACCTCTAGATTTCACGGTGGAATTCTCTTCTCGGGCGCCCCAGTTTGTGGCCAGACACGGTCTTCAAGGACGTGGGCACGAAGAAACTGGAAGTCGCGGGCCTGAGGTGCGTGCTCAAGGCCCAGGCAGTGAGCCATGCGTGGGTCTTGAGGATCGTCTAAACATCTTCCACAGCAGGGCACCTCCTGAAACCGAGGTCGGTTGTCCATCGCCCAGCGGGAGAAGAAGACCCAGGAATATGTAAAAACTTTTGATTCGAACTTTAAGAATTAGAACCAGTCTTAATGGAGAGTTAAGGAGGGAACCTGAGCTTCAAGCGGTAAGGAAGATCTGGCGTCATGGGGCCGGCCGAGTTTTACCACCGGGTGGGAGGAGACCAACTTGAAGACCTTCGGTGGGGATTTAAAGCAGAGGATACCTGCCAGTGTGGATGAACAACATATCCATGTCCCTAGAACTGCGGGTTACACTTGAAAGTGCAGCAGACAGAGGTCTGAACCGAACTCGAGCTTAACGCTCTATGCTCTGGCATAGTTAACTCTTTCCTCTCGGAACAGTTCAAGTGTAGGGGCTAACTGCATAATGTTAGAATACAGCCAAGACTTCATGTTGTTTGAACTAACTCTATAGTTGGGAATTGTTTCTAAAATGTTTTGCCAAAAGGCATCACACAGATTTTTAGGGTCAAAAGACTGAAGTTGAGAACCCCAAAAGAACATAAACACGTAGTGAAACCACCAAAACATTAAGATAAACCCTTAAAAAGATAATGCATCCCAAGTACACCTCTGAGGTGCAGCACTGTGCCTGCCATGCCACATCCCAAAACACTGGGTTCCAGGAGGGGAGGCAGGGAGGTCAGAACACAGCAAAACTCCATTAGAAGAAACAACATTACTATAGTAATTTTTTCTTCAAACAACATGAAGTCTTGCTGTACTGACTATATACGAACTACCAACAGTACCCCCTTGGAGGAGGGAATCACAGAGCCTATTTTGGGATCAAGGCTCTGCAGCCCAGTTGTGCCAAACCTATCATACTTCGACCAAATGTCAAGAGAGTAATGCTTGCTAACTGTATTACAGTTTTCCAGGTGGCTGCTTTACAGATTTCCACTAATGGTATCTCTCTAGCTGCCGCGACTGAAGCAGCTGTACCTCTGATGGAGTGAGCCCTCAGGCTAGGGAGGCCTTTCCCAACTCTGAATACCAGAACTGGATACAGAGACAATCCACCTGGCAATAGTTCTCTTGGTGGCAGGTTTGCCTTTCGCACCTCTCCATAGGTGAGAAACTACTGAGAACAGCCATTCCTATGTGCCTTAGTATGCTCCACATAGTAACTAAGAGCCCTCTTTACATCAAGACTGTGTAATCTTTCTGCAAAGGAAGAATGGTCAGTGAAAAATACAGGCAATGACAGACTGATTCAAATGAAAGTCTGGCACCACCTTATCCCTGTGAAATGAAATTAGGTTCCACTGATAATTCACTGATTCTCCTGGCCCAAGTAATGGTTACCAAGAACACTATTTTCCAAGTCAAGTATTTCAACTCAGCGGAGGATAAAGGCTCAAATGGGGGCTGCATGAGCTCTGCAGTACAGATATTCAAGTCCCAAGAAGGCTGGGCTCCTAAAGGAGAATTAACACGTAATAAACCCTTGAAGAATTTCTGAAAACTGGATGAGAAGCTAGGGAAGAGCTCTTACCAGCAGAAAGGAAGGCAGACAGCTGCCAAATGTACCATGAGAGTAGTAGGTCGGAGGCCCAAACTGTTAAGATGCAACCATCTAGTCCAAAATAGTGGCAATATCAGCCAGCTCTGGCTTGACATGCTTTTTGGAGTACACCAAAACCCAAATCTTTTCCATTTATAGTTGCAAGTCTTCCTAGTAGCAGGTTTCCTGCTAACCTTTAGAATATCCAGGACTGCTTGGGAAGGTGCAAGCTTGCATATTCTAGCTATTCAAGAGCCAAGCTTTGAGCCTGAGGTCTGAAGATTGGGATACAGAATCATCCCCGAGAGGAGGTGAGTGGAGCTGAACTGTTTGGGAACACACAAGGCATTGTTACTGACAGTGACAGCAGTAGAAGATACCAAGGTTGTCTGGCCAATCTGGAGCCACTAGAATCACCTTGCAAGATTGAGACTTGATCTTGATCAAGACCCTGAATACCAGAGGAAAGGCATACAGAAACCTGCCTGTCAGTTCAGCAAGAGAGCATCCTGAATGACGGGCCCAAAAGGTGGTCTGCAACAAAAATAGGAAGTTGATGATTGTCCGGGGCTGCAAAGAGATCCATCTCTGGAGTGCCCCATCTCTTGAACATGACCTGAAGAACTAGAGGTTCAGGGCCCATTCAGGATGACCCTGGAAATCCTGCTGAGGGCATCTGCTAGAATGCTGTCCTTCCCTGGTAGATGCACAGCTATCAGGAAGCCTGAATGGAATAGCTAGAGACCATACTTTCATGGCCTCCGTGCACAAGGCCAAGGACCGAGTGCCTCCTTGCTTGTTGATTTACCACATGGTTAGTAGTATTGTCTTTCCTGATCTACACCACTTTCACCTGAAACAGCAGTTGACAATGCCTGAAGTGCAAAAAGACAGCTCTTGGTTCGAGAAGGTTTATGTGAAGGAGGACTCCTGGTGAGACCAGGTTCCCTGAGCTGTAAGCTGACCTAGGTTAGCCCCACCCCAGTAAAGAGGCATCTGCGGTGAGAATCACTGAAGGAGTCTGACTGATAAAGGGACATCTTGTCGAGATTGTACTCCTCCAGCCACCACTGGAGGTCCTGAACTAGGGTCTGAGACACAGGAACCAATTTGGAGAAGGGCCTTTTCTGAGACCAACAGGATCTGAGATGAACTAGAATGTCTCATCTAAAATCTTGCTCCCTGAACCACAGCTGTGGATGCTGCCATGTGACCCAGCAATTGTAGAAAGTGTCTGGCTGGATGAGAAACTAGAGGACGAAAGAGAAGCCAGAGTGACCAGGGTTGAACCCCACGAGAGGAAAAATGCTCTTGCCTGAATAGTATCCAGTTCCACCCCCATGAATGTGAGGGTCTGGTCTAGTTCCAGGACAGACCTTTCTAGGTTAAGATGGAACCAAAAGTCCAGAAGCTTTGGGTGACCTCTAGAGCTGACTTGACTTGGTCTGAGGACTGGCCTACCACTAGCCAGTCGTCCAGGTAAGGAACAGAATGATGCCCTGCCTCCTGAGGAATGCCACCACTACTGCGAGACACTTTGAAACACCCTTGAAGCAGATGTTAGGCCGAAGGCATGGCTCTGAATTGATATGGCCTGAACGCAACTGAAACCGGTACTTTCTGTTGGAATGTCCGATGTGGAAACAGGCATCCTTGAGATCCAGAGAGGCTAGGCCAGTCTCCTGGTCTCAGAGAGGAAGAATTACCCCCAGAGTCACCATCTTGAATTCTGGTTTTGCTTAATGTCTGTTCAGGTATCTTGAATCTAGGATGGGCCACCACTCCAGTCTTTTTCTGGGGTGAGGAAGTATCAGGAATACAGTCCCTTTCCCTGTGACAAGTAGGTACCGGCTCTACTGCCTGAAGAAGAAGTAGAGAGGAGACTTCTGCCTCTAGGGCCTTTGTCTACAAGGAGAGGAGGAATGAAAGACTTGGCTTTCAGTTTTGGGAAACTTTGAACCTAGAGCAAGTCCCTGGCTCACTACTTCTAGGACCCATTTGTCTGAAGTAATTCCAAGCCTGGAAGTAGTAAGCCAGCCTGCCCCCGACAGGAACTGGGAGGTGACCTGACCGACACCTCAGGGTGTCTGCTTGGCAGGGCTTAGACTGAGTGGATGATGGGGTCCTGGTCATCCGCCTGCTTCTTCCCTGAAGAACCCCTCTGCTGGAAAAGAAGAGGAGGAGGTGTGAGCTTGGTAAAAGGCCTGCCCTTAAACTGCTGCCTCTGGGGTGGTCTGCTTTTCTTTAGGCTGCAGTACTCCTATAGGTGGTCCTGTATTCATCTATCTTCATGTAATTCTGCCTGCTCCCCAAAGAAGAATTACCAGTGACAAGAAAATCCATAGCCTTAGCCTGGTTATCCTGCGAGAGGTTGGTACATCTAAGCCAAGCAAATCTCCTCATGGAGATAGATGTAGCCATGACCCTGGAATGAACATCATTAGAGTCTACAGCAGCATGAAACTGCACTTTTGATGCCTCAATACCATTTGCAGCCACCTGCTCCAGCTGCTTGGCCAGCTGGGGAGGGGCATTCCTGGCCAGCTCCAGAACCATATCCCACGTAGACTTCTGGTACCTGGCTGTATATGCCATATAATTCGATTGCCTGAGTCCCAAAGGAGGATGCCAAGTACTGCTTCTTCCACTTTCCTGGAATCCTTATTTGAGGTGAGATGCCAGAGGGATGTTAGCCTGGTCACAAGCTGCAGCTTGCACTACTCAACATTGGAATGACCCTTGACTGCACCTGGTAAGGGTTTGTTGCTTTTGATAACAGAACATGATACACTGAATGAGCCACCTGGACAGCGACTGTTTAGAAACAGGAGCTCCCATCACTCTGTGGGCAAAGGAGACAAAAAGCAGGTCCAATTTTCGGTGGTGTTTGGTTCTGGTCAGGTAGTATCGGAGACACCTATACACATCTAGGGTGTGCAACAGGGCCTCTCCTCGATTCGAATAGTTGGGAAAGTACACTGGTAGATCGATGTCCTATTTAAGGGTGACAGCAGAGACGACCTTAGGCAGAAATTTGGGATTAGTCCGTAGGGATACCCTGCCTTTGTGAAAAACCAAATAAGGCTCTTTGCACGAGTGCATGGAGTTCAGAAATTCTTCTGGTCGATGTAACGGCAACTAAAAACAACGTCTTCCGAGTGAGAAGACGTAGCTCGCAATCCGCGGCTGGTTCAAAGGGTGGCAGCGTAAACTGCTCCAGGACAAAGGGTAGATCCCATGGCGGAATTGGATCCTTAATCGGAGGTCTAAGCTAGAGAATACCTCTCAGGAAGGCTTGTGCCGTGTCCAACCGAGACATGGTGCGTTGGCCTATAGGATAATGACAGGCTGATATGGCACAGAGGTGTACTTTGATTGAGGTGCAGGCCAAGCCTGTCTGAAAAAGACAAAAGAGGTAGTCCAAGACCGACTTTCTGGACAGTCTAGAGGTGGAAACCCACGCTTGAGCCCCTAGGCAAAAAAGCGGCGCCATTTCATGGCGTAAGTATACCAGTGCCGGTTTCTCGCAGCCACCAGAACATCAGCTACCTTTTGCGAGACCCCGTGTCGCAAAATGGCTATGTCTCTAGGAGCCAAGCGTGCAGGCTCAACGAACGAAGGTCCAGATGGACCAAGGAGCCCTCCTCCTGAGACAGCAAGTGAAAGTTGATTGGCAGAGGCACCGGAGGTTCCCAGGATAGCATGATGTAGTAGAAGGGACCAGATCTGCCTGGGCCAGAACGGCGCGATGAGTATCAGTGTCGCTTGTTCTCTGCGAAGTTTCAGAAGAACCCTCTGGATCAACAGAAAGGGGGGAAAAGGCATAGAGGATCTGCCCGCCCAGGAGAGGGACAACGCGTCTCGCCAGAAGACACCAGGCCCTGGATCTAGCGAGCAAAAATTGGACAGTTTTGTGTTGGATGGGGATGCGAAAAGGTCCAACTCTGGTGTACCCCATCTGTGAAACAGATCCTCTACTACCTTCTGGAGTAGTTCCCACTCGTGGATTCTGGCCTGAGAGCGGCTCAGGCAGTCTGCAATGACGTCCACTCCTGGGACATGAACAGCAATGAGGTTTGCGCCATGTTGCAAAGCCCAATCCCACACCCTCATGGCCTCCCTACAAAGCGGGTAGGAATGGGTGCCTCCTTGTTTGTTGAGGTAATACATCACTGCAGAATTGTCTGTTTGTAACAGAATGGTACCTGGTGGAACCTCCGACTGGAAGGCCTGTAGGGCGTAAAGAACCGCTCTCATTTCCAGGATATTTATGTGGAGATGAGTCTCTTGGGCGGTCCACAGGCTCTGAGACGGACACCCGTCGGGTGTGCTCCCCATCCGAGCCCAGGCGTCTGTGGAGAGTGTCTGTCGGAGACAGCGCCAATGAAGGGGACCCCTCCCGATAGATTCTTCGGATCTAGCCACCATTGCCAATCCCGGATTACGGTCTTCGTGATCCGGACTGGAATCTGCAGATGGTCTTGCTTTCGATCTCACTGGACCCGTAGCATCCACTGGGTGACCTGCATGCGGAGACGAGCAAGCGGGACTGCTGCAATGGCCGCAGCCATGTGTCTGAGCAGGCAAAGGGCCAGTCTGGCAGGAACGGTCTTCTTTGCCGAAATGTCCCTGATGAGGGATCTGATGTGTTCAGCTCTGTCCTGGAGAAGCAAAGCTTTCCCTTGGACGGTGTCCAGAACTGCGCCTATGAACTAGAGTCTGAAACGGAACCAGACAAGACTTTCCTTGATTGATCAAGATGCCCAGCCTCTCGAACACAGAGAGAGTATAATGAATGGCGGACATCAAGGCCTCCCGAGAGGGCGCCGTGAGAAGCCAGTCATCCAGGTAGGGGAACACGTAGTGGCCTTGTCTCACAGTCGCCGCTACGACCGCCATACACTTCGTGAATACCCTAGGTGCCGATGACAGTCCAAAAGGGAGGACTCGGAACTGATAATGGTGGCCCTGGAACTCGGAGCGCAGAAATGTCCTGTGCGCTCGAGCGATGGGTATATGCAGGTATGTGTCCTGCATGTCCAAAGATGCTAGAAAGGCGCCCTGCTTGAGCATGGGAATCAGACCTGGGAGGGTCACCATGCGGAAGCATTTGTACAGAACTGACTCGTTGAGGTCCAGGATCGGACGGAGATCCCGTTTTCTTGGGAATCAGAAAGAAGTGAGAATAATATCCTGCGTCCCTCTGGTTCCGTGGAACGTGCTCTATCGTTTTTTTTTTTCAGGAGCGTGAGCACCTCCTGCAGTACAAGCAGGGCGTGCAGACCCAAGTAACGGGAAAGCAGGGGAGGGCTTTCCGGTGGGTGGTAGAGAAATTCTATGAAATGGCCCTTCTTGACCAACTGGAGAACCCACCGGTTGGTGCTGATCGACTTAGCATCCTGAAAAGTGGCAAGCGATGCGACGCCCGGAAAAAGTCATGCTATGGCAGTACTGGTCCCTGCAGGCTGGGCCGGTTCCGTGTAACGTTGGGCTCTGCCTGGGGACGACTTAGCCTGGGCTTTTCACTGAAAGGTGCCCCTTTGTTGCTGGCCGGAACGTGGCTGCTGTCTTTGTTGCCGGCTGCGAAAACGGCTCTGGTTCCTACGAAAGGAACTGGACCTGGGTCTGTACATGACCTGTATAGACCTGACTGCCTTCCCAGTGTCCTGAAGTTTGATAATCACCTTCTCAGATGGTTCACCAAAGAGTACTTCGCCGTTGTAGGGGACGTCAAGAATGTTCTTCTGTACGTCCGGGGTGAAGCCGGAGACACGGAGCCAAGAGTGCTGCCGGAGACAGATGTCTGAAGCTGCAGCTCTGGCGGATGAGTCTGCAGAATCATATGCGGCTCATAGTACCTGGGTCCCCACATCAGACCCTGTGCGGAGAAGGTTTAGGAGCTCCGCCTTCTGCTTGCCATCTGGAAGTTTATCGACCAGGTCCTGGCCCTGTTCCCAGAGGGCATTCTGAAACTGTACCATGTGGGTTAGGAGCATCTAGTGGCCGCATACATGCGTCTCCCCAGGGCGTCCAATTGTTTGGATTCCTGGTCCGGTGGCTGTGTGCTCATGTGTTGCGGTCTTTGAGACCTGTCATGTGAGACCGTAATGACCAGGAAGTCTGCCAGAGGTTGTTGGGCCAAGTACTGGTCCTCTCTCCGGGCCTTGTACAGGCGGTCAGCTTTCTTCGGCACCGCAGGAGTGGAGTGCGGACGCTTCCACGCAGCCTTGGTGACGTCTGCGAAGGTGTCCACCAAGGGTGGCACTACCACAGGCTTTGGGTCTTTCTGATGAAGATAATGGCAAGGCGCAGTCTTTCAGGTAGAGTTCTTCAGCATCCCACCCCATGTTGTCCTGGATGTGCCTCATGATCTCAGAGAAAGAGGGTCATCCGGAGGAGACCTGGGCAGGTCAGGTGATGAAATGGTGGTCGTCCTGCTGAGTGGAGAAGTAGATCTGGAGTAATCCGAGGTATCCGATCTAGAGTCCTCCCCCGACTGAGTATACCGCCGACGTCTGGGTCGCTTGCGGCTGAGAGATCCTGATGGAGATCTTGAGGGAGGCCTTCTCTGATCCTGGGATCTACCCCTAGGAGGTGGAGTCTGCTCCTTGGGGGTTGGTGGTCGTCCTGCTGGCCCCTGTGGTGGAGGAGGGGGCGTAGGAGGTGAAGGAAGAGGAGGTTTCACTGGGACCACGTCTTTTCGGATGGTGTCCCACCAGAAAGTAAAGAGTTCCTTTACTTCTTGAATATTCATGCCCTACGACGGGTCTGGCGCCGGGTCGGATCCTCGGGTGTCTCTGGTGTGGGCGAAGGTTCCCTCGGAAGCCCGGCATCCTCTGTGTCACCCGCCTGGTCTTCGGGCAATGCGGTGTCCTCCTCCGTGGAGTCCCTGTGACCGGTGTCAACCGGTGACTGGGGGACGGTCTTCAGCTCCGGTGAGGCTGACGTTGGTCGCTTGGCCGGCTGCTTCGGGTCCGGTGAATGCTTGGCCAGCGTCTGGTGCTTGGCCGATCTTCTCGGCTCCGAATGCCTGGCCGACTTCAGGTGCTTGGCCGACGCTGGGTCAGTCGTCCGCTTGAGGGACGTCAGGTCCTTAAGTCTTCCTGGGTGGAGGATCCGGGCCCCTAGGGGGCTGGGAGACTGACCTGGAGTCGGGTTCCCGACGGGTGGAAGAGGAAGACTTGTGACGTTCAGAGGACTTTGAAGAGGCCCGAGAGGGAGTAGAGGAAGACGAGGGCCTGGAAGTCTTGATGGGCTGAAGAGGCGAAGAACTGCTGGAAGCCCAGACCTAGCCCCGGAGGGAGAGCAGTCCGATCGGGTGGAGCCTGAGCTCTGCGAATCCGAGGCCCAGTTCGGGGATCTTGACCTTGCCTTCTCCCAGTGTTTGTGGACCCTGGAGGAAGAATCGCCCCTGGAGGAAGGTTCTTTGTCCATCCTACTAAGTTTTTCCTCTAGCAGGTAAGCCTGAAGTGCCTTCTGATGGCGGATCCTGGTGCGGCTGTTGAACCCTTGGCAAAAGGTGCAGGCCTTGGTGTCGTGATCCGGGCCTAAGCACCGCATGCAGGAAGAAGAAGGATCCTTGAAAGGGATCTGTTTTCTGCAGGCACACTTTGAAAGGTGACCCTCAAAGGAAGGAGTTGGAGAGGACATTAGTTAGGTAGAAACTCTTGAAGTTCTAAGTCGTCGTACGCTAGGTAGAGACCGAGAGGTCGATGCTGGCGAGTAGATGGCGGGAAAAGAACTGGGGATTCTGGGGGACCGCCCCCTTACGTACTGTGCCTGTCGTCGGGGGCGGGTCGGGGGCGGTCCCCACTGAATACTGCTAGATAGAAAATTTCTGTGGGGTCCTGGCGCCTGCCGGCTTCAGTCCTAATGGTGTAACCTGCTGCAAGAGTTGTTTCTCGAAGTAAGATCGTCTGAAACACTTTTTTTTTTTCTTAAAGAACTGTTAAGGATCGGTACCTCACACTAAACTGTAAATAAAATTAAAGCAAAAACCAGACAATCAGTTCCGTCCGAACTAACTGAAAACCTTTTTACAATTTCCACACAGAAACACCACTCAGTCCACTACCTAAGCATTTACTGTACACGCAGACAGGGATCTGAACCAGTAAAATAAAGAAAATGCGGTATAAAACAGACATTTTACTGTTACCGAACCGAAAGCGATGGAGAGATCTCGTGTGATTGTTCAGTTAGACGGAGAAGAATATACAGGTTACTCACCTGTAACAGGAGTTCTAGGAATGGTATATGTTGTTCATCCACACTGTCTGGCAGGTATCCTTGCTGCTTTAAATCTTGCGGAAGGTCTTCAAGCTGGCTCCTCCACCCACCGGTGGTAAAACTCAGCTCCACCCGCTGCGCCAGATCTGGCCGCTGGAAGCTCAGGTTGTCTTGCGTCGAAGCCGGGAGGTCGGTGGGTAGTGTGGATAGACAACATATACCATTCCTAGAACTCCTGTTACAGGTGAGTAACCTGTATTTCTAGGGACATAGATATGTTGTTCATCCACACTGTCTGGCAGACTCTAGCAGTTCTCCGGGAGGAGGGAGGCAAGGCACACACCGATACTTACTTGGGAAAGAGACTGGAGAACCGAGGCCCAAAACCAGCATCCCGGCGTGACTCAAGGCGATGTGGTAATGGGTAATAAAGGTGTGCTGACTTCCAGGTAGCAGCCCTGCAGATTTCCTGGATAGGGCGTCCCTGGAAGCAGCCACGATGCAGCAGTATGGTGGGTAGAATGAGCTCTTATCCCTCTGGGAGGCTCCATGCCCGCCAACTTATAGCAGAGATCTATGCAGGAGGTGACCCACCTGCCTATCGCGCTTGGCTGCAGGTCTGCCAGGTGTGACTTCAGCGTGGGTGACAAACAGCTGGCGAACCTCTCCCAATTTCAGCGCTTGCGCCCTTATAATAAGCTTAGCGCCCTTCTAGGGTCCAAGTATGGAGCCCAGACCGGCCTCCGAGGTGTGACTGGGGTAGAACACCGGCAGAGTCAACACCTGGTTAAGCTGAAACTCCGACACCACCTTCGGAAGGAATTTCGGGTGGGGGCGCAGGACAACCTTGTCCCTGTGGAAGACCAGGTAAGGAGACTCAATGCAGGCGCCTGGAGTTCTCCATCCTTCTGGCTGACGTGATAGCCACCAAGAGCGGTCTTCCGACAAGTGAGAGATCACACCTGTGCATTGGTTCGAATGGCATGCCCATGAGCTTTGCCAGTACCAGCAGTAAATCCCACAGAGGTGGAGGTTCTCGCACTGGAGGGGAAATGTGATCAAGGCCTTTGAAGAAGCGCCAGACCACCTTCTCCTGCGCCACCGACTGCTCCCGGCCCGCGCCCGGTAAGCAGAGATGGCTGCCAGGTGCACCTTTAGGGTCGTCGACCTAAGCCCTCGACTAGAAAGGGACCATAAATAGTCCAAAATGCTTGCCACAGAACAGGAGGAAGGGTCCAAGCCCTTGCCCTGACACCAAATGGAAAATCTCTTCCATTTGAAGGCGTAGCATTTTCTGGTCGACTCCTTACGGGACGCCTCAACAACATTGAGGACCTCGTCGGAAAGACCCAAGGCCTGGAACTCTAGCCGCTCAGGAACCAGGCCGTCAGGTGCAGGATTGAAGGTCGGATGGAACACCTTCCTGATTGACTGAGAGCAGGTCCGGGCGAGCTGGAAGCTGCCTCGGAGCCTTGAGCTGAGGCTGAGGAGATCTGGGTACCAGAACTGGCGGGGCCAGTCTCGACTATCAGAATCACCTGCGCCTTGTCCCTCCTTGCCTTGAGAAGCACCTTGTGAATCAAGGGAAATGGGGGAAAGGCGTAAAAGAGGCCCGGGGTCCAGAGCCTCGAGAAGGCATCCCCCTGCAGCGAGCCCTGCTGAGGGGGGCGGGCATGAAACAGCCTCAGCTTCGCGTTCTCCCTGAAGGAAAACAGGTCCACCTGAGGTGTGCCCCAGTGGGAGAACAGGTCTTGTACTACCTCCGGCAGGAGAGACCACTCGTGAGATGCAGCCCCTATCCGGCTCAGGGCATCGCCAGGGTGTTGGAGGCTCCTGCCACATGAATGGCTAGGAGATCCACCTCCAAGCTGCGCCTGCAGAGTGACCAAATGCGAGGCTTCCTTGCATAGAAGCATGGGCGGCGTCCCGCCTGGCGGTTCAGGTAGTACATGGGTCGTGGTATTGTCCGTCTGGACTCTGACCACTTGACCCCGGAGAAACGGAGCAAAGGTGGTGAGAGCTAGGCGGACCGCTCGGAGCTCCAGCAGGCTGATGTGGCATCGGGACTCCCGCGGGGACCAGAGGCCGTGCACTCGGTGTTCCCCCAGATGGGCACCCCAACCCATCAGAGAGGCATCGGTCGATAGAGAGACCGTCGGCTCGGGGAGGACAAATGGGATGCCCTCCTGCAGATGAGATGGAACGGTCCACCACTGGAGAGCGTTCCACATCTCCTGGGTCACTATCACTAGCTGGTCCAATGGATCGCAGCGTTGTGACCACTGGCTGGCCAGTCCCCACTGAAGGGGTCGCATGTGCCAGCGTGCCCAACGGGCCACGCTGGTACAGGCCACCATGAGACCCAGGAGGCGCGAGGGAAGTCCCGGCAGGTGCGATTGCCCAACCAGAAATGATTGGGCAAAGGAGGTAAGAACTCGGCCCTGTCCGCCAGGAGCCGTACTTGGCTCAAGAGAGTCGAGCTCTGCCCGATGAACAGATCACCTGCTTCGCCTCGAGTTCCGACTTGGCCTCGTTGATGAGAAGGCCGACTTGAGAGCAAACCTGGAGGGCCAGATCTCTGACGCTCCACCTCCTGTCTGGAGGGGGCTGCTATCAGCCAATCGTCCAGGTAAGAGTACACCCGGACCCCTCGGTGCTGCAGGAATGCTGTCACCACTGCCATGCATTTGGTGAAGACCCTGGGAGCTGGAGATAAGCCGAAGGGCATGGCTTGGAACTCGAAGAGGGATCCCTCCTCCGAAAGCGAAGGAATCTCGTGTAAGGAATGTGATAGGGACGTGAAAAAACTGCCCTGTAGGTCCAGAGAGCAGAACCACACGCCGTGTTCCAGAGATGGTATTATCTGTGCTAGAGTGACCATTCTGAAGGTTCGAGACCTTAGGAACTTGTTCAGGTCGTGCAGGTCGAGAATGGGGCGCCAGCCCCCCCGTCCGTTTCGGAACCAGGAAATACCTGGACACGAACCCCAGGTCTGAGGGGGGGTCCTCTACCTCCCTTTGGAGGAGGAGAGCGATGTCGGCTCGACGAGCCACCAGTGAGGCTGCAGACCCCGAGGCCCCCCCCCCGAGGTGCGACGGCTCTGAAGGGCGGGGCCTGCTCGAATTCTAGAGGCAGGCCTTTTCCCACCACCTCCAGTACCCACCTGTCCGTGGTAACAGCGGACCAGGCGGAAAGGAAGTGTCTGAGCCGTCCCCCCACAGGGGGGACCAGGGGTGAGGTGACAGGGATGAGGGCGACACCCCTCAGCCCGTCACTGGGCAGGCTTGGAGGAGGGACCGGCCGAGGGACCTCCTGGGCCTTTACCTCCCTGCTTCCTGTTGGAGGAAGCCGACGGCTTGGGCTGGATACCAAGGTCGAGCCTGAAGGCTTAGGCTGTGGCTTGCGGCCTTAGTCCTTCTGAGCGGAAGAGACCGAGTCCAAGGTAGCATTGGACTTCTCGATCCTCTGCAGGTGACCTTCCACCCCAGGGCCGAAGAGGTCAGTCCCCAAAAAGGGAACATCCGCCAACTTGTGCTGGGTATCCGAAGTAAAGGTGGATATCCTCAGCCAAGCCCGACGCATAGCCACTGCGGCCGCCACAGACCTGGCACATGAGTCCCCAATGTCTAACGCAGTCTGGAGCTGCTGTTTAGCCACTGCCCTGCCCTGGTCCCGCACCTGCCTGACGGTAGTCTGCAGATCTGCGGGAAGATGAGGGACAACCTCATCCAGGGAGCCCAACAGGGCGTGAGAAAAATGTGCCATGAGGGCGGCCGAACTGGCCTGGCCGAAACCGAGAGAGGGCACGCAGCATAAACTTTCGCCCGGCATAATCCAATTTCTTGGATTCCTGCCGGAGGTTAGTCTACATCCCTGGCGCTCCCGGCACACCGGAAATCGCTGTCGGTAACCAACCCCTCGGCCAAGGGGTGTTCCGAAAAACCGGACAGGGAACCGGTAGGGACCGCATACTTCCTGGCCATCCTGGCCGAAGGCGCAGGGCAGGAAGCAGGACGCTGCCAAAGTTCCAAGGCCGGACCTCACTATGGCTTCGGCCACCGGAAAGGCCTCCGTAGGAGAATCCCCTCGGTCCAGAATCTCCGTGAGGGGATACCTGGCCCGTTTAGAAACGGGTTCGAGCTTCATCCCGGTGGACTCCGAGATGAGTCAAAGCAACCCTAAGAAGGACGAAGGGCTATCGTCCACTGACTGCCCTCCCGAGGACTCCAAGTCCATGCGCTTGGAGAAGAGGGAGGAACCATCATCGGACTCGGAAGAGTCCTCAAAGAGCTGCCTCCTGCCGAGGTTTATCGGGAGTGAGGGTGACAGACAGCCTATGGGGCAAACCCAAGGCCGACCGAGAATTTTTGGTCGGAGCCCCAACTAATGGCTGTGGAGGCTGAGGTTCCACCAGAATCGGTGGGGCAGCTGGAATTGGCCGAACAACCGGCCTGGGAACAGGCTCCTCGGCTACAACGAGGGGTTGTTCCGGCTGCTCCGGTGACAGCCACTTAATGGCTGGGGAAGACAGCTGAGTTGGCTTATTCCCGGTCAAAAGGAGCTGTTGCCACATGAGTTCCTCGTACATCCGATGCAACTTGCGCCGAAGCCTCCCCTCGTCCGAGGAAGAGTGGCGGCGCCGCTTGCTGCGGTGCCGAGACCGCCTATGGCGGCGGGATCGGTCGGACCGCGAGGATGTCCGAGACAGAGAGTCTCGACTAGGCCGAGGAAGGCAAGGAGAAGTGTCGGGAACCGGCACTCCCCTCGGCTCGGACGATCCCACAGAAGGCTCCGGAACTGGAGGCACAGATGAGCCGACGGGATCCTCAACTCTCACCGGGGGAACCGGGGAGAGGGGATTCTCAGCTTCTCCAGACAACAACCCGTCTAACAGGTCGAGAAAAATCTCGACCGCGTGCGGAGTCTCGGTCAACTGACCTGACGGGGACACCGTGAAGCCAGTGGCCGAAGCTGAGGGGTCGACCGAAGTCGACTGTCGACAAGGGGAGAGGGATCTTTCCCGCTCCCAAGAGCGTCGACGGAGAGACTTACTTTTGCTCTTTTTGGACCTGGAAAAAGGTCCCGAGAGTTGGACCCTCACCTTCGTCGAGAGGGTCAGACAAAGCCCTTAAAAGAAGCAGAGCACGAGGCACCGAGAGAGCGGACAAATGCCGCAGCCGAGGTAGAAGCGGCCGCGCCGCCTTCCTCTTCGAGGCGATCATCTGCTCGAGCTGATCCGCCGAGCTCCGCCCAAGGGATACCGCCAACCGGCCTCTAGATTTCACCGTGGAATTTCTCCGGCGCCCAGTTGTAATCGGGCAGCACGGCCTTCAGGACGAGAGCGGTAAAAAGAAGAGCACAAGTCGCAGGCCCGCGGTCGTGCTCAAGGCCCAGACAGTGACGCATGCGGGAGTGCGGATCCGCCCTAGACATCTTCTGCCGCAAGGGCACCTCCTGAAACCGAGTCGAGTGTCCATCGCAGCGAGTAGAGTAGAAGACCAAGTCTTTTAGCAAAAACTTTTGATTTCGAACTTCAAGAATTAGGAACCAGTCTTAATCGAGAGTTAAGGAGGGAACCTGAGCTTCCAAGCGTAAGGAAGATCTGGCGTCATGGGGCCGAGCCGAGAGTTTTACCACCCGGGTGGGTGGGAGGAGCCAGCTTGAAGACCTTCCGGTAAGATTTAAAGCGGCAAGGATACCTGCCAGTGTGGATGAACAACATATCCATGTCCCTAGAACTGACGGTTACACTTGAAAGTGCAGCAGACAGAGGTCTGAACCGAACTCGAGCTTAACGTTCTATGCTCTGGCATAGTTAACTCTTTCCTCTCCGGAGCAGTTCAAGTGTGGGGGCTAACTGCATAATGTTAGAATACAGCCAAGACTTCATGTTGTTTGAAACTAACTCTATAGTTGGGAATTGTTTCTAAAATGTTTTGCCAAAAGGCATCACACAGATTTTTTAGGGTCAAAAGACTGAAGTTGAGAACCCCAAAAGAACATAAACACGTAGTGAAACCACCAAAACATTAAGATAAACCCTTAAAAAGATAATGCATCCCAAGTACACCTCTGAGGTGCAGCACTGTGCCTGCCATGCCACATCCCAAAACACTGGGTTCCAGGAGGGAAGGCAGGGAGGTCAGAACACAGCAAAACTCCATTAGAAGAAACAACATTACTATAGTAATTTTTTCTTCAAACAACATGAAGTCTTGCTGTACTGACTATATGCAGACTACCAAGCAGTACCCCCTTGGAGGAGGGAATCACAGAGCCTATTTTGGGATCAGGCTCTGCAGCCCAGTTGTGCCAAACCTATCACTACTTCTTGACTAAATGTCAAGAGAGTAATGCTTGGTAACTGTATTAACAGTTTTCCAGGTGGCTGCTTTACAGATTTCCACTAATGGTATCTCTCTAGCTGCTGCGACTGAAGCAGCTGTACCTCTGATGGAGTGAGCCCTCAGGCCTGAGGGAGGCTCTTTCCCCAACTCTGAATACCAGAACTGGATACAGGAGACAATCCACCTGGCAATAGTTCTCTTGGTGGCAGGTTTGCCCTTTCGCACCTCTCCATAGGTGAGAAACTACTGAGAACAGCCATTCCTATGTGCCTTAGTATGCTCCACATAGTAACTAAGAGCCCTCTTTACATCAAGACTGTGTAATCTTTCTGCAAAGGAAGAATGGTCAGTGAAAAATACAGGCAATGACAGACTGATTCAAATGAAAGTCTGGCACCACCTTATCCCTGTGAAATGAAATTAGGTTCCACTGATAATTCACTGATTCTCCTGGCCCAAGTAATGGTTACCAAGAACACTATTTTCCAAGTCAAGTATTTCAACTCAGCGGAGGATAAAGGCTCAAATGGGGGCTGCATGAGCTCTGCAGTACAGATATTCAAGTCCCAAGAAGGGGTGGGCTCCCTAAAGGGAGAATTAACATGTAATAAACCCTTGAAGAATTTCTTGAAAACTGGATGAGAAGCTAGGGAAGAGCTCTTACCAGCAGAAAGGAAGGCAGACAGCTGCCAAATGTACCATGAGAGTAGTAGGCCGGAGGCCTAAACTGTTAAGATGCACCATCTAGTCCAAAACAGTGGCAATATCAGCCAGCTCTGGCTTGACATGCTTTTGAGTACACCAAAACCCAAATCTTTTCCATTTATAGTTGCAAGTCTTCCTAGTAGCAGGTTTCCTGCTAACCTTTAGAATATCCAGGACTGCTTGGGAAAGGTGCAAGCTTGCATATTCTAGCTATTCAAGAGCCAAGCTTTGAGCCTGAGGGTCTGAAGATTGGGATACAGAATCATCCCCCGAGAGGAGGTGAGTAGACTGAACTGTTTGGGAACACACAAGGGCATTGTTACTGACAGTGACAGCAGTAGAAGATACCAAGGTTGTCTGGCCCAATCTGGAGCCACTAGAATCACCTTGCAAGATTGAGACTTGATCTTGATCAAGACCCTGAATACCAGAGGAAAGGCATACAGAAACCTGCCTGTCCAGTTCAGCAAGAGAGCATCCTGAATGACAGGGCCCAAAAGAGGTGGTCTGCAACAAAAAATAGGAAGTTGATGATTGTCCGGGGCTGCAAAGAGATCCATCTCTGGAGTGCCCCATCTCTTGAACATGACCTGAAGAACTAGAGGGTTCAGGGCCCATTCGTGGTGACCCTGGGAAATCCTGCTGAGGGCATCTGCTAGAATGCTGTCCTTCCCTGGTAGATGCACAGCTATCAGGGAAGCCTGAATGGAATAAGCTAGAGACCATACTTTCATGGCCTCCGTGCACAAGGCCAAGGACCGAGTGCCTCCTTGCTTGTTGATTTACCACATGGTTGTAGTATTGTCTTTCCTGATCTACACCACTTTCACCTGAAACAGCAGTTGACAATGCCTGAAGTGCAAGAAAGACAGCTCTTGGTTCGAGAAGGTTTATGTGAAGGAGGGACTCCTGGTGAGACCAGGTTCCCTGAGCTGTAAGCTGACCTAGGTTAGCCCCCACCCCAGTAAAGAGGCATCTGCGGTGAGAATCACTGAAGGAGTCTGACTGATAAAGGGGACATCTTGTCGAAGATTGTACTCCTCCAGCCACCACTGGAGGTCCTGAACTAGGGTCTGAGACACAGGAACCAATTTGGAGAGAGGGCCCCTTTTTCTGAGACCAACAGGATCTGAGATGAAACTGAATGTCTCATCTAAAATCTTGCTCCCTGAACCACAGCTGTGGATGCTGCCATGTGACCCAGCAATTGTAGAAAGTGTCTGGCTGGATGAGAAACTAGAGGACGAAAAGAGGAAGCCAGAGTGACCAGGGATTGAACCCTCACGAGAGGGAAAAATGCTCTTGCCTGAATAGTATCCAGTTCCACCCCCATGAATGTGAGGGTCTGGTCTAGTTCCAGGACAGACCTTTCTAGGTTAAGGATGGAACCCAAAGAGTCCAGAAGCTTTCGGGTGACCTCTAGAGCTGACTTGACTTGGTCTGAGGACTGGCCTACCACTAGCCAGTCGTCCAGGTAAGGGAACAGAATGATGCCCTGCCTCCTGAGGAATGCCACCACTACTGCGAGACACTTTGTGAACACCCTTGAAGCAGATGTTAGGCCGAAAAGGCATGGCTCTGAATTGATAATGGCCTGAGCGCAACTTGAACCCGAGGTACTTTCTGTTGGAATGTCCGATGTGGAAACAGGCATCCTTGAGATCCAGAGAGGCTAGCCAGTCTCCTGGTCTCAGAGAGGGAAGAATTACCCCCAGAGTCACCATCTTGAATTCTGGTTTTGCTTAATGTCTGTTCAGGTATCTTGAATCTAGGATGGGCCACCACTCCAGTCTTTTCTGGGGTGAGGAAGTATCAGGAATACAGTCCCTTTCCCCTGTGACAAGTAGGTACCGGCTCTACTGCCTGAAGAAGAAGTAGAGAGGAGACTTCTGCCTCTAGGGCCTTTGTCTACAAGGGAGAGGGAGGAATGAAAGACTTGGCTTTCAGTTTTGGGAAACTTTTGAACCTAAGCGCAAGTCCCTGGCTCACTACTTCTAGGACCCATTTGTCTGAAGTAATTCCAAGCCTGGAAGTAGTAAGCCAGCCTGCCCCCGACAGGAACTGGGGAGGTGACCCTGACCGACACCTCAGGGTGTCTGCTTGGCAGGGGGCTTAGACTGAGTGGATGATGGGGTCCTGGTCATCCCACGTCTGCTTCTTCCCCTGAAGAACCCCCTCTGCTGGAAAGAAGAGGAGGAGGAGGTGTGAGCTTGGTAAAAAGGCCTGCCCTTAAACTGCTGCCTCTGGGGGTGGTCTGCTTTTCTTTGGCTGCAGTACTCCTATAGGTGGTCCTGTATTCATCTATCTTCATGTAATTCTCTGCCTGCTCCCCAAAGAGAGAATTACCAGTGACAAGAAAATCCATAGCCTTAGCCTGGTTATCCTGCGAGAGGTTGGTACATCTAAGCCAAGCAAATCTCCTCATGGAGATAGATGTAGCCATGACCCTGGAATGAACATCATTAGAGTCTACAGCAGCATGAAACTGCACTTTTGATGCCTCAATACCATTTGCAGCCACCTGCTCCAGCTGCTTGGCCAGCTGGGGAGGGGCATTCCTGGCCAGCTCCAGAACCATATCCCACGTAGACTTCTGGTACCTGGCTGTATATGCCATATAATTCGATTGCCTGAGTCCCAAAGGAGGATGCCAAGTACTGCTTCTTCCACTTTCCTGGAATCCTTATTTGAGCGTGAGATGCCAGAGGGATGTTAGCCTGGTCACAAGCTGCAGCTTGCACTACCCCAACATGGCTGCAACGATTTGCAAGGAATTCCGTCCCAGGACCTGACAAAGCATACTTCCTGTCCATTCTTTTTTCCACAGAAGGAATGGATGTGGGAAACTAAAATTTTGTGTGTCTGCTTCCCCAAAGATTTATGTAAAGGGATAGACACCCTCCTGGACTCTGGGACATCCATCATTTCCCACAGTCAGGTTCCTTCTGATCTTGTTCAGCCTCTTCCATAGGAAGCTGAAGAGTTTCAGCCACTTTCTTGTAAAACAAGAAGTGAGAAGGGGACTCTAAGCCTGGGAGGAGAAACATTGGAAGGCCTATCTGGGGAGATGTCAGGCTCTACTGGCTCATCCAGGCATTCAAACTCCTCTTCTTCATAAATCTTCATCCTCCTCTCAATCGCCCTCATAGTATGCTTCAGGGTCTATATCAGAAGCAGCTACTTCCAACCGAATCGATCGCCTTTGAACGGCTGTTGGTGCGGTAGGAACCGGGCAAAGCGACTGAACTATAGTGATAGTTTTCGCTATTTCTTCAGCAGTCGGAACACGGGGTGTAGGATCCGAACCGGCTGATTTTTGCTTTCTTTTCGACAGACCCGACTCCGCAGAGTCTGTTCTCCTCTTGCCTGAAGAGGTATCACCCAGGTCAGTGGGCACCTCCTCAGGTTCGGTTGCAACCAGGCTGGCCATCCGGGTCAGCGGACTTCTTTGCCTGCCTTTCCTTCAGCCTACTCAAACGTTTTTCCAGAGTGGCTTTTGTAAAGTTTTTACAAATTTGTCAGTTTTCCTTGAGGTGGTCAAACCCCAGACAATACACATACCAGGTGGGGATCAGCCTTAGTGAAGGCATCCCCACATTTAGAACAGTGCTGAAACCCACGGGACCGGTTTTCTTTCCGGGTTTCTCAGACATGCCGAAATCAGAAAAGTCACCCTTCTCAGCTTTCAAGCCAGGTAACTAAAACCTATCAGTTCCAACCGTGTCATGGGTCAGTTAAAAATAATCAGAGAAAAATGCAGAATTTTTTTAGGAACCGATAAGTACCAGAAAACCACAGGAATTTGCAAGAATCAAAGAAAAAAACAATGAGTTTCGGTTCCGAACCGGACTGACCAGGAACAGAACCGAAGAGAAATTTTCTGACAATTCAAATAACACTACCACTACTATCACTTACTGTACCGAAACAGATGTAAGAATACCAAAGAATAAACAAAGTACGGTCGAAAAAAACGACAGATTCGAACTTTACCGAACCGCAGGAGGGATCTCCGGAGCGACTTCACAGTTAGGTGGAGTAAGAAATCTGACTGTTAGATTTCAGAGTACCACAGACAGAGGTCTGAAAACCGAACTTGTGCTCAACGTTCTATGCTTGGCATAGAGTTTAACCCTTTGTTCTCTGGAACAGTTCAAGTGCTGGGGCTAACTGCATATAGTCAGAATTCAGCAAGACTTCATGTTTGAACATGTTGGTTTTGCCCCATCCATCAAGAGGTGTGACTCTGGAATATGTGGGAGGGATCCTCATGGGTATAGGTAGGAAGCAGTGAGACATCTTTATCATCAAGTTTTTGGGCTCCTGAGGGGTGGACGTCAAATAATAATCTCCGTTGATGGAGAAATATATGGGAGGCCTCAGTCGAGAAATATGTGGCAGGCCTCAGTCGATGGGGAATGAACGTCCCATCTATGGGAATTATCCCAGAAGCCTCCATCGATGGGGAATGAACATCCCATCAACAGGAAGGATTAAAACTTCTTTTATCCTCATAGCAGAATAAAAAAAAGTGCCATGTATAAAGCACAGGCACCCCAAGCTGTAAAGTTGAAGGTCCATTTCTCTTCAGAGACTTGCTTACAGAAGATTGTTTTAGCTGCTGTGAGAGCTGAAGCCGGTGGGAAAATAAATGGGGATTGCCAGGGATCACCCACTTTTATACACAATATCCAGGAAGTGAAGTCGTGTGGGTGTTCCCTGGTGAGGAGACTGTTGGAAGAAGCTGCCGTGTGATAGCACCACCTCCTGGCAACTCTGAGAAGTAATGACTTACTGCAAGAGACCATTCCATAGAAGACAGTCGATGCCCTCAAGGCCGAAGTATTGCGTGGTGCTCACATGCTGGTCGGTAACAGACTCCTCTACCACCTCAGTTCTGCTCGCCGGACAGAGGAAGAAAAGAAAGGCAGGACAAGGGAGCCAGATGGATAGTAAAAGGAAAGGATATAAACTGAAAAAGAAATAAGCCGGTCACAAGAGGAGGAGGAGAAGTTCAATAACAGGTCTGGGATAGGGAACCCCAACCAAAGGGCAGGCCAAGGGAGGGATAAAAAGAATGTGAGGGAAAGAAAGAAAAGAAATAGAGAAAGAGGGGAGAGGGAAATGAGAGACATCTATGACCCCTTAAAAGTAGAATCCAAAGGAGTCTCCTGGGGGGACCAAGTCAGGGCCCAACTGCTCGACTTCTGCCAATCGTCCGCTTTTCTGACAGTCTGCCGGGTGCGGCTTCGGTGTAGGTGACCAACAGCTGGCGAACCCTTCCCCCAACTCCAGCCATGCACACCTTGTAGTAGGTGAGCGCGTCCCGAAGGTCCGGAGTATGGCGCCTGTGCTCAGCCACCGGGTGTGGCTGGAGACTGATCACCTGGTTATGGTGAAACTCCAAGACAACCTTGTCCCTGTGGAAGACCAGGTAAGGAGACTCCACCGAGTGTGCCTGGGGCTCACGGATTCTTCTGGCAGATGTGATGGCCACTAAGAAAGTAGTTTTCCATGATATGTGTGACATCTCACACCTGTGCATGGTTCAAATGGCTTGCCTATGAGCACTGCCAACACCAGCAACAAGTCCCAAGGTGGTGATGGTGGTGGTTTACACACCGGAGGGAAATGTGGTCAAAGCCCTTAAAGCTTTCGACCACCTTCTCTTGCACCACCAGTGGCATACCAGCCCGCACCCAGTATGCAGAGATGGCTTCCAGGTGCACCTTGAGGGTCGTCGACTGAAGACCCAACTGAGAAAGGGACCACAAGTAATCGAGGATGCTAGCCATGGGACAAGAAAAGGAGGTCAAGCTCCTTGCCATGGCACCAAATGGAGAATCTTTTCCACATGAGGGGCATAGCACCGATGAGATGACTTCTTCCAAAAGGCCTCAACTACATGGAGGACCCTCAGACAGACTTAGAGCCTGGAACTCTAGCCGCTCAGCATCCAGGCTGTAAAGTGCAGGGACTGAAGGTCCGGGTGGAGGACCATCCCCGAGCAGGTCCGGGTGAAGTGGCAGATGCCACGGAGGCCTGCTGCTAAGACTGAGGAGATCGGGGGTTACAGAAAGTACAGTTACGTAGAACTTACCATAACAGTAGATCTTAGAGAGAGGCTCTTGCAGTAGGTAATTACAAATAGGACCGCGCCGTCGGAGGACCCTACGGAAAAATTTCTAGCTAGTAGTTCCTGGTGAGGGACCGCCTCACGCCAGGTGACATCGTGATAAAGGGCAGTCCTCACGACGCCTTTCCAGTTCTTTTCCGCCACAGGCCACAAGAGGCCGGACGAGGAAGTGGATTTTCTCTCACTGGAAAAGGAGCTGAAAAATCTTAGGGGGATGGAGGGCGGGAAGGTATTCCCTACTGCAAAAGCCTCTCTCGAAGACCTACTGTTACGGTAAGTTCTTACATAACTGTACTATCTTACTTCGAGAGGGCTCTTGCAGTAGGTAATTACAAATACGACTGAGTTCCAAGCAGTCTGGAACAAGAAGCAACACACGGGAGGATGAAAACTACTCAAAGCAGATCCTCTAGCTGTAAAGGCCTTAAGAAAGGAGGCCTTGCAGAACAGCGAGCTCGAAGCCTGCTCAACTGCGAGAGGCAATATCCAAACTGTAGTGTTTTGTAAATGTGTGGACAGAAGTGCAAGTGGCGGTAGCACAGATGTTTGCTGCTGACACGTTCCTGAAACATGCCGCTGAGGCAGCGGCGACTCTGGTGGAGTGTCCTCTTACTTGGCCCGGGAGGGTCTTGTACTTGTCATAACAGAAAGTGATGCAATGAGCCAACCATTTAGACAGGCACTGCTTAGAAACAGCATTGCCTTCTCTTTGGGGGGCAAAAGAGAAACAGTTGATCAGTCTTTCTGGGATCCTTTGTTCGGTCAGTGTAGTATCTCAGAATCCGGTGGACATCCATAGTGTGAAGTAGATAACTCCCCTTGATTGGAGTACTGTGTAAAGAAAGCGGGTAACTCTATGGACTGGTTCAATGTAGATTCCGCTACCACCTTGGGGAGAAACTTAGCATTGGTGCAGAGAGCCACACGTTCCTTGTGAAAAATCAAGTATGCAATTTTACACATCAGGGCCTGGAGCTCGGAGATCCTCCGAGCAGAGGTAATGGCCACTAGGAAGAGCGTCTTCCATGAAAGGAACTTCAAGTCTGTGGAAGCTGCCGGTTCAAAAGGAGGCAGAGTAAGTTTCTCAAGAACAAAATTCAAATCCCAAGGAAGGGCGGGGACTCTGACAGGGGGTATCAGGTGAAGAACCCCTCTGAGGAAAGTCTTAAGAGACTCCCAGTAGAGCAAACGTCCTATCTGCCAAGGGAACATGATAGGCCGAAATGGCCGCCATGTGAACTTTCAGAGACAAGTGACTAAGACCCAGGTCAAAGAGATGGCGCAGGTACTCCAGCACCCGCCCAACAAAGCTGGAGAAGGGCTTGAAGTCTTCCGAAGCAGCCCAGATTGTGAACCTTTTCCACTTCATGGCACAGGTAGACCTAGTGGAGTCCTAGCCTCCACCAGGATCTCCGCCACCTGGGGAGAAACTCCAAAGCGGGCTTGAGCTATGTCTACAGGAGCCATGCATGTAGCTGAAGGGACATGAGACCTGGATGGACCAGGGTCCCCTGATCAATGGGTCAGTAAAATTCATGACAGAGGCAGAGGAAGAGGTTGTTCCTCTAAGCATTGTTGCAGAAGAGAGAACCAAACTTGCCTGGGCCAGAAAGGAGCAATCAGAATCATTTGTGCTCCTTCTGAGCTGAGTGTCTGCAAGATTCGCGGGATCAAAGGAATTGGGGGAAGGCACAGACGAATCTGTCCTTCCAATAGAGACAGAGCGTCTCTCCAGAAAATGCCTCGCTTTTGAACGAGTAAGCAGAAGTCGGGAAGTTTTGCGTTTTGAGGGGAAGTGAACAGGTTGACCTGTGGTGTTCACCAACGTAGGAAGATATAGTCTAGGATCCCCAATCCAGTTCCCACTCGTGAGCTAGAGCAGACGAGCAACTCAGTTTGTCTGCTAAGGTGTTCTTGACCCCCGGAACATGAATTGCTGTAAGGTGAAGGTCGTGTTGTGCTGCCCAATCCCAAACTCTCATTGCTTCCCTGCAAAGAGGGTAGGACCGGGTCCCTCCCCGTTTGTTGATGTACCATACCACACACATATTGTCCGTCTGGACGGCTAGGTGGCTGGGAAGGAGATACAGGTGAAGAGCTTGGAGAGCATAAAGTACCGCCCAAAGCTCGAGCACATTGATGTGAAGTGTTTGTTCGAGCTTGGACCAAGAGCCCTGAGTCCGATGAGGACCTATGGGCTCCCCAACCTTCGCCCGAGGCGTCTGTGGTCAGAGTCTTGGGGGGGAGGGAGAGAATGGAACTCACCAAAGAAGGTTCTCTCAAACCATACACCACTGCAAGTCTCGAACCATGGGAGAGGACACTAGGACCAACTGGTCCAAGTTGTCCACCAACTGATCCCATTGGGAGCAAAGCATCCACTGAGAGACCCTCATGTGGAGCCGAGCGCGAGGGACTGTTGGGATAGCACCCACCATAAGCCCGAGGAGACGAAGAACCGACCTTGCACTGACCCGCCTGCGGCCGCAGAACAGGCTTACCCGAGTCTGGAGAGTGGCGGCCCTGTCCGGTGGCAGGAAGGCTCTGCCTAGGGTCGTGTCCAGTATCGCCCCGATAAACTGGAGCCTTTGGGATGGGATCAAGTGAGACTTGGAATGGCTGATGGTAATACCCAGACAGGCAAAAACCTGCTGGGTGAGGGAGAGGCAGTGCAGGAGTTCCTCCCTGGACAAGGCCGCCAGAAGCCAATCATCCAGGTACGGGAAAACCTGTACCCCGGGTACGCAGGTAGGCTGCCACCACTGCAAGGCATTTGGTAAATACTCGTGGAGCCGAGGAGAGGCCAAATGGAAGTGCCTTGAACTGGTAGTGGTCCCCCTGGAAAGCAAAACGAAGATATCTGCGGTGAGATGGGCAGATAGAAACGTGCAGGTAAGCATCCTGCATATCCAGAGCGCACAGCCACTGTTCCGAGTGGAGGAGGGGCAGAAGGCTCTGCAGTGAGAGCATCCTGAACCTCTTGTACTCCATGAATAGGTTCAAGGAACTGAGATCTAGAATAGGTCTTACATCTCCTGTCTTCTTCTAGACCAGGAAGAAGTGGGAATAGTAACCCATTCCCTGCAGAGCAAGGGGGACAGGTTCTAGGCCCTTTCAGCGAAAGTGCTGAAATTTCTTCCTGGACCAGAAGATGATGTTCCCGAGGATACGACAACCTTGGGGGAGGGTGACGAGGTGGTTTCTGTAGAAACTCTATTGAGTGTCCTTCTGCGACTAGCTGGAGCACCCAAGAATCTGATGTTATCCTCTCCCAGCCCGGAAGGTGGAGGGAAAACCTCCCTCCTACTGGTTCCTCTGGGAAGCCCGGAGGCTGTGGGAGAGGGAAGGAGTCGAGTGGTGTGGGGCGGTGCCGCAGCTAAACTCCTTCTGCTTTTTTGGTGGACTAGCAGCCCCGTTTAGTGGCCCTCTTTCCCTGTGGTCTCGCTTTGGGCCGATTCCGTCTGCGAAAGGGACGGCGCTGCGATTGATGGGGATGATACATAGAGTGCACAGACTTTAGTGCCGTCCCCTTCTCCTGCAGGTCAGTGATGATGTCCTTGACATCACCCCCAAACAGCACCGAACCCCAAAAGGGTGCTTCCTGGATGGCGGACTGCACTTCCAGGACCAACCCTGACACACTGAGCCAAGCATGACGCCCATAGGCCTACGGCGAAAGCTGAGCTCCTACCAGCAGTGTTCACTGCATCGTAGGTCGCACGAAGGATGTGCAGACTGGCCGAACGTGCAGAGCGGACAAGGTCAGCCACTTCCTGCTTGACTTGAGAGTCAGGAAGGGAGTCCAATTTAGATTCCACCTCACTGAGAATCGCCTTCTAATAATCCCCCATGTGACCAACACAGTTCAGGGCACTAATACCCAGAGTGGAAGAAGTGAATATCTTATTGCCATACTGGTCCAGAAGGCGGGATTCCTTGTCAGGTGGAGACGAGCCGAGGTGTCTGGAGTGAGCTGAACGGCCATGAGCGGCGCTAATCACAACCGAGTAAGCTCGAGGGTGGGAGTCTAAATAGTCAACACCCTCAGGAGCCTGGTATAGCCTGTTCGACTTCCTGGGAAGTGGGTCTAAGTCTGATGGCTGTTTCCATATAGTGGTGATAAGGTCGGCATAAGGCTCGATCCAGGGTGGCACCAAAGTGGGAGCTGTCACGGGCAGATCCAGATGCTCAGCAAGTTTTTTACGCTGGAGGTCTGGCTCCAAGGATTGCCACTTACGTTCTTCCTGGATCTTGTGTAGCAACTCCGTGAAGGAAGGATCCTCCGGAGGAGTCCTTGGGCAGGGCTTGGCCGGACAGCGTGGCTCGTCGTCCTGCTCGGAACAACCGTCGGAAGCATCCGAGATAGAAGATGAAGAAGAAGCAGACTCCCTCTCCTGACGAGGGGGAGGAATGGACCCCTTGGGAAGCCCCCGGGAAAGCATGTCCTGCCCCTCTCTGGACCCAGAGGGTTTAGCCCTGATGTCTCACGGTGGGGAAGGAGTTTGTCGTTGTGGATGTACAGGAACCGGCACTGGAAGATGACTCCACCTCTCTGGTAAGCCAAGCCTTGGCCTCAGCCCACCAGAAGGCCAGTCTCTCCTGCAGATCCATCGGCGGCTGGTGGGGGTGGGGGTGGAGGAGGAGGGGGATATGGGTATAGACTACACCCATAAGGCGCGTATCCGTACCCCGACGGCAAGAAGCCCGGCGCCAGGTACTGAGGCACTGAATACTGCTGTCCTGGGTATGACCATGTCTGATACGACGGGGTCAGGTACCCGGGAACCGGGGGGTGGGGGCCTGCCCGGCCAGAGGCCCCACGGGCGGATCTGGAGCAGAAGGCCCGGCATCGGGGCGGCATCTGCGAGTGGGATGTCACCTGGAGTCGGCAAGACCAGCGTCCGGGGATCCGACGTCAGATCGGTCGGACCAGCAGGTGGACAGTCTGACGGAGGTAGAACAGGAACCTCAGTGTCACCCGGGGATGGAGGGGAGAAATCCTCGGGGTCGGGCTGAGGAGACCCAGGGTTCCCAAAGGGCAGAGACGGCTGCAGGGAGCCGGGAACGATGGATGTGGGAGGGTCCGGCGTTGGCTCTTCCACTGTGCGGACATCAGGCGAACCGACATGAAGCATAGCAGTGGGATCCGGGCGGGCACCGGAGGGGCCGGCGTCAGACTTAATGGACCCATCACCGGAGGCAGGCCGTGATGGAGGGGCGGCCTGGTTGGGCGGAATAGGGGCTGCGCGCCGCCCCGAAGGGTCAGGCGACTTACCGACCTTCTCCGTGCGGGCGTTGAGGGGTCACGCACTGTCCTCGCCTGAGGTACCTGGCTGAGAAGAGGAGGGTACTGGCAGGGTAGAATGGGGGGAGCAGCCGTCAGAGACTGGCATTTTACCAGATGGAGCTGGCCGGGGGAGCAGCCCCCGGCCAACTTATCAGCTGCAGCCAGGTGGGTCCACGAGGCCTGGGGAGCAGACTTGGTAGCAGCCAGGCGGTCCCCAGAGTTGGACGATTGACCCACGGAAGTTTTATCAGAACTACCATCCGAAGTCTTCTTAGGCAGCTGTAAGGTGGCCTTGCTCGAGGGCTCAGGCTGGGCCTCCATGGAGCGCTCCCACTCCCGAGATTCCTCCTTGTGTTTCTTGAAGGGAGAAGATTTTTCTGAAGAGGACTCGCGGATCCTGTCCATTTGCTTTTCAAGAGAAACAAGACGCACTTTTAAAAGGTGAGCCTCCAAAGCCTGCTGTCTCCACTTTTTGGTGGCCTGATTGAAAGTTTGGCACTCCGAGCAGGATGAGACAGGGTGGTCTGGGCCAGACAGATCACGCACTTCAGATGACCGTCCTTATGAGGTTTTTGTGTGCGGCAGGAAGAGGATTTCTTGGCTGAAGACATAAGCAAAAATTTTGAAAGGAATGGCAAAGGAAAAAATCTAACGCAAGAACTAACATGATCGCTACTGGAAGTCTGCTATGCGTCTGAAATGAGACAGCGAGAAAGAACTGGAGGGCATGCATGGGGACTGCCCACTATATACGGCCACGCTGACATCGGTCACGTGAAGTTGGATGGGCGGTCCCCCATCAGGGATTGCAAGAAAAGTCTGCCATGCGGCCCAACGCCAGGTGGTGCCAGTCCTATATGTAATGACCTACAGAAGGAACCCTCTCAAAGTAAGGTCTTCCAATTTTGAGGCTTTGTCAAAGATCCCCCTCCCCAGTCCCCGCTAACCCTGTGGGGCTCATCCTGAGTGACTGTAACAGACAACCACCAAGAAAGTCTGGGGCAGTACGAGCATCCTTAGGAGGGCACCCTCCTTTGGCTGTCAGCAAGGGTTCCATGCAAGTGGGCAGAGGCGCCAGGAGCGGTTCGGGCCAGGGTGGCAGCAAATATGGGAGCACTAGGGTAGAGCCAGCATCTGCTTAGGCCCAACACCCAAAAGGAGCTGCCGCCAGATAAGCACCTCGCAGCACCGTTGCAACTCGAAGAGTAAAGTACAGTTACGTAATAACTTACCATAACAGTAGATCTTCGAGAACAGCTCTTGCAGCAGGTTACACCATTAGGACTGAAGCCGGCAGGCGCCAGGACCCCACGGAAAAATTCTAGCTAGCAGTATCCAGCGGGGGACCGCCCCCGATGTCAGGCATCAAATAAAAGGGGCGGTCCCCCAGCATCCCCAATTCTCCTGCTGAGACTCCCGGCTCAAGTGTAACATCTGAAGGGGAGACAGAGGATCTGCTTCCAAAGGAAGGTTAGAAAAAAGGCGTCAAAGGACGCTGTAGCCTAAAAACTAGGTCAGAAGACAACCTCCAGAGGGGAAGGTGGGAGGGAAACTACCTGCTGCAAGAGCTGTTCTCGAAGATCTACTGTTACGGTAAGTTCTTAAGTAACTGTACTATCTTACTTCGAGAAACAACTCTTGCAGCAGGTTACACCATTAGGGCTGATTCCCAAGCAGTAAGGGAACAATTTGCTACTGGGAGCAGGGTAGGAGAGATGACTCGGACTTCAGGACAAGAGTCCTTGAAGGACCACCAAGCCGAATCCAGCTCTATGCCTAGAGGCAATGTCCAAACTGTAGTGTCTGATTAAAGTGTGCACAGTACTCTAATTCGCTGCCACACAGAAGGCTGAAGTGGAGACATTTTTGAGCACAGCGAAAGAGGTAGCCACCCCCCTCGTAGAATGACCCTTCACCGGTCCCGGTAAGGGTTTATTGTGCTTCTGATAACGGAACATAATGCACTTGACCAACCTTATGGAAAGCGACTGTTTCAAAACAGGAGCACCGAGCATCCGCTATGCGTAGGAAACAACTGGTCAGACTTACGATGGGCTTTGGTTTTGGTCAGATAATATCTGACATCTATGCACATCTACAATGTGCAACAGGGCCTCCCCTGTTACCGTAATTCAGGTAATACACCGGCAGGTCTATATCCTGGCTGAGTGCGACTGCTGAGACCACTTTGGGAAGGAACTTAGGATTTGTTCTTAAGGACACCCTGTCCATGTGAAAAGCCAAATAAGGATCCTTGCACACGAGTGCATGAAGCTCAGAAACTCTTCTGGCAGAAGTAACAGCAACTAAAAGGAGCGTCTTCCAAGCGAGGAAACGCAGCTCGCAATCTGCGGCTGGTTCAAAAGGAGGTAGAGTAAGCTGCTCTAAAACAAAGGGGAGATCCCAAGGTGAAACCGGGTCTCTGATAGGAGGTGTCAGGTGCAGGATGCCACGCAAAAAAGCGCATGAAGCCTCTAGTTGAGCTAGAGAGCTATGATCCATCGGTGAATGATACGCCGAAATGACGCACAGGTGAACCTTAATGGAAGAGTAGGCAAGGCCTGCCTCGTACAGGGTTAGAAGGTAGTCTAACACGGACCTCTCTGAACAATATAATGGGGCCAATCCGCGAGCTTGAGCCCAGATGCAAAATCTGCGTCACTTCATGGCGCAAGTGGAGGGTTTTCTGGCTGCCACCAGAACGTCCGCAACTTCCCGAGAGACCCCGTATCTCAGGACTGCTATGTCTTTAGGAGCTAGGCATGCAGGTTCAGCGACCAAAGATCCAGATGGACTAAGGAGCCTGCCTCCTGGGACAGAAGTTGAGAGCTGAATGGCAGAGGCACCAGAGGTTCCTGGGTCAGCTGATGTAATAGAGGGAATCAAATTTGCCTGGGCCAAAAGGCCACTACCAGAATCAGTGACGCCCGCTCTTGTCGGAGCTTCAGTAAAACCCTCTGGATCAAAGGGAAGGGTGGGAAAGCGAAGAGGAATCTGCCTGTCCAAGAGAGGGACAACGCGTCTCGCCAGAAAACACCAGGCCTTGGATCTAGCAAGCAAAAATTGGGCAGTTTTGCATTGGATGGGGACGCAAAAAGGTCTAATTCTGGTGTCCCCATCTGCGAAACAGATCCGACTTCCTGAAGCAGTTCCCATTCGTGGACTCTGGCCTATGATCGGCTGAGACTGTCCGCGATTGTGTTGTCCACTCCGGGAAC
The DNA here is from genome assembly GCA_016271365.2 of Neoceratodus forsteri. Lineage (NCBI taxonomy): Eukaryota > Metazoa > Chordata > Ceratodontiformes > Ceratodontidae > Neoceratodus > Neoceratodus forsteri. The sequence continues at coordinate 200,023,060 of JADMNL010000023.1, read as the reverse complement.
GTGCACTGCAATAATATCTGCACCGTGTTGCAGTACCCAATTCCAAACCCTTTAAGCCTCCCTGCAATGGGAGTAGGAATGAGTGCCTCCTTGTTTGTTGAGATAGTACATCACCGCAGTATTGTCTGTTTGAATCAGAAGAGTACCCGGTGGAATGTCCATCTGGAATGCTTGTAGGGCATAGAGGACAGCTCTCATCTCCAGAATATTTATGTGCAGATGGGACTCTACAGACGACCATAAGCCTTGAGTCCTGACCCCATCGAGGTGCACTCCTCATCCGGATCCCGAGGCGTCCGTGGAGAGTGTCACTAAAGGAGGTGGCGCCATGAAGGGGACTCCCTTCGAGAGATGGTCCAGTAAGAGCCACCACTGCCAGTCTCGGATGACTGCATTCGTGATCTGGACTGGATGCTGCATATGAACTTGCTTCTGGTCCCATTGAGCCTGCAACATCCATTGGGTAACCCGCACATGGAGTCAGCCTAGGGGAACCATCGCAATGGCAGCCGCCATATGTCCGAGCAGGCAAAGAAGGGTCCTGGCAGGCACCGTTGTCTTAGTCACTGTGTACCGTATGAGGGATCTGATGTGTTCTGCCCTGTCCGAAGGAAGAAATGCTCTCCCTTGAGTGGTGTCCAGAACTGCTCCAATAAATTGCAGTCTGAAACGGGACAAGGTGCAACTTCTCCTGGTTGATGATGATGCCCAACGATTGGAAAAGAGAACGGGCATCCTTAATTGCGGACATCAGGGCCTCCCGAGAGGGTGCCATGAGGAACCAGTCATCTAGGTACGGAAAAACAGTGGCCCTGCCTCCCGAGAGTTGCTGCCACGACTGCCATGCACTTCGTAAACACCAGAGGTGCGGAAGACAGTCCGAACGGGAGGGCTCGGAACTGGAAGTGGCGTCCCAGAAACTCGAAGCGCAGAAACCTTTGATGCGTTTGAGCAATCGGGAGATGTAGGTAAGCGTTCTGAATGTCCAGCGGCGCTAGCCATGCGCCTTCTTTGAGCATGGGGATGAGACTCTGTAGGGTCACCATGCGGAAGCGTTTGTATAACACAAACGTGTTGATCGCTGAGATCCAATTTCGGGCGCAAGTCCCCTGTTTTATTTGGGACCGGGAATAACCTTTTGCTTTCTGGTCCGGTGGAATGTATTCTATGGCCTGCTTGTCCAGGAGGGCCAAGATCTCCTGCTGCATAAGCAGAGCATGCTGACCCGAGTAACGGGAGAGCAGGGTAGGTCTGGACGGTGGGTGGCCGAGGAACTCTATAGTGTCTCCTCGCTGTACCAACTGTAACACCCACCAGTCGGAGGTGATCCTCTGCCATCCCAGAAGGTAATGAGAGATGCGACCCCCAACCTTTATCCTTTGATCCAGAGGAGGGGCGAGGGCCGGGAAGGAGTGATGCTGTGGTGGCATTGGGTCCCGTGGGCTGGGCTGCCTTGGGATGCTTTGAGCCCTGGCCCGTGTGGAATCTGTCTTGACCTTTGTGACCAAAATTGCCACGGGGTTGCTGGCCGGAACATGGCTGTTGCCTGCTGCGAAAACGGTTCTGGTTCCTCCGAAAGGAACCAGATTTGGGCCTGTACAGTCCGAACTGCCTTCCCGGTGTCCTGTAGCTTTGGTGATGACCTTCTTGGATTCCTCACCGAACAGGACAGCTCTGTTATAAGGGACGTCCAGGATATTCTTCTGAACATCCGGGGTGAAACCGGAGACTCTCAACCATGACTGTCTCCGAAGACAAATGCCAGTAGCTGCTCCCCTGGCGGCAGAGTCCACTGAATCATAACCAGTTCGGAGAACCTGGGTCCCCATGTCTGACCCAGTATGAAGGAGGTTGAGCAGCTCCTCCTTTTTCGCCATCCGGAAAGTCCTTCAAAAGGTCTTGGCCCTGCTCCCAGAGGGAGTTTTGAAATTGCACCATGTGCGTGAGGTAATTCAAAGACCTTATTAAGCATGTAGCAGCCGCATACATGCGTCTTCCCAAAGAATCTAACTGCTTAGATTCTTGGTCCAGAGGCTGGGTACTCAAGTGTTGCGTCTGAGACCGATCACGAGACGCCGTAATGACCAGCGAGTCTGCCAGGGGTTGCTACGCGAGATACATGTCCTCCATAGGAGCTCTGCAGAGGCGGTCAGCCTTCCTAGGAACAGCCAGTGTCAAGTGCAGATGCTTCCAAGCCACCTTGCTGATGACCGTGAAGGTGTCCACTAGTAGTGGTACCACCACAAGCTTTGGGTCCTTTTGCCAAAGGTAACGGGCAAAGTGTCGTCTCTCGGGATCCAAGTCTTCATTCTTCCATCCCATATTCTCCTGGATGTGCCTCAAGATTTCAGAGAAAGAGGGATCATCCGGTAGTGACCTTGGCTGGTCTGGTGATGGGGGACTATAGGGGGATGGAGACCTGGAGGCATCGGACTTATCCGGTCTGGAGTCATACCCGGTGGGTGTCTTTTTCTCTCTAGATCTGCCCCAGGAGGTGGAGATGGCTCCTTAGGGGTCGGGGGTCTTGAGCCTTCACCCTCCCAAGGAGGGGGTGTAGGTGGTGGAGGCAGAAGAGGCTTACTGGGGACCACATCCTTTCTGATGGTCTCCCACCAGAAGGTGAACAATTCCTTCACCTCCTGAATGTTCATGCCAGACGACGGGCCCGGCGTCGGGTCCTGGGGAAACCACCGGATCCGTCAACAGCTCCCCGGGCGAGGTAGCGTCCTCCGTGCCGCCCGTCTGGTCATCCTGCAGCGCGGCATCTTCCTCTCCTGAGGACCCCTGATGTCCAGTGTCACCCAGCGTCAGTACAACTGCTGTTGGGTCGGAAGTCCGTTTTTCAGGCGTCAGATCCTTGGTCTTCCTTTCCGTGGCCTTGGGAGGCTGGGAGACTGACCTGAGTTCGGTGTCCCGGTGTTGGCCTGACACCCCGCTAGATTTAGAGGACGACTTCCTATGTTTTTCTGAAGAGTCAGGCCTGGAAGAAGAGTCGGGCACCCGGTGGGTCTTAAGCGGGTGCAAGGAAGCTGAAGAACCCCCTGAAGACCTTACCTTAACTGGGGGAGGTTGGGAGTGGGCCCGGGAAGGAGAACAGTCAGACCGCATAGAGCTGGAGCTGGCCCTGGATTCAGAGGCCCTGCTGGGGGATCCTGACCTACCAGAGTCCTGGTGCTTCCCGGTCTTATGGGAAGAATCCCCTTTGGAGGAAGGTCTTTTTTCCATTTTGCAAAGTTTCTCTTCAAGAAGGAACCCCTGATGGGCCTTTTGGAGGCAGATCCTGGTCCTGCTATTAAATTGTTGGCAGATGGAGCAGGCCTGGGTGTCGTGTTCCGAGCCCAGGTACCTCACACAAGCCAAGTGATGGTTGGCGAAAGGGATCTGCTTGCCGCAGGTGCACTTTGAGGGGTGTCCTTCGAGAGAAGGAGTTGGAGAAGTAGATATGGGTTTTGTAAAGATTTTGCGCATCGTATCGTTGATGCAGGCATCCGTGAGGTCAATGCTGGCGAGTCGACGGCGGGAAAAGAACTGGGGATGCTGGGGGACCGCCCCCTTTTATGTGATGCCTGTTGGGGAGTGGCAGACGTCGGAGGTGGTCCCCCACTGGATACTGCTAGCTAGAATTTTTCTGTGGGGTCCTGGTGCCTGCCGGCTTCAGTCCTAATGGTGTAACCTGCTGCATGAGCTGCTTCTCGAAATAAGATTACTGGCCTCCCTGCATTCCAGAGTGTCGAGAGCGTGACCCGTGAGCACAGCGAGAGCTACTCGACCTAGATTGCCAGCAGACCGGATGGCGAGGGCACTTGGGGACCTGAGGGTTAGGGAGCTGATCTGCCCGACCTGGGACTGGACAGGCAGGACTGCAGTCCTGGAGAGGTAAGTATCCCCCTCATGCTGTTACCACAGGTTGACTGGGTCGAGGACAATCTCAACAGCCTGGTCAGCCAGCATCTCTGCTGTCAGGCCCGAAGGGGACACCGTGGGGCCAGCAGCCTGGACCGAAGCAACAGCCAATGCCAACTTGTAAGTCGATGAAGCAGGAGCAGGGGAATCCGAGACTCGTGAGTGCTTGCAGTCCCACGACCTGTGATGGGACGTCCTGGCTTTCGCCTTGGAGTCCTTCTTGGAAGATTTGGACCCACAAGAAGGACCCTCCCTAAGGGTAGGAAGGGACAGGCATAAGTCCTGGAACAACCCAGTAAGAGGCGCCAAAGCCCAGCGACACCAGCGCAGACACCAATGAAGCGCCCACCATGGCCTAGGCAGCAGCTCCCCCGAAAGCTGCTAACTGTTCCGCAGACCCCACAGCCACCGAGATTGTCCAACGGTCAACCTAAGACTAAACAGAATGATTCCGTTTGTCTGGATGACCAAGCAAGTCATGTGTACTAGTCCTCCAAGTGCAGAGATGTAAAGTGCAAGCCTGGAGTGCAGTTGCAGCAGACACTTCTAAGAGGGTTATTCTAGATGCCCTACAGGGGGCATGCCTTAGACAACTAGTATTGGAACCTACTCGAGAGGGAGCAATCTTAGACCTGGTCCTCTCAAATGGAGATGGAGAGAGGATCACAGGTGTAGAAGTGGGTAGCCATCTGGGAACTAGTGACCACCGAACAGTATGGTTCAAAATAAACACAGCAATGGAGTCAAGCCATACAAAGGCAAAAGTGCTGGACTTTAGGAGGGCTGACTTTGCCAAAATGGGTGAGTGCCTAAGGAATGCACTAGCAAATGGGCAGGAAGGAGGGGTGGAAGAACAATGGGGAATAATAAAAACTGCCATCACAGAGGTAACAAGCCTTTGTGTGAAGCAAATAAACAAAACAAAACGATGTAAGAAACCACTATGGTTCTCAAAGGATGTGGCAGTGAAGGTTCAAGAGAAAAAGAAAGCATTCAGAAAGTACAAGGAATCACAGAAGGAACAGGACAGAGAAGTGTATCAGTTAAAGCAAAAGGAAGCTGGGAAGACAGTCAGAACAGCAAAGGCCCGAACTGAGGAAAAGATAGCCAACTCAGTTAAGAAGATGGATAAAACCTTTTTTAGGTACATCAGAGAGTGAAGGAAGACTAAGGGAGGAATAGTGAGACTTAATAAAGGGAAGGGGGGTGAGCAGAGGGTGACTGTGAAAAAGCAGAGATACTAAACATATATTTTGCTCAGTATTTACAAACCAAGAGGGAGGTACCTAAAACAAACAATAGAAACACTCTGGATACAGAAGTTGATACCAGCCCATTTACAGAAGAAAGGGTCCTGAAAGAACTCTTAAAACTGAAGGAGGACAAAGCAATGTGGCCTGATGGGATTCATCCCAAAATTCTAAAAGAACTAAGGGTAGAACTAGTGACACCACTGACTACCCTCTTTAACAAATCATGGGAGGATGGGGTGGTACCGGAGGAGGGCCGATGTGATTACCCTTCACAAAAGTGGGAGCAGGGCAGAAGCGGGAAACTACAGACCAGTTAGTTTAACCTTAGTGATAGGGAAAATGGTGGAATCACTTCTGAAGGAAAGAATTGTCTAGTACCTAGAGGCCAGAGGGCACAGGACCCAAGGCAGCATGGATTCACAGCAGGAAGGTCATGCCAGACGAACTAATAGATTTCTTTGACTGGGTGACCAAAGTAGTAGATCAGGGCGGGCTGTGGACATGGCCTACCTAGACTTTAGCAAGGCATTTGACTCAGTCCCACACAAAAGATTAATATACAAGTTAGCCAGCCTGGAAGTGGGTCCCAAGATGATAGCCTGGGTAAAGAATTGGCTGGAGAATAGGACACAGAGGGTAATAGTAAATGGAGTGCACTCTGAAGGAAGGGGTTACTAGTGGGGTGTCCCAGGGTTCAGTATTAGGACCAGTCCTCTTCAATGTCTTGATGCTACATTGCAGAGGGACTGGAAGGAAAAGTATGTCTCTTTGCAGATGACACAAAGATCTGCAACAGAGTTGATGCACAAGGTGGGGTGGAAAGGATGAGAAGGGACTTGGCAAGGTTAGAGGAATGGTCAAATGTATGGCAGCTTAGATTTAATGCTAAGTAGTGCAAGGTAATGCACCTGGGAAACAAAAACCCAGGGGAAGAGTACACAATGGGGGATGAGATACTAACAACAAAAAAAAAATGGAAAGGGACCTGGGGGTAGTCATATCAGATGACAAAGGTGGGCAAGCAATGTGAGAGGGCAGTAAGGAGGGCTGGGGGGATACTGGGATGCATAGGGAGAGGCATCACCAGTAGAAAACAGGAGTTGTCATCCCTCTGTACAGACAGCTGGTGAGACCCCATCTGGAGTACTGTGTGCAGTTCAGGAGACCAATCTCCGCAAGACAGACAAGATGGAAGCTGTCCAGAGGAAGGCAACTAAAATGGTGCAGGGTCTGCACCGAAGACGTATGAAGAGAGACTAAAGAGCTAATATGTAGCCTCGAGGAAAGGAGGGAGAGGGGACATGATAGAAACGCTCAAGTACCTCAAGGGAATCAACAAAGTCCAAGAGGGTAGCATCTTTCAAAAAGAGGTGTGCAAGAACAAGGGGCACAATTTGAAGATAGAGGGGGGCGGCTCAGAGGTAATGTAAGGAAGTATTTTTTCACAGAGGGTTGTGGATGCATGGAACGGCCTTCTGGAGGAGGTTGTGGAGTCAAAAACAATGATTGAATTCAAGCATGCATGGGACAGCCATAAGGCAATTCTAGGGGGTGGGAGTAGAAAGAAGTAGGCTGCTGGTTAACTAGGATCTGCAGCTTATCCATTAGGTAGGGAAATGGGCAGACTGGGTGGGCCAAACTGTCCTTATCTGCCGTCAAATTCTGTGTCTCTGTGAGAGTCATATTCCTGGCCCAGGCAGTAAAGGCACGTGGCGCAAGTATCTGTGCGCAACATTTTCTGCCCACCTGGACATCTGACATCGGGTGCAGACTTGGAATCAGTAGAATCCATCTTACTGCAACAGTGAAAACTGCAAAGAAACTCGAAGACCAAGATTTTTAGCCGAAGGATGAAAAGGCCTACAAAAACGCAGAGCGTTAAGGAGGGAACCTTCTTCCTCCAGCAAAGAGGAAGACTGGACGTCACGGGGAGACGCCGAGAAGGATACCACCCAGGTAGGTGAGAGAAGCAAGTTTGAAGACCTTCCAGCAAGTCTTAAAGGGGAAAGGAATTCTGCCAGAAGTGTGGATAGTACATCATATCCAAGCCCCTAGAAGTAAACATTAGCAGGCGCTAGGACTCTGGATATGCTGCCGTTTGTGAAGTTGGGTCGACAGACATCCAGACACAACATTATTGATGTCCATTCAACTAGTCACATAATGGTCATTTCTGTGTTAAGAATGTAATAGGTATGCACACATTCTTTGTCACTGTGCATGTGCAGCTGTCTCTCTCGTTGGCTGCACTGCATAGCTCATTCTTCGGTGTGCTATACGTGAAGAAACAATGAAGGACAAGCACTCTTTCACAGGCAGCAGGTTTGAGGAAGCAAATTTAGAACCTTTTTCAGTGTGGTCTATTAACAGGAGGGTATTGGAGAAGACTAATTAAAAGCCTTTGCAAGGACTAGAAAACCAGATTTGAAAGCCCTTTTCTGGACAGGCAGAAAGAGGGAAGACTCAAAATATAAAGAGGGAGTGAGAGGAGGTGCCAGCTAATTAAAAGCTCCAGAAGGTAGACAGGTTAAATTCCTTTTCATGGTACTGAGCAAGGGGAGGGGCTTGAATTTTTAGTGGCAGGGCTACACACAGGAAAGGAAGCTGATCGGCTTGTCAGGGCAGAGCAAAAGGAATTTAAAGAGACCTACCAGCCTAGCCCTATGCACCACATGTTTCGGTGCTTTACCTCCATGAAAAGCTGCCGATGTATATTTGACCAAATAATTTTCAATAGTTTAGATGTAGAAGTGCTCGTAAAATTTCCCCCACCGGGTCACATTTCCCGGTCTGTAGATCCGCCCTCATGCTCAGCTGCAGTATGACGTGAACCCAGGGAGAGAGTGGGGATGAGCTCCATTACAATCTGTGAGGGGCAACTTTAACAACATTTTTATATATCACAGTGACCATTTGGCAATTAATCAAGGACACCGGCCCCGTGCTCTTGATTAATCACCAAATGGTCACTGTGATATATAAAAATGTTGTTAAAGTTGCCCCTCACAGATTATAATGTAGCTCATCCCCACTCTCGTCCTGGGTTCACGTCACACTGCAGATGAGCATGAGGGCGGATCTACAGATCGGGAAGTAAAAGTGACCCGATGGGGAAAATTTTATGAAAGCTCCTACATCTAAAATATTGGAAATTATTTAGTCAAATATACAACAGCAGCATTTCGCAGGGGTAAGGCACCTAAACATGAGGTGCAAATCTCCATTCATTTAACTTAGTGAGTGTCTCTAATTAAGAGCTCTTGTTAGTGCTACTACTAAGTAGGGGAAGAAGTTGATAAAAGTCCTTATTAGGGCAGTGAACCAGGGTCACAACAGTTTTTAAATCCTTTTTAAGACACTGACTGACCTGATAACTATATTCTTGAAAACTAGCCTAAAAACATCTCCAACATATTTCTTTTATCTCTTCTATATTAATCAACTGAACAAACACCTACTTATCAAGTCGTTTTTAGGACATAGTCAGCCAGAGCACAAGAGTTATTTAGCCCTTTCCTGAGCACTTTACAAGGACCATCACCAGTTTCTAAAGGAGTACAGTCAAACCTTGCAAATATGTTATGTTGTGCAGAATGCTTTGATTTGTGTGTAGTCCCAGTGTGGCCTTCCCTTTGTTTACTGTTGAGAGTTTTCACATTTCTCACATTTTTTACTGCCGTTTCCTACATTGCCTCCTGTTCCGTGTGCCACTGATGCATCTGCGACCAAAGATCCAGCAAGTGCTAGTTTAAAGTCAGTCAATCTTACAGCAGTAGAGCTGTGATTTTAAGTAACTTTCCTGATCCAACGAGCACCAATGCAACACTTACAGTTTAGCAAACACCCGGGGGATAGCTTAGTGGGCAACTCTAAGGAAACAGCAAGAGCCTTTACCACAGTAACACTGATCACCTGGAGTGATTTGTGTGCTTTTTATGGCTGTGTATAGTTTAAGTGAAAAGCTCTAAAAACATTTACTCCTCCTAGCTAGACCTAGACACATACCTGCAAAAAGTACAGTTGCGTAAGAACTTATTGTAACAGCAGATCTTTAAGAGGATCTCTTACATCAGGTCACACCTAAGGAACTATAGCCGCCAGGCACTAGGACTGCATAGAAACTTTTCTAGCTGGCAATCTACAAGGGGTGCTCATGAAGACGACGCCCCCCCATGTACACATGGGAGGCCCCGTGCCCCCCCAGTTCTTTTCCCGCCGGACACCCTATATAGAGCATCTCCTGCAGGGGAACCGAAGTGGCCATAGATCCCCGCCAGAAAGAGATGTGAAACAGAAGGTGAGCCATCCTGCAAAAATACAGGTTACTCACCTGTAACAGGAGTTCTAGAAGTGGTATATGTTGTTCATTCACATTGTCTGGCAGGTTCCTTGCCGTTTTAATTCTTGCTGGAAGGTCTTCAAGCTGGTTCCTCCCACCCACCCAGGTGGTAAAACTCTCAGCTCCGCCCCATGACGCCATATCCAGACCGCTGGAAGCCAGGTTGCACGTCAAAGCTGGGGAGGTCGGGTGGGCCGTGTGGATGAACATACACCACTCCTAGAACTCCTGTTACGGGTGAGTAACCTGTATTTCTAGGCACGTGGATATGTTCAATCCACACTTATTGGCAGACTCCTAGCAGTCCTCCGAGAGGAGGGAGGCAAGGTGAGCACCCCCTACTTAGGGAATAAGGACTGGAGACTCGAGGTCCCAAAACCAGCATCCCGGCGTGACTCTAGGTCAATGTGGTAATGGGAAATAAAGGTGTGTGCCGACTTCCAGGTAGCAGCCCTGCAGATTTCCTGGATAGGGACATCCCTAGAAGCAGCGGTATGGCAGGTAGAATGTGCTCTTATCCATTTGGGAGGCTCCATGCCCGCCAACCTATAGCAGAGATCTAAGCAAGAGGTGACCCACCTGCTTATTGTCCGCTTGGCTGCAGGTCTGCCAGGTGCGGCTTCAGTGTAGGTGACAAACAGCTGGCAAACCTCTCCCCGAACTTCAGCCGTTCGCTCTTCTAGTGTCCAAAGTATGGAGCCTATATTTGGCCTCCGAGGTGTGACTGGGGTAGAACACCAGCAGAGTCAACACCTGGTTAACGTGAAACTCCGACACCACCTTCGGAAGGAATTTCGGGTGTGGGCGAAGGACAACCATGTCCCTGTGGAAGACCAAATAAGGACACTCGATGGAAAGCGCCTGGAGCTCTCCCATCCTTCTGGCTGACTTAATAGCCACCAAGAAGGCGGTCTTCCACGACAGGTTGGAGACATCGCACCTGTGCATTGGTTCGAATGGCGTGCCCATAAGCTTAGCCAATACCAGCAGTAGATCCCACGGAGGTGGAGATTCTCACCGGAGGGGATATGTGATCAAGGCCTTTGAAAAAAGCGCCCTGCTAACTGCTTGCCGGCCCGCACCCGGTAAGCAGAGATGGCTGCCAGACGCACCTTAAAGGTCGTCGACCGAAGCCCTAGCTGAGAAAGGGACCACGGGTAGTCAAAAATACTAGCCAAGGAACAGGAAGAAGGGTCCAACCCCTTGTCCTGATACCAAATGGAGAATCTCTTCCATTTAAAGGCGTAGCATTTTCTGGTCGACTCCTTATGGGATGCCTCAATGACGTTGAGGACTTCGTCAGAAAGACCCAAGGCCTGGAACTCTAGTCACTCGGAACCAGGCCGTCAGGTGCAAGGATTAAAGGTCCGGATGGAGAACCTTCCCCTTGTCGACTGAGATCAGGTTCGGGTGGGCTGGAAGCCACCTCAGTAGCCTGGAGCTGAGAATGAGGAGATCTGGGTACCACAACTGGCGAGGCCAGTCTGGGGCTACCAGAATCACCTGCACCTTGTCTCTCTTCGCCTTGAGGATCAAGGAAAATGGAGGGAAGGTGCAGAAGAGGCCTGGGGTCCACAGTCTCGAGAAGGAATCCCCCTGCAGCGAGCCCTGCTGAGGGGGGCGGGCATGAAACAGCCTCAGCTTCGCATTCTCCCTGGAAGCAAACAGGTCCAACTGAGGGGTGCCCCAACAGGAGAAGTGTTCTTGCACTACCTCTGGCAGGAGTGACCACTCGTGAGATGCAGCACCTATCCAGCTGAGGCCATCGGCCCGAATGTTGGAGGGTCCTGTCACATGGATGGCTAGGAGATCCGCCTCCAGGCTGATCAGGAGACACCAGATGCGGAGAGCCTCCTTGCACAGAGGCAAGGAGTGCATCCCGACCTGACGGTTGAGGTAGTACATGGTCATGGTGTTATCCGTCTGGACCTGAACCACCTGACCCCGGATAAACGGAGCGAAGGCGGTGAGGGCTAGCCGAACCGCTGGAAGCTCCAGCAGGTTGATGTGGCATCAAGACTCCTGGGGAGTCCAGAGGCCTTGGGCATGGAGATCCCCCAGATGGGCACCCCAACCCATCAGAGAGGTGTCAGTCATTAGTGTGACCGTCGGCTCAGGGCAGACAAACGGAACACCCTCCTGCAGATGAGCTGGGACGAGCCACCACTGCAGGCTGTCCTACATCTCCTGGGTCACTGTCACTGGTTGGTCCAGAGGACCGGAGCGCTGTGGACACTGGCTAGCTGGCCAGCCCCTAATGCAGGGGGACCATATGCCAGCTGACCCAATGGACCATGCTGGTGCAGGCCGCCATGAGGCCCAGAAGGTGCAGGAAGTCCCAGAGAGGGCGCAATTGCCCAACCAGAAATGATTGGGCAAAGGAGGAAAGGACCTCTGACCTGTCTGCTGGGAGCCGAGCTCTGGCTCGCAGAGAGTCGAGCTCTGCTCCGATGAACTAAATCACCTGCGATGGCATGAGTTCCGATTTGGCCTCATTGATGAGGAGGCCAATCTGAGAGCAGACCTGGAGGGCCAGATCCCTGGACCGCTCCACCTCCAACCTGGAGGGGGCTGCAATCAGCCAGTCGTCCAGGTAAGGGTACACCCGGACTCCTCGGCGCTGCAGGAATGCTGTCACCACTGCAATGCATTTGGTGAAGACCCTGGGAGCTGCAGAGAAGCCGAAGGGCATGGCCCGGGAACTAGTAAAGAGATCCCTCTGCTCTGAAGCGGAGGAACCGCTGATGAGACGGACGGATTGGGACATGAAAGAACGCGTCTTGGAGATCCAGAGAGCAGAACCACACGCCTAGTTCCAAGGATGGAATGATCTGAGCCAGAGTAACCATCCTGAAGGTGCGCGGCCTTACGAACTTGTTCAGGTCAAGAACGGGGCACCAGCCCCCCGTCCGTTTTGGGACCAGGAAGTACCTGGACACAACCCCTGTGTCTGGAGGGGGTCCACCACCTCGCTTGATCACCTGCTTCTGGAGGAGCAGGGCAATGTCGGCTCAACGAGCCGACAGAGAGGCTGCGGACCCCGTTGCCCCCTGGTGGGGCGACGGCTCGATAGGGAGGGAACTGCTCTAACTCCAGAGGCAGACCCCTGCTGACCACTTCTAGCACCCAGCGGTCCGTGGTGATAGCGAACCAGGCAGAAAGGAAGTAGCGGAGCTGTCTCCCCCCACAGGGAGAACCCGGGGAGGAGTGACGAGGCTGGAGGTGACACCCCTCAACCCGTCACTGGGCAGGCTTGGAGGAAGGGCCAGCAGAGGGACCTCCTGGACCCTTCCCTCCAGGCTTCCCACTGGAGGAAGCAGCAGACTTGGCTGTAGGGCGCCAAGTGTGAGCCTGCTGGCCCTGTTGCTAGTGTTGCTGGGCTGGATGTGCTGCAGGCGGCCTTTGTCCTTCTGGGCAGACGTCACAGAGTCCAAGGTGGCACTGGACTTCTCGATCCTCTGGAGATGGCCTTCCACCCCTGGCCTGAACAAGTCAGTGCCCAGGAAGGGAACGTCTGCCAGCTTGTGCTGGGTGTCTGCCGTGAAGGTGGAGATCCGCAGACAAGCTCTGCGGCGCATGGCTACTGCGGCAGCTACTGACCAGGCACAAGAGTCACAGATGTCCAAAGAACTTTGGAGTCGTTAACCACCGCTCTTCCCTGATCCTGCTTGACCGTCGTATGAAGGTATACCGGGAGATGAGAAATCACTTCATCCAGGGAACCCCTAAGAGCATGTGAGAAATGTGCCATTAGTACAGCCAAGCTAGCCTGTTGAAGGCCTAGGGAGGAAGCAGCGTAAACCTTCCGCCCAGAGTAATCCAGCTTTTTGGATTCTTTATCGGGCGGTTTGTCCACGTCCCTAGCGTTCCCGGAACGCCGGAAAACACTGTCGGTCACCAGCCCCTCCGCAGAGGGGTGCTCAGAGAAACTGGAGAGTGAACCGGTGGGGACCGCATACTTACGAGCCATCCTGGCTGAAGGAGCAGGACAAGATGCAGGCCACTGCCACAACTCCAGGGCTGGACCAACAATGGCTTCAGCCACAGGGAAGGCCTCCGTAGGGGAATCTCCTTGGTCCAGTATCTCCGTGAGGGGATACCTGGCCCACTTCTGAACGGGTCTGAGCTGCATCCCAGTGGACTCTAAGATGAGTCTAAGTATACCCAAGAACGAGGATGGCTCTCATCCACCGACTGACCCCCTGCAGAATCCAGGTCAATAGGCCTGGAATACTGGGAGGAATAGTCGTCATACTCAGAGGAGTCTGCAAACAGCTGCTGAGCACCTGAGCCATCCTCCACCTGCCGAGGTCGGTCGGGAGTGAGGGTGACCGACAACCTGGGGGGCAAGCCCAGACCCGACAGAGAATCCTTGGTCGGGGCCCCAGTCTTCAGTTGAGGAGGCGGTGGTTCCACCCCAATGGGCGGAGCAGCCAGTTTTGGCCGAACAACCAGCGCCGGGGTTGGCTCCTCAGTAACCATGAGGGGTTACCTTGGTCGCTCCGGTGACAGCCACTTAATTACCGGAGATGGCGACAGAGTCTGCTTGTTACCGGTCAACAATAGTTGCTGCCATATCATGTCCTCGTAGCGCCGGCGTAACTTACGTCGGAGCCTATCCTCAGACGAGCAGCGACGCCGCTTTCCATGGTGCTGAGACCGCCAATGTTGGCGGGACCTACTCGACCTGGAAGAGGACCGAGACCTTCAGGGTTGCCAAGGGTGGGTCAAGGAAGGGGCAGGGGGAACTCGCTCATCCCCTGGTTCAGGATCCTTTATCAGGGACTTTGGCACAGGAGGCACGGGCAAGTCCTCGGTAACCACCGGGGGAACCGGTGAAGAAGGGTTGTCTGCTTCTCCAGTTGACAAACTGTCCAAGGGGTCGAGAAAAATCTCGACCGTGTCGACGGATGTCTTGGCCGGCTGACCTGACGGGGACACCGTGAAGCCAGAGGCTTTAGCCGCAACCTCGACCAAAGTAGAGAGCCGACGGTCTGGTGAAGGGGATCTCTCCCGCTCCCACGACCGTCGATGGTGGGACTTACCTTTTGGTTCTTTTTTCTTCGACCGACTGGTATGTCCCGATGGCCCTTCTCCCTTGGTGGACAGGGACTGACAAAGCTCTTTAAAAGCAGTGTAGGAGGAGCCCAAGGAGAGCGGGATAAACGCTGTAGCCGAGGAGGAAGATGAAGTGGCCTGGGCTGCCACCACCTCCTCCTCCAGCAACTGCTCCAGCTGCTCTGCGGAGCCCGCAGCCATGGACACTGCCCAACAGGCCTCCTTTGACTTCACTGGCGGGTACTGTTTCTCAGGACGTCCAAGTTGTAGTCTGGCAGCGCGGTCCTCTAAAACCGAAGCCCGATGGACGTGCACAGACTGCAGGCTCAGATCGTAAGGGCGCCCAGGCAGTAAAACCTTGTGGCAAGTGGATCGGTCTGGGACATATTCTACCCACAAGGGCAACGATGGAAGCCGGGAGTGATCTGTCCATCGCAGCTGCAAGGGAAGATGAAGACCGTAGTCTTGAAAGCTTTAAAATAATTTTCAGAAAACCCGAAGAGTCTGGATCCAGGCCTAAAATGCAGAGCGCTACAGAGGGAACCTGAGCTTCCAAGCGGTAAGGAAGATCTGGCGTTATGGGGCGGAGCCGAGGATTTTACCGCTCCGGTGAGTGGGAGGGGCCAGCTTGAAGACCTTCTGGCAAGAATTAAAGCAGCAAGGAACCTGCCAGACAGTGTGGATTGAACAACATATCCACGTCCCTAGAAAAAGAGACAGACGCAGAAAGCTCAAACGCCAAGGTGGACGGGGTGGAACAGCATGGCCTGATGCAAGAGATCCTCAAAGAGCTACTGTTATGATAACTTCCTAAATAACTGTATTATCGTCATCGAGGGTATCTCTTGCATCAGGCCACACCTAAGTAACGAGTCCCAAGCAGTTATGACAGAGAACCAGTCTGGGTAGCTGGAGGCTGTAGGTCTAAGACAAGAGGCCCTGAAGCATGGCTAGGCTGAAGCCTGCCCTTCTGCGAGAGGCAATGTCCAGACTGTAATGTTTAAGTGTGGACAGAACTCCAAGCTGCAGCAGCACAGATCTCTGCAGCTGAATCATTTCTGAAACAAGTAACTGAAGTGGCCATGCCTCTGGTTGAACGGCCAAGAACAATGCCAGGAAGTTCCTTGCCATACTTCCTAAAACAAAAAAGTAATAGTTGGCCAACAAGTTGGACAGGCACTGCTTAGAAACTGGTACATCCTCTTTCTCAGGGGTGAATGAGAAACAGCTGCAAGGACTTCTTACAGTCCTTCATACGGTGTGTACTATAACGCAGAATTCTATGTAAATCTAAGTATGGAGCAATGCTTCCCCTGGATTGGCCTGCTCAGGATAACAGGCAAGTGGATGGTTTGATTTAAGGTAAACTCAGACATCACCTTCAGAAGAAACGCGGGGGTTCATATGCACAGACACCATGTATTTGTGGAAAACCAAATAAGGAGGCTCACACATCAGAGTCTAAAACTTGGAAATTTTTCGAGCAGAAATAATGGCAACTAAAAATAATGCTTTTCATGACAGAAAGCATAGCTCACATGTCACAGCTGGCTCAAAAGGAGCCAAAGCAAGTTTCTCCAACACAAAATTCAAGTCCCAAGGCATTACTGGATTGTGGATCAGAGGGTTCAGCTGGAGAATGCCTCTCAAAAAAGTACGGGACACCTTTAGCTGTGCCACCATACGACTGTCCACAGGCACATGGAAGGCTAAAATGGACGACAGGTGCATCTTAATGGAGAAGTATTGCAGGCCAGAATCTGAAAGGGAGCGCAAGTACTCTAGAATCTGGTTCACTGGACAAGTGAAATGGTCTAAATGATGGGACACCATCCACACAGCAAAGTGCTTCCACTTCATGGAATAAGTGATCCTGGTGGAAGGCTTCCTAGTGGCCACCAGGACATTAGCAACCTTTTGGGACACCCCAAATCTAGCAATGGCATGTCCTCAGGAGCAATGCATGGAGGTGCAGTGACTTGCGGTTCAGATGGACAAGGGTGCCCTGTTCCTGTAATAGCAAGTCTCTGCACAGAGGCAGAACACTGGAGGTTCCACCGCCAGCTGCTGCAGCAATGGGAACCAGATCAGACGAGGCCAGAAAGGGCAATGAGGATCAGAGTGGCCCCTTCCATCTGGAGCTTGATTAGTACCCTCTGAAACAGAGGAAAGGCATAGCAGAACCTCCCTATCCAAGAGAGGGACGCCTCTTGCCAGAAAACTCCAGGCTCTGAAGCAAGCGAGCAGAGACGAGGCAGTTTTGCATTGAGTGGGGACGCAAAAAGATCCAACACTTTGTGACCCCTGGAACAATAATGGCAGACAGCTCCCACTCATGCATCTGAGACTGCGACCAGCTGAACCTATCTGCTAGCAAGTTTTGGACACCTGGAACATGGACAGCTGACAGTTCTTGACTGTGTTCTAGAGTCTAGTACTAGACCCTCCACTTCCTGACACAGAGGGTACAAATGGGTTCCCCCTTGTTTGCTGACGTAGTGTACTACACTGATGTCTGTCTGTACCAGCAGATGGCCCGGGGACAGATGGGTCTGGGAGGCTTGTAAAGCGTACAGAATGGCCCTCTTCTCCAGGACATTGATGTGGAGGGCAGACTCCACTCTGGACCACGTCTCTAGAGTCTGATGAGATCCCAGACGAGCCTCCCAGTCCAGCCCCGAAGTGTCTGTGGGAAGAATCTGCTGAGGTGAAAGAATGAGGAATGGAATCCGTTTCAACAGGTTACTGGGTTCCATCCACCACAACAGTACCTTTTCGACTGGGAAGACCAGAACTTGCAGTTCTAGACAGTCGATGCGTTAGTCCCACTGGACCCTCAGTGTCCACTGAGGAATCCGCATGTGCAGCCTGGACAAAGGTACTATGATAATGGCTGCAGCCATAACACCCAAAAGTCGCAGAAAGGTTCTGGCTGTGCCATACCTGCCGTCATAAAGCAGCCGAGTCTGAGCCATGAGGTAATCTGCCATGTCCTCAGGCAAGAACACAAAGCCCTGCGCAGTCTCCAGTTCTGCCCCAATGTACTGGAAGCACCGGTAAGGAGTCAAGACTGATTTGGTCAGGTTGACTGATTCCCAGGGAATGGAACAACTGCCTGGTATGTTCCAGGGTCTGGAGCAGCTGCTCCCTAGATGTGCTTTGAGCAAACAGTCATCCAGGTAAGGGAAGATGTACAGCCCCTTCCTCCTGAGGGCCGCTGCTACCACTGCCAAATATTTGGTAACGACCAGTGGCGCAGAGGATAAGTCAAAGGGTAATGCTCGGAACTGGTAGTGCTCCCCCTGGAACTGGAATACAGAGGTATTGTTGGTGGGAAGCACACACCTTGATATGCAAGTATACATCCTGCATGTCAAAGGAGCATATACAGTCTCCCTGGTGTAACAGTGGGAGCAGGCCATGCAGAGTCACCATCCTGAACTTCTTGTACTGGATGCAGAATAGTAGTTACGCAAGAACTTACTGTAACAGTAGATCTTCGAGAGAAGCTCTTGCAGCAGGTTACCCGATACGGTATAAAGGGTGGGCAGTCCCCGGCGTACCCCCATTATTTTTCTGTTAGACTCCGGTGACCGGATGTAATGTGATCCGAGGCGAAAACCTAGGGCAATACCTCAAAACTGATGAGAGTAGGGAGATATTTGCTCACAGCAAGGGACCTCCAGGGGGAAGAAGGGAGGGAAGTATACCTGCTGCAAGAGCTTCTCTCGATCTACTGTTACGGTAAGTTCTTACATAACTGTACTATCTTACTTCAAGAGTCAGCTCTTGCAGCAGGCAACACAAATAGGACAGATTCCCAAGCAGTATAAACAAAAGACAATGGCTCAGGAGGTAGGTGAACAGGAGAGAAGGGGAAAGACAATCCCTTACAAGAGGAGGCCTTGCAGAACTACGAGGCCGAAGCCTACTCTGCATCTTGAGGCAATGTCCAGACTGTAATGTCGAATGAAGGTGTGGACTGTTTGCCATGTAGCTGCTGGACAAATGTCTGATGCAGAACGTTTTTCAACGTGGCAAAAGAAGCTGCCACATCTCTGGTTGAATGACCCCAGTAGGGGTTTGTCATGCTTTTGGTAACAAAAAGAAATATAATGCAGACACTTGGACAATGTCTGGTCACAGGAGCCCCAAGGATTCTGGGGGCAAAGGAAAAACACAATTGGTCAGAATGCCTGCTGTCCCTGGTTCTGAACAAATAATAATGCAAAGTTCGATGCACGTGTGGAGAAGAACCTCTCCCCTATTCTTATGCTCTGGAAAATAAACGGGAAGTTGGATGTCCTGATTTAGGGTCATCTCAGATACCACTTTGGCCAAAAACTTAGGACTGGTTCTCAAGGCCACCCTGTCCTTGTGAAATACCAAACAAGGCTCCTTGCACATGAGGGCCTGAAGCTCGGAAATTCTTTGAGCTGAAGTTAACAGCATCTAAAAATATAGTTTTCCAAGACAGAAAACGAAGCTCACAATCTGCAGCCGGTTCAAAAGGGGGTAAGGTCAGCTTCTCCAGAACAAACAGTAAATCCCATGGGGGAACGAGGTCCCTGATGGGACATGTGGTATATCCCTAAGGAAGGCACGAGTTACCTCCAACTGTGCCACCATTCTGCCTTGAACAAGGGTGTGATAGGCAGAAAGGGCAGCCAAATGCACTTTAATGGAGGAGTAACCAAAACCAGAGTCCGAAAGGCATAAGAGGTACTCCAGGATAACATTAACCGGACAGGCCAGAGGATCCAGGTGACAAGCCATGGCCCAGACAAAAACGCTTCCACTTCATGACGTATGTCGCTCTTGTGGAAGGTTTTCTGGCAGCAACAATAACGTTGGCGACCTAGTTAGAGACTCCGACATGGAGCGTGACAGAGTCCTCAATAGCCATGCATGAAGGTGAACGGACTGCAGGTTCAGGTGGACCAAGGCCCCGTTGTCCTGGGAGAGCAAGCACGTGTTCAGAGGTAGGGTGGTGGGAGGTTCCACTGCTAATTGCTGCAAAAGTGGGAACCAGATCTGTCAAGGCCATGGTGGTGCCATCAGGATCATTGTTGCCCCTTCCACTTGCACCTTCAGGAGGACCCTTTGAAGGAGCAGAAACAGGGGAAGGCGTAGAGGAATCTCGCCTTCCAAGAAAGGGACAACGCGTCTTGCCAGAAAACAGCAGGCGCGGGATCTAGCGAGCAAACACTGGGCAATTTTGCATTGGTAGGGGAGGCAAAGAGGTTCAGTTCAGGTGTCCCCCATTTGACGAATGGTTCAAGTACGGACTGAAGACAGGACCACTAGTGTACTCTTGACCATGTTCTGCTGAGAGCGTCTGCCAAGACATTCTGGCCCCTGGGAACATGGACCACAGAGATCATCAGGTGATGAGATGCAGCCCAATCCCACACTCTCATAGCGTCGCTGCAGAGGGGGTAGGAGTGTGCGCCTCCCTGCTTGTTGATATAAAATACCAGACATGTCTGCACCAGGCAGCATCCTAGTTTGAGAACTAAGCTCAGGGCCTGCATGGCGTAAAGAACGGCCCTCCTTTCCAGAACACAGATGCAGAGAGATTCCTCTGTCACGGATCAGGAACCCTGTGTCCTGTGGACACCTAGATGAGCCCCCCATCCTGTGTTTGAGGCGTCTGATGTCAGGATCTGGTCTGGCACCTCCATTCCGAATGGCATCCCTGCCAGTAGAGAAGGTGATGTTATCCACCATTGGAGCTCCTGTCGTACCGGTCTGGTGACAGAGATTGGGAGGTCCAAGTCGTCCATCTTTGGTCCCATTGGGTTCACTGGATTGTCCTCATATGAAGCCTCGCAAAGGGGACTGTGATGATGGACGCTGCCATGTGGCCTAACAGCCGTAGCAGGGTTCTGGCTGGTACCACAGGGGCTGAGGTGATGTGTTGCACTAGGACTTGAAGCTGGGCAGCTTTGCCCTGTGGCAGGATGGCTTTCCCTCAAATGGTGTCGAGTTGAGCTCCTGATGGTTCTGGGATGGAGTCAGAAATGATTTCGGGACGCTGATGGTTATGCCTAGCTCCTTGAGGAGAAAACAGGTGTCCCGAATGGATCTCTGTAGTTGCTCCTTGGACAGTGCTGTGAGAAGCCAATCGTCCAAATATGGGAACACAATAACAACCCATCCCCTTCTGAGTGCTGCCGCTACCGCAAAGGCACGTTGTGAAGACCCATGGCACCGATGAAAGGCCGAAAGGTAGTGCTCTGAACTGAAAGTGTTTGCCCCGAAAGGCGAACCTGAGGTACCTCCTGTGGGGCTTTGCCACTGGAATGTGGAGATATGTGTCCTGCATGTCCAATGATGCTAGCCAGTCTCCCTGATGGATCACGGGGAGCAGGTTCTGCAGCGTAAACATCCTGAACCTTTTGTATTCTATGGAGCTACTGAGCTCGCTGAGGTCTAATAACAGGCCTCAGGTCACCCGTTTTCTTTGGGACCAGGAAGATGTGCGAGTAGAATCCTGTTTCTCTTTGGGTACAGGTTCTATGTCCTTCTTGGAAAGCAGGGCTTGGATCTCTGACTGGATCAGACCTGCATGCTCCGCAGAGTAATGGGAAGGGGGGGGCCCTGTCCAGTGGAATATGGACAAACTCTATTGAGTGACCTTCCTCGACAAGTTGGTGGACCCACTGGTTGGAGATCACTTTCCTCCATGTAGCGGTGAAAAGCAACCTCCTACCGCCTCCCCTGGTGGGGGGCAGGTCCAATGGAGAGTCAGGCAGTGGGAGGGGAAGGTTGTCTGGGCTGGTTTTGCCTAGTGAGAGGAGGGTCCAGCTGATCCTCTGTGGGCTCCTCTCCAGCTATAGCCTTCACGTTGAGTTGGTTATTGCTGGAAACAGGGTTGCAGTTGTTGTTGACCCTCTCTGCCACGAAAACGAGATCTCCAAAACGGTCTCTGCTTCAGGCGATACATGGACTGGACTTTCCTCACTGCCCTTCTAGAATCCTGGAGTCTATTAATGACCCTTTTGGTGTCCTCTTCAAAGAAGACGGATCCATGAAAGTGTGCGTCAAAGTGATTCAACTGAACGTCCTGTGCGAACCCAGAGACCCGAAGCCAAAAATGGTGGCGGAGGCACACACCGATTGCCACTGCGTCTGCAGAGTCAGACATACACAGATCCGAGAACATGGGTGCTAACATCTGATCTGGTTTGTAAGAGTTTAGAAAGCTCTGCCTTCTGCAGACAGTCTGGCAGTTCATGCACAATGTCTAGTCCCTGTTCCCAGAGTGCAAATTCAGACTTGGAACGCTGCAGGTTACGGAAGCGTATATACCTTGCGCCCCATGGAGTCCAGTTGCTTGGCCCCCCCCCCCCATCCGGTGGTTCGGTACCAAGGTGCTTTGGTCTCAGAGAGTGGCCATGCACAGCTGAAATCACAACTGAATCCGCAGTGTGGTGTTCAGTCCGGTGGCGGGAGTGGTGTCTGGTTCCTGGGGCGTTTAGCGGACAATGGATCCAGCGTCCGCTTAGCCTCCGATGTCCGCTTAAGGGACGTGAGCTCCTAAGTTTTTCTCAAAGGTACGTCCAATGTCTTCGGAGGTTGGGAGACCGAACACTCGGTGTCCCGGCATCGGTCCTTGGTGTTGGTGCTAGGCCTAGTCACCGAGTTGTGCTTGTGTTGGTCTGAAACCTCCGACCTGGCGGCTGACCCCAAGGGATGATGGTCCTTAGACTTGGTTCTCAGTGGTTGCAGAGAAACAGCGCTGGAGCCCCCCCCCCCCCCGAGGTCCTAACCTTAAACCGGGGGTCTGAGACCTAGCCCAGGATGGAGATCGGTCCAACTGGGCGGAGCTGGAACTCGCCCAGAAGTCTGAGGCCCGGTTTTGGGGGGGGGGGGGATATCTATCCCTATCCTTGTCCCGGTGCTCATCCTTGTGCTTCCCAGATTTATGTGGAGGTTCCCCTCGAGAGGATGGGTCTTTCCATGGCCTTACATTTCTCTTCCAAGAGAAAACTCTGGCATCAGATCCTACTTCTACTATTGAACTGCTGGCAGATGGAGCAGGCCTGGGTATTGTAGTCCGGGCCTAGGCACCTCACACAGGCTGAATGCCTGTCTTTGAAGGGGATCTGCTTGCCACAAGCACACTTAAGGGGGTGTCCTTCTGCAGAAGGAATCGGGGAAGATGACGTACTTGTCAGTTTTTCCCTGTGAAATACGAAAATAATTTCTGGCGTCATTTGTCTGCTGAAGGCGTCCGTGGAGCCAATGCGCGTGTTAACGGCGGGAAAAGAACTGAGGTGTGCTGTGGGACCACCGCTTTTATGATGTATCTGATGTGTGTGTGTGTGTGTGTGTGTGTGTGTGTGTGTGTGTGTGTGTGTGTGTGTGTGTGTGTGGGGGCAGACATCAGGGGCAGTCCCCCGCTATGTATAGCTAGTTAGAAGTGGGGTCCTGCTGCCTGCCAGCTTCAGTCCTTATGGTGTAACCCGTTGCATGAGCTGTATCTCTAAGTAAGATATGGTTGATCCTTGGGGACAGCTATAGAGGAGTGAGGACACTTTCAGGCCGCCTGGGTGTCATCTGCAAAGGTGTCAATGAGGGGTATGATAACGACTGGCTTCAGATCCTTCTGTCTGAGGTACTTGGCCAGACGCATCCTCCCCGGATAGAGGTCCTCAGTATTCCAACCGATGTTGGTCTGGATGTGCCTCATAATCTCCAGTAAAGAGGGGTCATCCGGAGACGATATAGGTGCGTCTTCTGGGTCCAGAGGAGACAAATCCCCCTAATGACGAGTCTAGGTAGGAGGAGTTCAAGGGCTGGTAGGAGTCCGAGGAGGAGATGGAGGAAAACCTGCGCCGCCTTTTTCTGTGCCCACGTCTGTCAATGGGAGCTGGAAAAACTTGTGCTCCACAACCTGGATCTGTGGAGTCTTTCTAGAGGCCTTTCCTTTAGGCTTATCCCAAGGGGTAGGCTCTTTGCCTCGGTCCTCGTCTGACAGCAGTTGAGGGGGGGTCTTCTCTTTGTCCAGAATTGGGGAAGGGGGTGCGGGCTCTCCCCCATCTGGATGAGGTACATCTGGAATCGCTGGACTACCTGGTCTTGCTTTTTGGGGGATTCGGTTTAATGGTCTCCCACCAGTGGCTAAACAAATCTTTGACCTGGGCTAGGTTCAGTCTAGGCTCTGAACCTGGTGTCTGGTCCAGCATTGGTTCAGTACCTGAGCCAGCCCCAGTCTCCGTACCGTCGTTGGGTTGGCCCGGCGTTGGGATGTTAGCTGTGCAGACGTCAGGTGCAAGCTTATCCTAGGGGACCAACTTCGGTTCTTCTTCCACCTGGGTGTCGTTGGTCGGAGGAGGAGGTGACGCCAGAGGAGACTGAGTTCCTGCTGGTGGTGTAGGCATATGAGAAACTTTGGAAGCATCATCAGAAGTCCTACGTCTGTGGTGGTCCAACGAGGACTAGGGAGGATGCTTGCCAGACAGTGGTATGGCCGTTTTTCAACTGACTGTTTAGGTGAAAGAGAGGAAGACCTCCCAGAGGAGCCTGAGCTCTTTTTCCCGTCCCGGGGGGGGGTGTCGGTGCTGCATACAGAGGCCGACCAGGAAGGCCGATGTCCCTTACCTGGGTCCGAGGAATGGCCTGTTGGTGGGGCCAGAGGCCTAATCTTGATAGGCTGGGGAGGGTGTAGACGACCCCGAACCCTGATCCTTATGTCCCGAGACCCGGGCTGCCGTCGGGGCCTTCACAAAGGTAAGCCTGGAATCATGGCTGACTGAGTCGAAGTTGCCCTTAGAAGCAGAGAGCAATCCCGAGGACCTTGATCTAGAATGGGATCTTTCAGAAGAATGTTTCCCTGATTTTTTGTGGGAGTGGTGGGAAGATTCCCTCTCCTCTAGTTGGGTGGGCCTGCAAGGTTTTCTGTTGTCTGATCCAGGCCTAGCTGTTGGAAGCACTGACAGTGCTGGGCATCGTGGTCTGGGCCCAGGCACAGTAGGCAGGCTGAATGAGAGTCTTTTGCAAGAATTTGCTTCCCACAGGCACACTTGTTAGTGTGCTGCAAAAGAGGAGATGGGGAGACTACATACAGAAGAGGCTTAGAAACAAGCCAACTACTTCGAGAAAATAAATCTGTACGATAGAAAAAATGGCGTGCGGACTGGTGCGAGTCAAACTGTGGAGCCGATGCACGCAAACAGACAGTGGGAAAAGAACTGGGGCACGCCGGGGACCGCCACCCTTTACACCGTATGGGACGTCGGGGCTGGCTGACACTGGGGGCGGTCCCTGCCTGGTAGTGCTGGTTAGAAATTTGCTGTGGGGTCTTGATGCCTGCTAACATCAGTCCTAACTGTGTTACCTGCTGCAACAGCTGACCAAGTAAGATTTCAGGTTTCTCAGATCTAGGATGGTTCGCCAATCCTACATGGATTTTGGGGACTAAAAAGAAGTGGGAATAGAATCCCCTGCTCCTCTGAGCCATGGGTATAGGTTCTATGGCCTTTTTTCAGCAACATATGAATTTTCCCCCAGCAGCACTGGAATGTGGTCTGGAGGGTAGTTTGACTGAACTGGAGGTAGATCTGGAGGGCACTCTGGAAGTTATAAAGTGTGGCCTTGCTCTATTAGCTGCAGGACCCAATCATCTGCTGTGATCTCCACTGACCTGTCCAGGTGGAAGAAGAAACGGCCCCCTACCACCGCCTCCTGTAGTGCTGGAGGTCTGGCAAGGAGTCAAGGTGAGGTAGCACTGGCAGCTGGGGCCACACCACCTCTTCTGGGTGCTTTCCCAGTGGTGGAGGTAGGGGTAGACAGAGCTGATGCAGCCCAATGCGTGCCCTGCTTAGTCTTATGGAAGACCTGACAAAAGGGTACCCTTTGGCCACTTTGACGGTGCGGTGAAGTGTGTGGACAGACTGCAGAGTCCTGCACATCTGCCCCAAAGAGCTTGTAGCCTCTGAAGAGGGCATTCAGAATGGACTGTTGTACATCAGTAGCAAACCCAGACACCCCGAGCCAGGAATACCTTCTCAAGCAGATGCCAACTGCAGCAGCTCTAGCAGAGACATCAACTGCATCGTGGGCAGACCTCAACAGGTGTTTGCCCACATCTGCTCCAGACAGACTGAGCAGTTCCTGCCTCTGAGAACCCTCTCTGGAAGGGCCTGGACAGCCACTTTGGCCGTTGGCCTTTTTCCAGAAGGTATTCTGAAATCTGACCATATGGTCAAAGCACCCTGATGGTCAACACTGCAGAGGGAAAGGTCCTCTTGCCCATAAGGTCCAACTTTCTGGACTACTTATCAGGGGAAAGGGAGCGGAAGTGTTTAGGCCTCTTAGTCCCATCATGGGAAGCATTTATCTCCACTGAATCTGCCTCTAGTAGCTCTGCAAAGAATGGCTTCTCTGAGGGAGCCTGGTACAATTTGTCCACCTTTCCAGGTATGGTAGGAATCAAATTTGGTCTACACCAGGCAGCCAACGTGGCATCCTCAAAGGCTGTTATTAGATGAAGATGAGGGGTGGACAATTTGGCAATTCTAAATATTCAGTCCGATTTCTCCTAGTGATGTCCTGCTCCTCAGCATATAAACCCATGGCAGTTTGTAACTGCCTCATTACTGGGACGAAAGGAGGGATCATCGGGGGGGGGGGGGAGAGAGGAGAGATGGGGGACCACAGGGTACATTTGGTAAAAGTCCTCACCCCTTGAGGAAACTGTAAAGTTACAGTGAGAAGGACTGGCAGCCACTTCTTTCTCTTCATCCTTCCGAGGAAGGAGATCAGGATGGTACTCTTCCTCATCCTCTGACATGGGCTCCAACGGCACTGGAGAGAGGGTAAGTCGGGTGTGGCACCTTGGAAGGCACTGGCACAGTAACTCTCGTCGCTGCCAGCCTGGGGTAAAGCACGGCTGGGACATCGATAGAGATTGGCATCAGGACGCCTTACAGCACTGGCAGCATGGCCTGCGTGACTATGGGAGGGGCCAAGGCCCCAGTGTCGACAACTCTGCCTGGGATGTCGTCAGGGCAGAGTGAGACCCCAATGCTGATGTGGTAATCTGAGTCCCCGAAGTGGTGCCCAAGGTATGGCAGAGGATGTTACTAGGATAGGAGGGATCCCCGATGACGATGTACTAGCGCCGGCCGAATATGACCCAGCGAAGCTTCCTATCTGGTGGTCCGTGGAGAAGAGGGACCACAACAGCAGGGGCTGAAAGGTCTGTGGGGTCAAGAAGGCCCAACGCCAGCCAAGGCCAGACTGGCGGGAAGCGCTGCCAGAGCAGACCCTGTGGAAGAGAAGGTGTAGGTGGCAGAGGAGGCCACCGCTGAGGCAGACAATGACCTCGCTGTGGCAGACGCCCAAAGTGGCGACCCAGGGCAAGCCAAGCAGGATCTTTCCTTGCTCCGATCCTTGTTGTGGTGTTTGCGTTTTCTGGCCGACTTGTCCTGGGCCTTGGAGGAGTGAGAGCATGCTGACGGGGCTGGGGAAGCGGAAGAGCTTCTGGCCTGGAGCTCTTTCTCTATTTGGGTGACCGTCTGTTTCAAAAGCAAGCTTTCGAGGGCCTTCTGGCAGTGCCGGTGGAAAGCCTGGTTAAATCTGGAGCAGACTTTGCAGGCCCCAGAGTGGTGGTCCAGGCCTAGGCATCAGAAGCAGACATTGTGGTCGTCCTTAACTGAAGATGTTCTGGACGCACCTGCAGCAGAGTTTTTCAGAGTCGTTCGGCATAAACCACCAAAATCACTTTAAATAAAGTCATTATTAAAGCTAGAGTGAGAAAAGAAAACATACAAAAGTAGAAAAATTGGCAGTCGACTGAAGCGGCGGTGTCTCCGTGGAGTCAGACATGCGAAGGTCAATAGGAAAAGCACTGAGGAGAGCGCAGGGCTGGCCATGTTTATATGGGAGGGATGTCACCTGCATCTGATATCGTTGTGAGCGGCCCCTTGTAGACTGCTAGCAGAAAAATTTTTGTGTGGTCCTAGTGACCAGCAGCTATAGTTCTTAGATGTGGCCTGATGCAAACGATACCCTTGACGAAGATCAAAAGGAATAAAGTGTTTTAAGAGGGACTCTGGCCAAAAGTGCTACACTTCAGAATTAGAATAAGCATACCCCAATTAAATCGCATACCAAAAATTAGGTTTCTACCTCATTTCATTTTAAAGTTATGAACTGTTTTGTAACCCTTTCACTACCTGATCAAAAAAAGCCAGTTTCAGTGAAGAGCTGCTGCCGCTGTCATCTCCTGAACTCAGTCTAGTCCTCCCTGTCAGCAAGCATCTAAGACTTGTTCCTCCAAAGTTTAGATTGTGTGCAATGGTTTTCACAAGTAAAACAGGCAGCACCATTCAATAAACACTGCTATAAAAACTGTGTGTATTTCAGGTTTTGTAACAAAGTTGACAAATTCATATTTTTAGTGCCTTTTTTGTGTGGTTTATTTCTACGGGGTTGCTGGATGCAGAGTCAGCATGCCTCCAAGCTGTACTGCTGCTAGTATTGTGTTGGTAACTTCAGCGATGTTTGTCAGCGTCTGTTTTATAAGTTTTAATAGAAACATTATATGTGTTAATTCCTACTAGAGGTAGAAGTGTTGGCTCTAGTAAAATAATCATTTTAGTAAAGGAATAATAATGCACAGACAGGGTTTCTGTCATGCTGTGATAAGGCTGAGTATGTCAAACAGAGAAGTGACGTTATCCCAGCACGACACACACCCTGGAGTGCATTATTAAAAATACATTTTAACATTAAAACAATGGTTAGAGCAGTAGGACAGCTTAAGCAGATTTACATAGAGCAACAAAGAATTATGGATAAATTATAAAGTTGACTTAAATTTTCCTAACACAGCAGTGCAGTCATTTTGGTAGTGGTGAATGCAGTATAGCACCTAATATGTAGATGCATGCAGCAAGGCATTGTGGGTACACTATGAAGCATTTTTCCATTTTCCTTACTTGGAGGTGCAGTCTCCTGTTTTACATA
Source organism: Neoceratodus forsteri (assembly GCA_016271365.2). NCBI lineage: Eukaryota > Metazoa > Chordata > Ceratodontiformes > Ceratodontidae > Neoceratodus > Neoceratodus forsteri. The sequence continues at coordinate 199,994,527 of JADMNL010000023.1, read as the reverse complement.
GTGGATACAACGACACAAGATCTCAGATATTTATTTTCAAAATGAAGCATTGTGCATACACTATATAGCCGATAAGATTTCTTTACTGAGAGATGTAGTCTCATTTCTGTAGTGAATACAGAAATATGGTAGCCTATATACTAATTTACATAGTGATGAATTGTGAGTACAGCAAATAGCTAATTTTTAAGTCTCTCTACTGATGACATTACTAGATCCTTACATAAGGCACCGTCGGCAGATAAGGGTCTATAGCCCACCCAGTCTGCCCATGCAAGTTCCCTTTACGTTTTTCTAGAAGTCCGTTGTCCTTACCCCTGACCTCCAGAATTCCCTTATGTCTATCCCATGCATTCTTAAACCCCGTGATTGTTTCAGCCCCCCACCACTTCCTCCGGCAGGGTTTTCCAATTGTCCACCACCCCTTCTGTGAAGAAAGTCTTCCTCATGTTTCCTCTGAATCTCCTCCCTTCAACTTCATCCCATGCTCTCTAGTCCTGGAAGAGTACAGTTACGTAAGAACTTACCGTAACAGTAGATCTTCGAGAGAGGCTCTTGCAGTAGGTAATTACATATAGGACTGACGTCGGCAGGACCCCACGGAATAATTTCTAGCTAGCAGTCCCTGGTGGGGACCGCCCCCACGACAGGTGACCGGCGTCAGACGACATTGGTATAAAGGGGCGGTGCCAGACGCCCACCTTCCAGTTCTTTCCCGCCACAGGCCCGGACGAGAGAGAAGCCGATATTTCCCTCAATGGAAAAGGAGCTGAAAAAAACTCGGGGGATGGAGGGCAGGAAGGTATTACCTACTGCAAGAGCCTCTCTCGAAGATCTACTGTTACGGTAAGTTCTTACGTAATTGTACTATCTTACTTCGAGAGGACTCTTGCAGTAGGTAATTACATATAGGACAGAATCCCAAGCAGTCTGGAACAAATAAAAAGGCACCGGGAGGAGGAACTACTCCAAGAAGTAGTAAGAAAGCTTGCAAACCTCAAGAAAGGAGGCCCTGCAAGACCGCTAACCCAAAGCTTGCTCTACAGCGGGAGGCAATGTCCAAACTGTAATGTTTAGTAAATGTATGGACAAAAGTCCAAGTGGCGGCAGCACAGATGTCTGCTGCAGACACATTCTTGAAACAAGCCGCAGAGGCTGCTACACCTCGAGTAGAGTGGCCTCTGACTTGACCCGGTAGGGTCTTGTTGTACTTGTCATAACAGAAAGTGATGCAATGAGCCAACCACTTCGATAGGCACTGCTTGGAGACAGCATTGCCTTCCCTTTTGTGAGCAAAAGAGACGAACAACTGATCAGTCTTTCTGAGATCATTCGTCCTATCAGTGTATCTCAGAATCCTGTGGACATCCATGGTATGGAGCTAGTATTCTCCTTGGTTGGAATACTGCGTGAAAAAGGCAGGTAGTTCAACAGACTGATTCAAGGTAGACTCCGCTACCACTTTTGGAAGAAACTTAGGATTCGTGCGAAGAGCTACTCTCTCTGTGAAAGATCAGATAAGGGATTTTGCACATAAGGGCCTGGAGCTCGGAAATTCTGCAAGCAGAAGTAATGGCCACCAAGAAGAGAGTCTTCCACGATAAGAACTTTAAGTCTGCGGAAGCCGCAGGCTCAATGGGAGGAAGGGTAGTTTCTCGAGAACAAAGTTCAAGTCTCAGGGGGGAGCTGGAGTCCGAACAGGGGGTCTAAGATGAAGGAACCCTCTGACAAAGGTCTTGGATACCTCCAGTTGGGCAAAAACCTTATCAGCGAAAGGGACATGGTAGGCTGAAATAACTGCCATGTGGACTTTCAAAGAGGAGTGACTGAGACCCAGGTCGAAAAGATGACACAGATAATCAAGCAGAATGGCCACAGGACAGGAGAAAGGCTCCACGTTCCTGGAGGCAGCCCAGATGGAAAATCTTTTCCATTTCATGGAGTAGGTGGATCTAGTGGAGGGTTTTCTAGCCTCCACCAGAATCTCAGCCACCTTAGGAGAGACGCCAAAGCGAGATTGGGCTAGGTCTGCAGTAGCCATGCATGAAGTTGAAGGTACTTGAGTCCTGGATGGATCAGGGTCCCCTGATCTTGGGTCAGCAGTCCTCGAGATAATTGCAGAGGAAGAGGAGGAACCCGAGTATTTTGTAGAAGAGAGAACCAAATTTGCCTGGGCCAGAAAGGAGCGATCAGAATCATTCTCGCTCCTTCCAATGCCAGTTTCTGCAGCACACAAGGGACAAGCATAGACGAATCTGTCCTTCCAGTTTAGAGACAGAGCGTCGCTCCAGAAAGTGCCTCACCCTGGAGCGAGCGAGCAAAAAATTGGAAGCTTTGCGTTTTGGGAGGAGGCGAACAGGTCTATCTGTGGAGTCCCAAGTCTGGAAGACGCATTTTAGAACTTTTTGGTCCAGTTCCTACTCGTGTGGCAGAGCGGAAGAACGACTTAGCTTGTCTGCCAGGACATTGTCGACTCCCGGAACATGGATCGCCGTGAGGTGAAGGTTGTGAAGAGTTGCCCATTCCCAAACCCTCATCGCTTCCCTGCATAGCGGGTAGGACAAAGTCCCTCCCTGCTTGTTGATGTACCACACCACGCACATGTCTGTTTGGACAGCTAGGTGACCGGGAAGGATGTATTGGTGAAGGGCCTGGAGAGCATACAGCACTGCTCAAAGCTCGAGCACATTGATATGGAGAGCTAATTCCAATTTTGACCATAAGCCCTGGGTTCAGTGAGGACCCAGATGGGCTCCCCAACCTTCGCCTGAAGCGTCCGTAGTCAGTGTCTGAGCGGGGGGAGGATGAAAAAAAGGGGAACCCCCCGGAATAGGTTCTCTCGAACCATCCACCATTGCAAGTCTCTTATCGGCGAGGAGATCAGTACCAGATGATCTAGGTCTCAAGTTGATCCCACAGGCGGAGAGTCCACTGAGAGATCTCATGTGGAGGCAGCGTGCGCTGAACCGTCGGGATGGCAGCCGCCATAAGCCCCAGGAGACGGAGCACCGACCTCGCCGGAACCCTCCTGCGTTCCGATAGAAGGGAAATCTGGGACTGGAGGGAGGCCCCCCTGTCCGGAGGCAGGAAGGCCCTGCACATTGTCGTATCGAGGATTGCCCCAATGAACTGGAGTCTCTGGGATGGGTCCAAATGAGACTTGGAATGGTTGATGGTGATACCCAGACTAGTGAAAACCTGCTGGGCGAGGGAGAGGAAATGCAGGAGTTCCTGCCTGGACGGGGCCGCCAGGAGCCAGTCGTCCAGGTAGGGAAAAACCTGAACTCCCAAAGTACGGAGGTGGGCCGCTACCACCGCCAGGCATTTGGTAAAGACTCGGGGAGCAGAGGAAAGACCAAAAGGGAGTGCCCGGAATTGGTAGTGGTCCCCCTGGAACGCAAACCTGAGGTACTTTCGGTGCAAAGGGCGAATGGAGATGTGCAGGTACGCATCCTGCATATCCAGTGCACAAAGCCATTGGCCCAGCTGAAGCAGGGGCAAGAGGGTTTGAAGGGAGAGCATCCTGAACCTCTTGTATTCCACATATAGGTTCAGGGAGCTGAGGTCAAGAATGGGTCTGAGATCTCCCGTCGTCTTTGGTACAAGGAAGAAATGGGAATAGTAGCCCGTCCCGTGAAGGTGAGGAGGGACGGGCTCTATGGGCTGCTTCGCGAGGAGAGCAGAAATTTCTTCCTTGACTAAAGGAAGATGGTCCCTTGAGTAAGAGGAGTTCAGAGGGGGGTGACGTGGAGGTTTCTGCAGAAACTCTATGGAGTGCCCTCTGCTATGATCTGAAGCACCCATGGTCCGATGTTATCTCTCCCAACCCGGAAGGTGGAGGAGAATCTCCCTCCACGGTTCCTCCGGGCGTCCGGAGGCGGTGGGAGAGGAAGAGTCAGGTGGTGTGAGGCAGCGCCCGCAGCTGGAGCACCCGCTGCTTTTGGGTAGCGGGGGCCTGGCAGCTGCGGGAGCCCGTTTGTGGCCCGCCTTCCTGAGGTTTCGCTTGAGGCCAGCTGCGTCTGCGAAAGGGACGGCGCTGCGGGGGACAGTACATTGAATCAACAGATTTAAGGGCCGTCCCCTTCTCCTGCAAGTCAGTGATGATGTCTGACATCACCACCGAAAAGCACAGAACCCCTGAAAGGTGCTTCTTGGATTGCTGACTGCACCTCCGGGACCAGACCTGACACACGGAGCCATGCGTGACGCCGAAGACTTAGTGAACGCAGAGCTCTGTTCTGCGGTGTCCACTGCGTCGTAGGTCGTCCTCAGAATGTGACGACTGGCCGAACGGACCAGGTCAGCTAACTCCTGCTTGATCTGGGAGTCAGGCAAGGAGTCAATCTTGGATTCCGCCTGGGTAAGGACAGCCTTCTGGTAATCCCCCATATGCGCTACATAATTTAGGGCCCTGATCCCCAGTGTGGAAAAAGCACTGATCTTCCTCCCATACTGATCCAGAAGGCGAGATTCCTTATCCGGGGGAGATGAGCTCAAATGTTTGGGGTGTGCTGACCGGCCGTGAGCGGCGCTAATCACAACAGAGTCTGCACGGGGTTGAGAGTCTAGAAAATCTACACCCTCCAGAGCCTGCTATAGCCTGTTGGACTTCCGAGGAAGTGGGGCTAAAGCAGACGGTTGTTTCCAAATGGTGAAAACAAGGTGGGCATGAAGCTCAATCCAGGGTGGCACTAGAGTAGGGGCCGTAAGGGGCAAGTCCAGATGTTCGGCGAGTTTAACCCTCTGAGGATCTGGTTCTAAGGAACGCCACTGGTGGACTTCCTGGATCTTCCTGAGCAACTCCGTGAAGGAAGGATCCTCCGGAGGAGACCTCGGAGGAGTCCTCGGCCGGGGCTTGGACAGAGAGCGAGGCTCGTCGTCTTTCTTGGAACAACCACTGGAGGAATCCAAGGAGTCCGAGAGAGAAGAAGAAGAAGAAGAGGAATTTGAAGCAGAGTAGGACTCCCTAGCTCGTATGGGGAGGAGCGGGTTCCTTGAGGGAGATCCTGGGCGTGTGTCCTGCCTCTCTGGATCCCGAGGCAGAGCCGGGAATCCGGAGGCGGAGAGGGAGTGTGCCGTCTGGGGCATATGGGAGCCGGGGGTGGCACCGTCGCCGTAAGATGGCTCTCGACTTCCTTGGTGAGCTGAGCCTTGGCCTCAGCCACCAGGAGACCAGTCTCCTGGAGATCACCTGGCCTGGGGGGCGGTGGAGGAGGGATGGTTATGCGGATGAAATCCGTGAGGGAGTATCCGTAACCGGCTGCGGGAATACCAGAGCTGGGTAGTGGCGTGGTACTGCGGCGTCGGGCGGATACCCAGGTACTGGAGGAGCTGCCGGAGCAGACGGCCCAGTAGGGAACTCCATGGGCGGATCGACCGTGATAGGCCCGTGGGGTGGAGGACCCGAAGGGAGAGGTATATCCCGGCCGGCGGAGCCAGTGTCAGATCCGGCTCTGTAGGAAGGGGATCAGACGGCGAACCAGCATCCCGAGCCTCGCCCGGGGACGGAGGGGAAAAGTCCCCGGGGTCAGGCAGGGGGGACTCTGGCTCCTCGGATGGCAGCGAAGGCTGCAGGGAACCTAGGACGACAGACGGAGCAGGGTCTGCCGTAGGCTCCGAGGCCCGGACGTCGGAGGAGCCGACGTGCGACTTATGGGTAAAGTCCTGGCAGACGCCAGAGGGCGGCGTCCGACTTGAGGTCTCTCATCGAGGCGGGCCGAGGATGGGAAGAGGCCCGGTCCGACGGGGACGCTGCCGAGTGCCGCCCCAAAGGGTTGGGCATCTTAGCGGCCTTCTCCCGGCGGACGTCAGAGGAGCCGACATCCGGCTTATGGGAGGCGCCCGCACCAGTAGGCCGCAAGCCTGTGGCGGTATTGGGGGCTGAAGCCTCCTTTTGCCCGGAGGCACCCGGTGAGCTCGAACACGAACCCGACGGGCGGGCCAACACCTCCTCCAAAGCCTTGGAGGCTGCCGTCGGGCGATCCCCCGGAAGGGACGTTACCTTGGCTGCAGCTCTGGCCAGAGTCGCGGAGGAGGAGGCCTTCTCCCGGTGCCTTTCCTTGTCCCGCTTCTTGTGTCCTTCAGGGGAGGTCGACGCCTACCGAAGTTTCTTCAACTCCTTCTCCATTGCGGACATCTTTTTGAGGAGATGGGCTTCTACAGACTGCTGGCGTCGTCTGCGGGTGGCCGTGTTGAAATGTAGGCAATGCGGACACTTGTCGACCGCGTGGTCGGGGCCTAAACAGAAAAGGCAGAGGGAGTGACCGTCTCTGTGAGGCAGCTGGGCGCCGCACGAGTCACACTTATTCTTTGAAGGGGACGACATATACCGACGTTCACCTGACGAAGAAAATACAAAATGCTGATACTTTTCGGAAAAAACGACGAAGCAACAGGACTGAGCATTATGAACTTCACCGCGAGGCGCTGCACGAGCTGACGGTGGTCACCTGACATGGGGGGTGTCTCGTTAGACTTCTAGCTAGAAATTTTTCCGTGGGGTCCTGCCGCCTGCTGACGTCAGTCCTATATGTAATTACCTACTGCAAGAGCCCTCTCGAAGTAAGATGTACAGTTATGTAGGAACTTACTGCAACAGTAGAGCCTCGAGAGGATCTCTTTCAGCAGGTAATACCATTAGGACTAAGGCCACCAGGCGTTAGGACCCCTTGGAAAAATGTTCTAGCTAGCAGTCTGTAGCGGGGAATCATGCCCAACGTCAGATGTGGGATAAAGTGGGTGGTCCCCTAATGCCATCTCAGTTCCCTGCCGGTGACCCGGTTTGCAAACAATGGAGAACCAAGAAGGAACTCTCCCTAGAGACACAAATTAGAGGTACCAACCGAACTAGGGGATGGGGGGTGGGAAAGCCACCTGCTGCAAGAGTTCCTCTCGAAGATCTGTTACAGCAAGTTCTTACATAACTGTACTATCTGACTTTGAGGTGGAGCTCTTGCAGCAGGTCATACCATTAGGACAAAGTCTCAAGCAGTACCCAAAAAAAGGCCCAGATCAGGGGAGAGGAGGAATGACTGAGGAAACAAAATCACTCTCTTACTAGAGCAGTGCCTGAAGGACAGCCAAAACGAACCCTGCTCGCCTCCTAAAGGCTATATCCAGACTGTCATACCTAATGAAGGTATGGACAGTGCTCCAAGTAGCTGCGGCACATAAATCCGCCGCTGACATTCCTTAGAGAAGCAAAGGAGGTGGCGATAGCCCTGGTTGAATGACCTTTAACCGAGCCTGGTTTGGCATTGTGCCAGGGCACAAAGAGGTCCAGTTCTGGACGACCCCATCTTGCGAACAGGTAGTCTGCTACTTCCTGGAGCAACTCCCACTTGTGATTCCGTGTCCGAGAACAGCTTAGACTGTCGGCAAGAATGTTCCACCACCTGGCACGTGGACCGCTACCAAGAAAAGATTGCGTTCTACTGCCCAGTCCCAGATTCTCATGGCCCCTCTGCAAAGTGGGTACGATCCCATTCCCCCTTGCTTGTTCAGGTAAAAGACTACCAGGATACTGCTGACTGAATTACCACACAACCCTGGGAGAGCCGATCCTGGAAAGCCTGAAGGGTGTAAAAAAACTGCCCTCATCTCCAACACACTGATATGGAGAGACTTCCGTGGCAGACCATGATCCTCTCATCAGACACTTGCAAAACTGAGCACCCCAGACTAGTCCAGAGGCATCCGTTGTGACAGATTGCTCTGGACTTAGCCTCTGAAAGGGGACACCCTGTTCTAGATGAGCTGCATCTTGCCATCACTGAAGGGCGCGTCGGACCGCTTCCGAAATCCATATAGGATGGTCCAACTTATCCTTACCCTGATGCCATTGGAGGATTCTCATGTTGAGATGTGAGAAGGGGAGAGAGTGGCTATGGCCACAGCCATGTGACCCAACAGTTGCAAGACCACTCTGGCAGGCACCTGGTCCACAGACTGAACTCTGCAGGCTACAGTGGAAAATCAGAGAGCTCTGTCCGCAGGCAAAAAGGCTTCACCTTGGAGTGTGTCTAGTACCACTCCAATATATTGAAGCCATTGGGAGGGCCAGGGTCGGGACTGCAGCTAGTTCAGGGTAATTCCGAGACACAGGAAAAGCTGTTCTCTCTCTCTTGCACAGTGCTCATGAGCTGGTGTTCCGTAGGCGCGGAAAGCAGCCAATCATTGAGGTAGGGGTAGATGAAGTGACCCCTTCTCCTCAGCGCTGCCGCACCACCGCTAGGCATTTGGTAAAAAAACCTTTGGGGCCAATGACAGGCCAAAGGGGGCGAACAATGAATTGGTAGTGCTCATCCCAGAACCAGAAGCGCAGAAACTTCCTGTGAGAAGGCAGGATCTTTATGTGCATATGCCCGTCCTGCATGGCTCAGATGGCCTGCTAGGGAGCATAGCCAGCCCTCCTAGGTGCAGGAGGAGAAACAGGCCTGCCAGGATAAGCATTCAAAATCTCTTGTATAGGACAAACTCATTCAGGTGGCTGAGATCTAGAATGGGGTGAAGATCTCCTGTTTTCTCGAGAACCAAGAAAAAGCGGGAGTAGAAGCCTTTTCCTTGTTGGGATGGTGAGACTGGCTGGATAGCCTTCTTCTGGAGAAGAGAAAAAAATTTTTGTTTCAGGAGAAGGGCACGTGCTGATGAGCAGTGAGAGGCTACAGGCGGATTGTCTGGGGGGACGTTGAGGAACTCGATGGTGTAGCCCCTCTGAATTACCTAGAGTACCCACTGGTCGGATGTAATATTGATCCATTCTTGCAGGTACAGGAAGAACCCCCCACCTGTTCTCCCCCTCTCAAACACTGATGGCTGGGGGAGATGTCGCTGGAAATCTTACAGTATCTTGCGGGGTGGCGGCTGGATGTCTGGGGGCCTTTGGCTGCTTAGGGCCTTGGCCTCCCAGTTGCACAGGCTGGTTACGGCATTTGAAGCCTTTGCCCTGGTAAAGATGGTTTCCTTGTTGAGTCTGCTTACTAAAAGAACGTTTGCGGGTATGCTGTGGTTCAGACTTGCTCAAGTTTATTGCAAGAAAGACTCCGTTGAGCAAGCTCATTCACAAGGAGGTCCTGAGGCGCGCGCGCGCAGCACACACACACACACACACACACACACACACACACACACTTACTTCACATAAACCTAGTATAGCTTATGTATGTCTGCAATCTCCTTTCCTGAATCCTGGAGGCCCTTTATGATCCCTTCCACTTCCTGTCCGAAGAGAACTGGACCTTGAAAAGGGGCATCCAAAATAACATCCTGTAGGTCTTGCCTGAAGGATGTCGCCCTAACTCAAGCGTGTCTGCGAAGACAGACACCCAATGTTGCTGCTCTTGATGCCCATGTCGGCCGAGTCATAAGAGCATCTAAGAATGTGCTCATCAACATCCAGCCCGGATTGTGCATAGGCTAGCAGTTCGTTTTTGTGTCAGAATCTGGTTGGGCCTTGAGGAGTTCCATGGTCTTTTCCCATAAGGATTTCTTGTATGTGACCATGTGGGCCAAGAAGCTTAATGATCTAATGGCCCCGGTTGCCGAGAAATATACCTTTTGTCCCCAGTGGTCCAGCTTCTCTGGGTCTGGAGGCTGGTAACATATCTAGGTTGGGACTGTCTGCTATGTGCCGCAGTCAAAACTGTGGAGTCTGTCTTGAGCTGTTCCGCCAGAATCTATTCCTCTTTGGGTGGTCTGTATAAGCGGTCAGCTTTGAGTGGCACTGCTGGTGTGGATGAAGGTTTCTTCCAGATTAGTTTAGCCATGTCCTGGAATGGCTCCAGAAGCGGTGGGATCATGAGGGGTTTTGGGTCCTTTGCACCCAGGAACTTTGCCAGTCTCTTCCTTTCCGAGTAGAGTTCCTCAGTGTCCCATTGATATATCGTCTGTATGTGCCTCTTGAAATCAAGGAACGAAAGATAGTCCGGTGGAGACTGTGCGGTATCCTTCGTATCGGTCGGGGGGGCCCTCAGGTCCTAATTGTCCAGAGAAGACTCTCCTGCATCATCCCCTGAAGTGGGAGTGTAACGTCCGCTAGAGGCAGGGGCCGGGGAAAATTTCTTCTTCCCTTCACCTTTAGGACTTAGTGGAGGTAATGATCCCTCTCCTGCATCTGCATCCGGGGTGGGGTGGGGGGTAGAAGAGGTGGAGGACATTTGTCACAGACAGATCCAGAGGCCTATGGGTGGTCACCTTCAATGGCATTCCACCAAGAATTAAACAGTGCTCAAATGTCTGCCAAAGGGACTGGGATCTCTGCCCCGAAGCAGCTTACACAGTACTTGTGCCTCATCCGGCAACCAATCATCTTGGGGGCGTCCTCTGCCAAACACCTGTCTGGCGACTGCCTCTGGGGCGAACGCCTAACGTCTGGCGCAGGTGTCACGGTCAAGGGACATCTGTCCTTTTGTGGAATCCAGTCGGCCAGAGTCAACATCCGCAGGAGAATGACCTCCCGTGGCCGGTGGGAGTCATCTGGTCTCAGAGTCAGAGGACCCAGTGGAGCTGCGGCCTTCTTTGGGTCTAACAGCAGGCGACTGCCCTTCCTGGGCCAAGCCTTGTGATGCTTTATGGGCCGGTGAGCCGGGGGTACTTATGCATGGCTGTGTCTAGAGGATGAAGGTTGGTACCTGCGCTTGGAAGAGGACAACGTACGAGTGCTGGATCTCTTGGAAGACAGGGAATGGACCCTGACCTCCCACCGGAGGTCGAAGAAGGCCTGGAGGAAGACTTTTGGCGGGACTGTGACCTAGGCCTGTCCTTATCCTTGGAGTGGTATTTTCCCAGGGTCTCCTCTCTATGGGGAGACTCCTTAGCGGACAATGACGAACTAGGACCAGATGGACACTTTTGCATGGCGGCTACTTTTTGCTTGAGGAGGTATGCCTTCAAAGCCTTAGCCCTGTGGATTCTAGTTTAACTATTGAATTTCTGACACTCTAGGCAGTTGTTGGGCCGATGGTCGAGGCCTAAACAGATCAGGCAAGCCTCATGGCGGTCTTTAGCTGGGATCTGTCTGCCACAGTGGCACTTCAACTTCCGTAGAAGAGGAGAAGACATGCACAAAAGCGAGATCTAAATCGAAATTACTTTATCAAGAACTTATCAAAAGCCACTACTTATGTGTGGTAGACTGCAGTAGCGAGGCGTCAGAGGAGCCGAACAAAGCGGGTCGATGGCGGGAAAGTAACTGGGATGATGTCCACCGCCCCATTTATACCATGTCTGACGTCTGGTGTCCCCGATGTTGGGGGTGGTCCCCGCTACAGACTGCTAGCTAGAACATTTTTCAGAGGGGTGCTAACTCCTGGCGGCCTTAGTTCTAATGGCATTACCTGCTGCATGAGCTCCACCTCTAAGTCAGATCATCTTTTTCACTGGAAAATAGTGTATTCCTGTACCATGTTCCTCCCTGTAAGGTACTTGTATGTCTGTCATATCCCCTCTCTCCCTCCTCTCCTCCAGGGAGTACATATTCAAGTCCTTCAGCCTCTCCTCATAGGACTTGTCATGCAATCCCTATCCAATCTTTGCTGCCCTCCTCTGAATCTTCTCTATCCTGTGTCCTCATGTAGGTAAGGTCTCCAGAACTGTACACTGTACTCCAGGTGGGGCCTCACTAGTGTCTTGTATAGCGGAATTATGACCTCCCTTTTCCTGCAGATGATGCCCCTTCCTATGCATCCCATCATCTTATTCACTCTGCCTGCTGCCTTGTCACACCGTTTCCCTACCTTGAGGTCAGAGATAACCCCAAGGTCCCTTTCCTGCTTGGTACATGCTGTACCCACAACCCCCAATTGATATGTTGTTAAAGAGTTTTTGTGCCCCATATGCATTACCTTGCACTTCTTTGCGTTGAATTTCAACTGCCAAATCCTTGACCATTCCTTCAAGCTTCTGCAGGTCCCTTATTCTGTCTACACCCTCTGGCATGTCCACTGTTACACAACTTCATGTCATCCGTGAACAGGGAAATTCTGTCTTCTAGGTCCTGCGCAATGCCACTGAATCGGACCAGTCCAAGCATTGATCCCTGTGGTACCCCACTGGTCACTCTTCCCTCTGTGGAGTGATAGCCATTTACCACCACCGTCTGTGTCCTGCCACCCAGCCAATTACCCACTCACTGCACTACTGTCCTGCCCACTCCTATATTCCTCAGTTTGTTTAAAAAGTGTTCCACCCTGTTGGAGTACTCAAGGTAGTAGACGGGCCGTTGGAAATCCTGGTTGAACGTCACCTCAGATACCACTTTAGGAATAAATGAAGGATTAGTCTGCAGAGTCACCCTGTCTCTGTGGAAAATTAAATAAGGCTCCTTACAAACGAAGGCCTGAAGTTCAGAAATCCTTCAAGCAGAAGTAATGGCGACTAATAACAGCGCTTTCAAGATAAGAACCTCATATCGCAGCTTGCTGCCAGCTCAAAAGGGGGCAAAGTAAGCATCTCTAAAACAAAATTCAAATGCATGGGGAACCGGACTACGGACCAGAGGTTTCAAGTGGAGGATCCCCTTGAGGAAAGTCCTGGCGACCTCCAACCGAGCAATATTCTTGCCATCCACGGTGGTGGTGGTGGTTGGGGGGGGATGACGGGCAGAAATCGCAGCGAGGTGAACCTTCAGCAATGAATAGCTGAGGCCTAAATCAGACAGGTGCAAGAAGTACTCAAGGATCTGGGACACTGGGCAAGAAAAGGGTTCTAAGAATTTGGCATTCACCAAATAGCAAACCTTTTCCACTTCATAGTGTAAGTCGCTGTGGTGGAAGGCTTTCTGGCCTCCACCAAGACTTGGGCTACTCAGGAGGAAACCCCGAAGCACAATAACACTATATCCAAAGATGTCATGCATGCAAGTGGAGAGATCTGAAGCCTGTGTGCACCAGGTTGCCCTGCTCCTGAGTGAGAATGTCATACAAGAAAGGTAACAGTACTGGAGGTTCCAACACTAGCTGTTGCAGTACAGGGAACCAGATCTGCCGAGGCCAGAGAAGAACAATGAGGATCATGTGTGCTCCCTCTGCTTGAAGCTTCAGCAGGACCTTCTGCACAACTGGGAAGGCATACAGAAATCTCCTTGTCCAACAAAGTAGACAGCGGGTCTCACCAAAACACACCACGCCCAAGAACAAGCAAGTAAAAACTGGGTAGTTTTGCGTTGGATGGGGGAGGCAAAGAGGTCCAGTTCTGGTCGGCTCCAATGGTCGAACAGATTTTCTACCACCTCTTGCTTCAGCTCCCGCTCATGAGCCCACGCGGCTGAGACTGCCCGCCAGGACGTTGTAGACACCTGCGACATGGACTGCTGTCAAGTACAGATAATGCTAGAGTGCTGGACTGCCGAGTACCACACCAGCATCGCCTCCCTGCAGAGAGGGTATGAGCAAGTGCCTCCCTGTTTATGTACCAGACTGTGGCCATATTATCAGTCTGGACAAGGAGAGTTCCTGGGCAAGAGACGGTCTGAAATGCTTGGAGAGCATACAGCACCGCTCTCATCTCCAGAATGCTGATATGTAGATACATTTCATGTGGGGACCACCTCCCTTGGGTTGGGTGGTCCCCCAGGTGAGCTCCCCAACCCTGACCCGAGGCATCCAGCAAACCTGGAGAAATGGACCACAACAAATAGGCATAAAAAATATGAATTTGCCAACTTTGTTACAAAAGCTGAAACGCAGTTATTAAAGCAATGTTTATAACATGGGCAGGGAGCCATCTGTGAATTCATTGGCTGATGGCCACCACCTGACTATTCATTAATCTCTGTTAACTGCACAGTAAGCGGTGAAGCAGCCACAGGAAGGTGATCAAAAAGCAGGCGGATTTTGCTATTAAGCCTGAGACAGAGTTTGCAAGGCAGCCATTAATTCCAACCGCTAAGCGAGAGAGACACCCTGAGCTAAAGACAACGGACATGACTTTCTGTACAGAGATTAATGAATGGTCATGTGGCGGTGGTCTGCAAGTCACATAACAGATGTCTCCCTGCCCATGTTATAACAATACCCCTCTGCCGTCTCAAGTCTCCCCCACCCACCCCTCGGACCGAGCCTCAAGTGTCATCTTGCTGTTCAGTAATCTGTAGTGGCAGTCAACACTTTACTGTCCCAATCCCTTTCTTTTATTTGTTTACAGTTCTCTGTCTCTGCATCTACCCGGACTTTCGATGACTGAGCGGCAAGTGCCATCTTGCTGTTCGAATACTTTACTGGCACTCAGCAGTGTTGCCCAGTGACAGCCCCATGAGCAATCCCCACCAGGCGATCTGCGTGGCTGCCCACTGCAGCTACACACATACCCAGTATAAGACCAGGACCAGCAGCAGCAGAGAGAGTTTATGCACTGCAGGGAGAGAGCCGGCATCCGAGAGGCAGAGCCGGCAGCGAGTCCTCAGCGAGAGACATGTCAGGTATATGCAGATTTGCCCTATCTACCCCCAGACTCACTCACCACTATCTTCTGCATGCCAACCTTCAATGGCTGTCCTCCCTCTGCCCAGCACTCACACTCACTGGGTTGCTTCATTGACTATGACAAGACTCCTCCGTCCCAAAAGCATTGGGGCAATGCTCACCCAGGTACCTCACTCCCACCCATTGACATCAAACTCCACCTGGCTCTCTGTCACACACTGCTTTACAAAACCGGGTGAGCATGCCTTTGCCCACTTCACCCCTAAACTCTGGAACTCTTTCCCTCCTTGTCTGAAGAGCCCCCAATCTCACTCCTCCTTCAAAACTGCACTTTTCCCCCCACCTAAAAGCACTTGATTCCTGTAAATGTAACTAGCCCTCTGGCCTCCTCTCTATATCTAGTTTTGTCGATTCACTGAAATGTTGAATGTTTGTAGCCTAGTGTCATCACCAGCTCTCGTTACTGCCTGCAAGGATGGATACTACTATATGAAAGTTGTTTTTTCCCTTCTGATTATCCCGGCGTGGATATCAACTGTCTGTACCATATGCTGTATTGTACTGCATTATTTGTACTTTATCACTGTACCTAAATGTCAACTGTGTTATTGTACCCTCTCGGGTTGTGCTTGAAAACAGGCAGGGTTTTTGCCTAACGCACCTACCCGATCAACCAAAGGTAAATAAATAAATGTATGATTATACAGCCTATCAGTCATCTGGAGCAGCATCGGAGGGCCAGTCAGCCAGTGATGTACACCCCGGTCATCCCGCTACCCACTGAGCGGCCACACGGAAACCTGTATAGAAATCGATGCAAGCGGGAGCTCAAACACACGGACAGACCTCCCCGTTAGCGTGTCCGTGGGGCCACCTGTTTGTTAACCAGTGCTGCCGCAGCTCAGAGGTGTTATGTGACAGTGACAGCAGGCTTGCAGAAAGGTAAGTCTCCCTCCATGCCGTCAGTGTGATTTCATCCTCAGTAAGAAACCAATCACCTGGAAGTGTTAGGTATGTCAGTATAAAACAGTGTCTCGCTTTGTGCCCCCCCCGTCAAAGAGAGTCTCAAAGCGAGCGTCAAGTGAATGGTGGAGATCTCCCTAGTTATTTAAAACCCGGGGTTCAATCGCAAGTTCTGACACACCCTCTTTTTGTCTGTATGGTATGCAGTCAAGTGTCCCGGTGATCCTGACACTGCAACAACATGACGGACAGAGAGACATACGCACAATTCTGCAGTGCCGTCTGTCACTGTAACCATGTACCATGCACAGAAAGCAGAGCAAAAACAGTCAGGAGGTGTGTGTACTGTGAACCAGTCACAGAGAAAAAGAGGCACACAGAGCAGGAAAACGTCCTGCATATTGTGTGTGTGTGTTTTTGGGGCCGCACAACAACTGTACTGGGCACTGTAGCACACACTTGTGCACTAAGAATTGTCACATATGATCTCAGTAGTGGCTGTTTGACATTTCTATTTGCATAACTGCACCACAGCATGCAGTATTTGTGATGTACTATTTTGTAAGGTGGCAGGATACACTAGATTTTTGGTATCTAAACCAGGAAAAAAAAAAACGCTTTGTGCACATTTTTTTATTGATTAAACATAGCTCATCTTAGAACACACGACCGGGTGTGCAATTATTGGGGCTCAAGACCCCAGGTGCTGTGAGGACACTTGCTGTGGTCTTGTGCCTCACAACACAGCCTGGGGTATTGATTAATCCCAATAATCGCATACCCTGTCGTGGGTTATTGCTTACTTACTGAATGGTGCTGCCTGTTTCACTTGTGAAAACCACTGCATATGATCTTTAAACGTTGGAGACACAGATCCTATAAAGCTTGCTGACAAGGAGGACTAGACTCTAGTTCAGGAGAGGACATCAGCAGCAGCTCTTCACTGAAACTTGCTTTTTTGAACAGGCAGTGAATTTAGGATTGTAAAATGACTTGTAACTTTTAAACAAAGTAACTTGAAGATATCATTTTTGGCATGCGACTGATTAGGGCTATGTCGATCCAATTTCTGAATTTACTGATGACAGAAATTTTCACTGGAGTCCCTCTTTAAGGCCAGAATGTTAGCCTCCACTAAAAGCAGATTTCCGTAGCAGCAGCTTCCACTAACTGAATCAATGGTCCTGGACGCATCACTGTCATATGGTACAGGTACACCAGTTACCAGTGTGCTAAGCAGTTACAGCAAATTTAAGTAAGACGGAAGATTAGTTCAGTTTGGCTAGTGCTCCACAGAATCTGGCTAACCTTTCCACCAGTGGCAGTAGTAGCGCAGTGGGTTAAGGCTCTGAGCTGTAGATCTAGAGTTCTGGGTTTGAATCCCCAGCTGCCTACGTGCATACTGTGTGATCTTGAGGAAGTCACAACTTCCTTGTGCTCCCATGTAGCATCTGGAAACAAGCTCCGGCTTAGTGTGCCACTCCTGGTTAAACAATGTCCCGTTTCCCTTCCTTAGGAGGCACTGCAGGAAAGAGAAGAGCAGTGAAAAATGAGAACATGGGGATCCCCTGGGGTAATTAAACTAGTAGGCAAATTTAGAAAAAACTCCTAATAGCAAGCAAAGGGAATGACGCACACAAACCAAAACACTGTGCAACACCCGTTTTTGCAAATCCTGATTGTAGTACACCTTTAAGAATTTTCCAGGGCTCTGTTGCCAGCCGAGGGTTGGGAGAAAATTATTAGCTGTTTAAAAACCAAAAATGAAAGCAAATTAGTATTAAAAAAAATCAACTGGACAGGAACAATTTCTGTGGGACAGGAAAAAAAGAACACGACACCTGTCCCCTGGACAGCTATCTCCCCAGAATTATTCCCAGCCCCACCTGGCACTGTCTACAGCACGTTTGTTCTGTTCTACTACTGCCACTGGTGGAAAGGTTAGCCAAATGCTGTGGAGCACTAGCCAAAATGAACTAGTCTTCCATCTTATTTAAATTTGCTTTAACTGCTTAGCACACTGGTAACCGGTGCTGAAAGTGGTAGCCTTTTATTTACCCATCTCTCAATTTATTCCTTTGCACATTTGTGAAGGAAATGTTATTGGCCTAAGCACTTAACATAGGCTATGGTGATCAACTTTAGGAATTTTTCCACTACAGGATACATAAACTGTTGTCCCTATATATTTTTCAACTTTGAGACAAATATTGAAAATATAACAAATACTGTTGGGAACTGAGCAAACAAAACCCCCTAATATAAACCCTCTTGGTTCTCTTGTAAAATCAGAACAGTAAAAAATAAACTGCGATCATAATCAGTTCCAGGAAAGTACAGTTACATAAGAACCGACTGTAAGAGTAGATCTTCGAGAGAGGCTCCTGCAGTAGGTAATTACATATAGAACTGAAGCCGTCCGGCACCAGGACCCCATGGAAAAATTTCTAGCTAGCAGTCTCTGGCAGGGGACCGCCCCCACGTCAGGTGTGACCGACATCTGCAACGTCAGTATAAAGGGGCGTCCACCACACCGCCTTTCCAGTTTTTTCCGCTATGACAAAAGGCAAGATGAGAGAGAGGATATTTCCCTTCCTGAAAAGGAACTGAAAAGCTAAGGGGGATAGAGGGCAGGAAGGCATTACCTACTGCAAGAGCATCTCTCTCTAAGATCTACAGTTACGATAAGTTCTTGCGTAACTATACTATCTTACTTCGAGAGGGCTCTTGCAGTAGGTAATTACATATTGGACTGAGTCTCAAGCAGTCTGGAACAAAGTTTTCCTTCTCCCAAGTGCCTTTCTATCAACTAATAAATCTCAATCTGTAAGGGTCTAAGAAAGACCTTGCAGAACAGCCAACCTGAAGCCTGCTCTACAGCGAGAGGCAATGTCCAAACTGTAGTGTTTCGTAAAGGTATGGACATTAGTCCAAGTTACGGCTGTGCAGAAGTCTGCCGCTGACATTCTTGAAACAAGCAGCAGAGGCAGTTACTCCTTTGGTGGAGTGACCTTTTAATTAACCCGGCAGAGACTTGTGGTACTTGTCGTAACAGAAAGTGATACAGTAGCAGGCCCGGTGGTGCCGAAGGTTGAGGCGCTGGATGCCACAACTCGCCGGCGAGACCCGGGTTCAGGAACGAGCACGAGTCGTCGGGAGTCTGCCGGGCCGGAGAAGGATAGAGTGTCCGATGGCAGCGCTCCTCCAGTGGGGAAACTGCAGGCTTCCGCTGGAATGCCGCCACCTGGGGGAGCCCAGGTGGATGGCGCGGTAGGTGGAGAAGCAGCAAGTAGATTGGGTAGTTGTTGGCAGAGAGGCGGAGCGGGAGGTACATCTCAGCACGCCTCCTAGCTCATAGCCCCTCACTGCACGCTGATGTCAGGGGGAAGAAATCAGGAAAAAACACACCTCGGTTCCTCCTACGCGAAGATGCCTCAATTGGACATCTCCGGGCTTGTCAGGGCAGACTCTGCTGTGCAGGATCTACACACACACATACAGAGTGCTGGTTTGGAGAGGTAAGCGCAGAGGTTCCTTTCCATTTCTACCCGGGGTATACCGGGGTCTTCAGGGGAGTGTGTGTGGATGAGGCACCTCTAGGGGCAGATCACGACGGGATTGGAGGGTCCACAGAGGATGTCGGAGAGAGTGGAGGGAGAAGGCAGATTAGGAGCATAAACACAAGGTTAAAAACAAAAAGAAAGTGATACAGTGAGCCAACCACTTCGACAGGCATTGCTTAGAAACTGCATTGCCCTCTTTTGTGAGCAAGAGAGACAAGGAGCTGATCAGACTTCCTGAGATCCTTAGTCCTGGTGGTACAGTATCTCAGGATCCTGTGAACATCCAAAGTATGCAAGAGGTAGTCCCCTTGATTGGAGTGTTATGTAAAGAAAGCAGGCAGCTCAATGGATTGGTTCAGCGTAGATTCCACTACCACCTTAGGGAGACACTTAGGATTGGTGCAGAGCCATATGTTCCTTGTGGAAAATCAAATAAGGGATTTTGCACATCAAGGCCTGTAGGTCAGAAATTCATCGAGCCGAAGTAATAGCCACTAGGAAGAGAGTCTTCCAAGAAAGGAACTTCACGTCTGCTGTAGCTGCCGGTTCAAAGGGAGGCAGAGTAAGAGAGAACAAAGTTCAAATCCCAGGGTGGCGCAGGAACCTGGATGGGGGTCTTAAATGAAGAGCCCCTCTGAGGAAGGTCTCAAGAGACTTCCAACTGCACGAGAGTCCTGTCACCAAAAGGGACGTGGTAGGCAGACATATGGACCTTCTAAGAGGAATGACTGAGACCCAGGTCAAAGAGGTGACGCATGTAGTCCAGAACACACTCAACCAGGCAAGAGAAGGGCTCCAGGTCCTTCGAAGCGGCCCATATCGAGAAACGCTTCCACTTCATAGCGTAGGTGGCTCCGATGGAAGGTTTTCTGGCCTCCACCAAAATGTCTGCGACGAGCGAAGAAACTCCGAAACGGGCTTAGACTACTTCTGCAGGAGCCATGCATGCAACTGAAGGGATCTGAGAGCTGGATGGACCATGCTCCCCTGGTCCTTGGTCAGCAAGTGCTGTGACAGAGGAAGTGGAGGATCCTCCGAAAACTGTTGCAGAAGACAGAACCAAACTTGCCTGAGCCAGAATGGAGCGATGAGCATCATTCGAGCTCCTTCTGATTGGAGTTTGTGCAAGACCCTAGAGATTAAGGGAATCTGAGGAAAGGCATAGACGAATCTGTCCTTCCAAATGACAGACAGAGTGCCCTGCGTTTAGAGAAGACACGAACAGGTCTAACTGAGGAGTTCCCCAACGCAGGAAGAGTTTGTCTACTACCTCCTGATCCAGCTCCAATTCGTGGGCATCGTCCGACGACCGACTGAGGTGGTCCGCCAACGTATTGTCTACTCCCGGAACGTGAAGTGCTGTCAGGCGAAGGTTGTGCTGAGCTGCCCAACCCCAAACTCTCACTGGTTCCCTGCACAGAGGGTAGGAATAAGTTCCTCCCTGCTTGTTGATGTACCAAACTACGCACATGTTGTCCTTCTGGATTGCTAGATGACTGGGAAGAATACAAAAATAGAAAGGTTGAAGAGCATACATAACGACTCTGAGCTCGAGCACATTGATGTGTAGAGTGTGCTCGAGACTGGACCAGGAGTAGAGTCCTGTGCGGTCCCAGGCGGGCTCCCCAAGCTTCTCCTGATGCATCTGTCCTCAATGTTTGGGAGGGAGGTTCCAGACAGAACGGAACTCCCCGGCAAAGGTTCTCCTGCACCATCCACCAATGCATGTCCCGGATCATGGGGTCGGAGACCAGAACCTCCTGGTCTAGGTCGTCCAAAGTCTGGTCCCATTGAGAAAAGTGTCCACTAAGAGATTCTTATATGGAGCTGAGCGCGAGGGACTGTCAGAATTGCAGCCACCATGAGCCCGAGGAGGCGAAGGACTGACCAGGTGCCGACCCTTCTGTGGCTGAACAACAGACTTGCTTGCGCCTGAAGGGTCTCTAACCTGTCGGCGGCAGAAAGGCTTTGCCGATGGTCGTGTCCAGGATCGCCCCAATGAACTGAAGTCTTTGACAAGGGACAAGATGGGACTTGGCTTAGTTGATGGCGATACCCAGGCTGGTGAAAACGAGCACTGGAGTTCCTCCCTGGACGAGGCTGCCAGAAGCCAATCGTCCAGGTACGGGAAAACCAGTACCCCCTAGATATGCAGGTGGGCCGCTACCACTGAAAGACATTTGGTGAATACTCAGGGGCAGAGGAAAGACCAAATGGGAGGGCCTTGAATTGGAAGTGTCCACCCTGAAACAAAAACCGGAGAAATTTGCGTTGGGAAGGGCGGATGGGGATATGCAGGCAGGAATCCTGCATATTCAAAGCACAGAGCCACAGTGCCGGCCGAAGGAGCGGCAGAAGGCTCTGCAGGGAGAGCATTCTGAAGTGCTTGTACTCCACAAACATGTTCAGGGAGCTGAGGTCTAAAAATAGGTCTGACGTCTCCCGTTTTCTTTGGAACTAGGAAGAAATGGGAATAGTACCCAGCCCCCCAAAGGTGGGTGGGGACTGGTTCTATCGCCGTCTCCAAGAGAAGGGAGGATATTTCTTCCTGAACCAGAGGAAGATGCTCTGGGGAGTAAGACGACTTGGGGGGTCTTGGTTCTTGAAGAAACTTGATTGAGTGTCCTTCTGCTATCAGCTGGAGCACCCAAGCATCCGATGAAATCCTCTCCCAGCCTGGTAGATGGAAGGAGAACCTCCCCATACCGGTTCCTCTGCAAAGTCTAGAGGCTGTGGGAGAGGAAAGGAGTCAGAAGATGTGAGGCAGCATGGCGGCCGAGGCTCCTGCAGCTTTTTTGGGCGGCGGAGTCTTGGCTGCCGTAGGGGCCAGATGCTTATTGGCCTGCTTGCCCTGAGGTTTCGCTGTTTGGTCGAGAACGTCTTGAAAAAGGGAGATGCTGTCCCTGAGGGGGCTTGTACAAAGAGTCAACAGACTTAGCTGCAGTGCCCTTCTCTTGCAGGTCAGTGATGTTCTAGACATCTCCACCGAACCCCTGAAGGGAGCATCCTGAATAGCGGATTGCACTTCAGGGCCCAATCCTGACACCCAGAGTCAGGCATGACTCCGAAGGCCCACAGCGAAAGCTGAACTCCTACCAGCAGTGTCCACCACATCGTACGTGGCATGCAGCATGTGCAGACTGGCCGAATGAGATCGGATGAGATCAGCCACTTCCTGCCTGGTTTGAGATTCAGAAAGGGAGTCCATTTTGGATTCCACCTGACTCAGGATAGCCTTCTGGTAGTCCCCCATGTGAGCGACATAATTCAGAGCCCTGATTCCCAGTGTGTAAGAAGCGTACACCTTCTTCCCGTACTGGTCCAGAAGACAGGATTCCTTGTCTGGTCAAGACGAGTTAAGGTGCTTTGGGTTAGCCAACCGGCCGTGAGCGGTGCTAATCACAACTGAATTGGTCTTCGGGTGTGTGTTCAATGAATCCACATCCTCGGGAGCGCGGTATAGCCCATATGCCTTCCTCGGAAGGGGGGGCCAACACAGACGTTTTTTTTCCAAATAGTGGAAACAAGGTCTGCGTGGGGCTCAATCCAGGGTGGAATCAATGTCTGAGCTTTTTCTGGCAGATCCAAATGGGCAGTGAGTTTCTTCCGCTGTGGATCTGGCTCCAGAGATTGCCACTGGTGGACCTCCTGGATCTTTCTCAGCAGCTCCAGAAAGGAAGGATCTTCCGGAGGAGACTTCGGAAGAGTCTTTGGCATGGGACGGTATGGAGAGCGAGGCTCGTCGTCCGGATCGGAGCACCCCTGGAAACTGAGTCAAGGTCTCAAAAGAGTGAGAAACCCTCCCTGCGCAGGGAGAAATGGACCCCTTGAGCAGCCCCTCGCATGCCGCATCCTCCCGCCTTGGCACCTGGTGCCGGGCAGGAAGTTTCTCGCCTCCGAAGGGGATCCGGTACTGGGTCAGTCATCTGTAGACGGCTCTCCACCTCCCTGGTGAGTTGAGCCTTGGCCTCAGCCCACCAGGCAGCCAGAGACTCCTTCAAATCCACCGGCAGCTCAGGGGACGGTGGAGGAGGATACGGATACTGGGGGTATCTGTAAGGAGAGTATCCGTAGCCCGACGGCAGGAAGCCCGATGTCTGGTACTGCGGAGCGGGATACTATGTCCCGGGTAGGACGGCGTTGGATAAGAATGAGTCAGGTACCCATGAACCGGGGGCTCTGTTGGCGCAGAAGGCCCTGGAAGAGGCCCAGAACAGGTGGCCCCATGGGCGTCTGGTCTGGCATTGGGATGGCATCCGCTAACGGAATGTCACCCAGTATCGGATAGACCTGCGTTGGAGCCAGAATCAGACGGTCCAGCATCAGGGGATCCGGTCTCAAAGGAGGAAGACCTGACGGCAGAGTACCGACGTCCACTGTGTCGCACTGGGAAGGAGGTCTAAAATCCCCAGGGTCCAACCGGGGAGATGCTGGGGCCTCGGAACGCTGCAGTGAGCCAGGAACGGCAGACTGGTCGGAGGGGTCCGGTGTCGGCTCTTTCGCCGTGCCATCGGAGGAGCCGGCATCCGACTTATCGGAACCCACGGCCAATGAACGGCGCGATGGAGAAGCGGCCTTGGCAGGTGGCTTAGGAGCTGTGCGTGCCCCCAAAGGGGTAGACTACTCATCAGCCCTGTCTGTGCGGATGCTGGTGGCACGGGTGTCCGACTTACCGGACCCGCATGACCCAGAGGGCTGCGAGACATCGGCCTTCCCGGGAGCGGTCGCCCTTCCCCTGAAGCTCCCCGAAAGGCCTGAGCGAGCCCGACAGGAGGGACAACGCCTTGGAAGCCTCCAAGACGGCCGTCGAGGATCGGTCCCCCAGGAGGGGGAGACGGGACGTTAACTGCAGTACGGCGACTCCAGCCAAAATCGCGGTAGCCGTGGAAGTGGAGTCCCGGTGCTTCGCCTTTTTCTTACGGTGACCCTCAGGCGAAGTGGAGGCCTGCCTTAGCTTCTTCAGCTCCTTTTCCATAGAGGCCATCTTCTTTTTCAAAATATGGGCCTCCAGAGATTGCTGCCTCCGTTTATGGGTGGCGGCGTTGATGTTCATGCAGTGCTGACACTTCTCCACGGGGTGATCCAGGCCTAGGCAGAAGAGGCACAAGGAATGACCGTCCTTATGTGGGAACTGGGCGCTGCACTAGTCACACTTGTTTTTATGCTAATCGGATGGTGTAGGGTACGACGAATGACATTTAACTAGGGGGAAAAAAAATTAGAAAAAACGAGAAAAGATTCTGTTGAAAAGACTGAAGACTGACTGACGAAAAGAGGAACTTAATCGCGAGGCGCTATGATAAGAGGACAGTGGGAAAGAACTGCAAGGCAGGCGTGGGGGACTTCCCTTTTATACCGACTGCGCACAACGTCGGTCACCTGATGTGGGGGCGGTCCACTGCCAGAGACTGCTAGCTAGAAATTTTTCCATGGGGTCCTGGCTCCTGACAGCTTCATTCCTACACGTAATTACCTACTGCAAGAGCCCTCTCGAAGTAAGATCTGAAAATTAGAACAAAACCTAAAACCAATGATCAGTGTAATAACTGGACATCTGTCCCATAAGGGACACATTTTACAAACGTTTTATTCACTATACCAACCAGTAAGCCGAGCAACGTCCAGCGCGTCAAGTCTTTGCTGCAGGTGAAAATGATCTGGTGATCGAGGCACAGGGATCACGTGATCAGTGTGGGACTGGTTCAAACTACTCTGAACATTCCGAGGCAGACAGCATGTGTAGGATATCTGCTCATAGTGATAAGCAGATGAACATTATTGCTGCAAGTATAGGTCTTTCCAATGGCTGTTGGTTTACCCAACCACAGAGCATATGAAGTTAGTCAACTTTAAAAATGGTCATGAAGTTTAAACATGCACTGCCGTGGTTTGATTAGCCACTCATACCACCCCTTTCCAAACAGTAAGTTCTCTTGCAAGGGAGAATTTTAACATTTACTAGTCAGAAGGCATAATGTAAACAGTCACTCCTGTGCCTGTCGATGTTGGCTAGCGCAGAGAATCAAACTGAAGTTGCTGCTCTTCACATCGTGGTGAGGTTGTTTCTACCTGAAATTCAAATGTGGCTACATTTGCTGATTTAGGGCTTAAACCTTTTGTGGTTGGAACTTTCTCTGACCTTTCATTGGCTTCCCGTCACATGCAGAGAGATTAGGAGGAGAGCATTTACAAAGCCTCCAGCTCAGCTGCCGGGGAGGAATGCTCGGGACTGCCCGATGTTCGCACACCATCTGCCTGCTGAGCAAAGGAGTAGCACTTGTTATCGGCTGCAGATCAGCTACTTGCTCACCCTCACGAACTGAAGAGAGTATAGCCATGAAAGCCTCATTAGCATGGAGGATGAAGCAAACAAAGGGGTCAAAATTAAAGTAGTAAAACTGCTCATTTGCTTTTCTTGGGCATAATCAATGCTTGTGTTTGTCTTTACTGATGGTCATACGACATCCCCAGCTTACAGACTAGTGCAAATTTCTGCAGGCTACTGCAAGTTTGTCTTGTTCTGCTGCCTAGTGCAAAAAATACTGAAGGCCAAGGCATGTGTGTGTGTGCTGCAAACCTTACAGCTAATCGCCTTTTTTGAGGGGCACAAAAACCAGGTTACTCACCTGTAACAGTAGTTCTAGGAGTGGTATATGTTTTTCATCCACAGTCATGTCCCTTTCCCCTTTAAGGATCGTAGGAAGTCTTTAAGCTGGCTCCTCTCACGACACCAAATCTTAGCCCGCTGGAAGACGTGTTGTGTGTCCGCAGCCAGGAAGGTCGGGTGGGTCCGTGTGGATGAACAACATACCACTCCTAGAACTACTGTTACAGGTGAGTAAGAACAGGTTACTCACCTATAACAGTAGTTCTAGGAGTGGTATGTTGTTCATCCACACTCTGGCATGTCCCTTTCCCCTTTAAATCTTGCCGGAAGTCTTCAAGCTGCTTCCTCCCACCCACCCGGGTGGTATATAACTCAGCTCCGCCCCATGACGCCAGATCTTAGCCAGCTGGAAGCAAGGTTGTGAGCCTAAAGCTGGGGAGGCCGGTTGGGTGCATGTGGATGAACAACATATACCACTCCTAGAACTACTGTTACAGGTGAGTAACCTGTTCTTCTAGGAGCGTGGATATGTTGTTCATCCACACTCTTTGGCAGACTCCAAGCAGTTCTCCGGGAGGAGGGAGGCAAGGCACACCCTACTTGGGAAATAGAGACTGAAGAACAGAGGCCCCAAAACCAGCATCCCAGCGTGACTCAAGGTCGATGTGGTAGTGGGGTAATAAAGGTGTTTGCAGACTTCCAGGTAGCAGCCCAACAGATTTCCTGGCTAGGGATGTCCCTGGAAGCAGCCACCGATACAGCAGTATGGCGGGTAGAATGAGCTCTTATCCCTCTGGGAGGCTCCTTGCCCACCATCTCATAGCACAGACGTATGCATGATGTAATCCACCTTGCAATGGTCCGTTTGGCTGCAGGTCTGCCAGAAGCGGCTTCAGCGTAGGTGACAAACAGCTGGTGAACCTCTCCACGAATTTCCGCCGCTCTCTCCTTATAATAATAGGAGACAGCACGTCTCGGGTCCAAGGTATGGAGCCTGTACTCTACGTCCGAGGTGTAGTTAAGGTAGTATACTGGCAGAGTCAATACCTGGTTAAGGTGCAACTCTGATGCCACCTTCGGAAGGAATTTCGGGTGGGGGCACAGGACAACTTCGTCTCTGTGAAAGACCAGATAAGGGGAGTCCATAGACAGCGCCTGGAGCTCTCCTGTCCTTCTGGCTGACATGACAGCCACCAGGAAGGCAGTCTTCCACAAGTGTGAGAGTGCACACTTGTGCATAGGTTCGAATGGCTTGGCCAAAACCAGCAACAGATCCCACGGAGGTGGAGGTTCACGCACCGGAGGAGATATGTGATCCAGGCCTTTGAAGAAGCGCCCGACCACTGTCTCCTGTGCCAATGTCGGCTGACCGGCCTGCGCCCGGTAAGCAGAAATGGCTGCCAGGTGCAACCTAAGGGTAGATGACCGCAGACCCCCTTTGGAGAGAGAGAGACTAACGGTAGTAGAGAATGTTAGCCACAGAGCAGGATAAGGGGTCCAGACTCTTACCCTGACACCAAATGGAAAAGCTCTTCCATTTGAAGGCATACATTTCCTGGTCGATTTCTTACGAGATGCCTCCACCACGGTGTAGACATCCTTGGAAAGACCCAGAACCTGGAACTCTAGCTGCTCGGGTACCAGGCTGTGAGATGCAGGGATTTAAGGTCCGGATGGAATACCTTCACCTGGTTCAGAGATATCAGGTCCGGGCATGTTCAAAGCCACCCGGAGCCTGCAGCTGAGACTGAGGAGATCTGGATACCAGAACTGGCGTGACCAATCTGGGGCTACCAAGATCACCTTAGTCTTGTCCCTCCTCATTTTCAGTAACACCTTGTGGATCAAGGGAAATGGAGGGAAGGCGTAGAGGAGGCCTGGGGTCCACAGCCGCGAGAAGGCATCCCCCTGCAGCGAGCCCTGCTGAGGGGGTGGGCATGGCACAGCCTCAGCTTGTTTTCCCTGGATGCAAACAGGTCCACCAACAGTTTGCCCCAGCGGGAGAACAGACTGTAAGCTACCTCTGGATGGAGAAACCACTCATGGGATGTCTGGCCTATACGGCTGAGGGCATCTGCCAGCTGGTTTGAGACTCCTGCCACATGAATGGCTAGGAGATCCGCCTCCAACCGGCTGTCGAAGGTCCAGATGCGGAGCGCCTCCTTGCAAAGCAGACAGGAATGCGTGCCTCCCTGTTTGTTGAGGTAGTACACAGTCGTGGTATTGTCCATCTGGACTTGAACCACTTGACCCCGGAGCTGAGGAGCGAAAGCTGACAAAGCCAGTCTGACTACTCTGAGCTCCAACAGGTTGATGCGGCATCGGGACTCCTCGGGGTCCAGAATCCATGGGCTCTTTGTGTCCCCCATGTGGGCTCCCCAGCCCATGAGAGAGGCATCGGTCGTGAGGATGGCCGTCAGGTCTGGGCAGACAAATGGGATCCCTTACTGCAACTGGTCTGGGGTGTTCCACCACTGGAGAGCGTCCCACATCTTCTGGGTTACAGTGAACAGCTGGTCGAAATGACAGTGGCGCTGAGTCCACTGGGTGGCCAGCTCCCACTGGAGGGGGCGCACGTGCAACCTGGCTAAACGGACAACTGAGGTGCACATCACCATGCAACCCAGAAGGCGCAGAAAGTCCCGGGCAGGGCGCAACTGCCCAACCAGAAATAATTGGGCAAAGGAGGAGAGAACCTCTGCCGTGTCCGCCGGAAGCCGAGCTCTGCCCCGATGAAGCACATCACCTGGGAAGGCATGAGTTCCGACTTGGCCTCGTCGATTAGGAGGCAGAGTTGGGAGCAGGTCTGGAGGGCCAGGTCCCTGGACCTCTCTACCTCCTGCTGGGTGGGACCTGCTAAGAGCCAATCATCGAGGTAGGGATAAATCCTGACCCTCCGATGCCTGAGATGGGCTGCCACCACTGCAATGCATCTGGTGAAGACCCGTTGGGCTGATTCAGGCCAAACGGCATGGCTCAGAACTCTTACAGGGTCCCTTCGGCCCTGAAGAGCAGGAACCGCCGATGAGACGGACGGATTGGGATGTGAAAGAACGCATCCTGCAGATCCAGTGAACAGAACCATGTTTCGCTCAAAGGATGGTATGATCTGGGACAGAGCGACAGTCCGAAAGGTGCGTGACCTGAGATACTGATTCATGTTGTGCAGATCTAGAATGGGGCGCCAGCCCCCTGTCCGCTTGGGCACCAGGAAGTACCTGAAGACAAAGTCTGGGTCTGCTAGAGGATCCGCAACTAGAGCTACTACCTCCTTGAGGAGGAGCTGAGCAATGTCGTCTCAAAGAGCCGACTAAGTCTAGATGGATACTCTCTCTCCTCCCGAGGGGCGCGGGCTCGGCTTGGAGGGTACTGCTTGAATTCCAGAGGCAGTCCCTAACCGACCACAAGGGACCCCAAGGGCACCGCATACTTGCAGGCCAGACAGAGCTGGACAGGACAGGCAGGGCGCTGCCAAAATTCTAAAGCCGTGTCAACTATGGCCTTGGCCACAGGAAAGGCCTCCGCTGGGGTATCCGCTCTCTTGAGGATGTCTGTGAGAGGGTATGCCGCCTTTTTCTGAATAGGTTCCAGGGGTATCCCTGTAGACTCAGACGAGGAAAAGAATGCCCTGAAATGACGAAGGACCTTCCTCCATCTCTAACCCACCGGCCAATTTGTCATACCCAGGATAAGAATGTAGGCCGGTCACATCCAAATCCGAGGAATCCGGATACAACGGTCGACCAACCGAGAGCGGTCCAGGGTGACAGTGACCGAAAGACGCCGGGGAAGCCCAGTGTCCGGTCTATTTTCCATAGAAGGAGCCCCTCCCACAGGCTGCTTGGGTGGTGGTTCTACCATTATTGGTGGAGAGACTGGTTTAGGCCGAACTGGAGGTTGCGCCGGCTCCATGGGCGGGGGAACTGACTTAATAGGCTCCAAAGGAGTCTGCTTCGGCCCGAGAGGCGAAAACCAAGTACTGGCCGGGGTAGGAGTCGGAGTCTGCTTGTACCCAGTCAAAATCGGCTGTTGCCACATGAGGTCCTTGTAGTGCCGGAGTTTCCGCTGGAGCCTCTCCTCATCTGAGGAGGACGACAACTGATGATGTCTCCTCTTTTCAGAGCGCTTGTGGCTCTTCCTCTGCCTTTTGGTCAAGGGGGTCCAGGACCTCGACTGAGATGGGATAGGCCAATTCAGTCGCTCAGGAGACACCGGCGGGACCGGTGATTTCCCAGGGTCTGAGACCACTTCCTCAACGTGATCCCCAGCTGGTCGTGTCTCCTCATCAGGGAAAGAAAGGACCGGAGTCCGATTGAGAGTATCGTCAACCGGAGTCGGCAACAAAGGGTCAATGATTATTTCAACCTCGTTGATCGACACTTCAGTCGACTGGCCATACGGCAAAGCCGAGAAGCCAGCAGCCGAAGAGGCAATTTCTACCAAAAAGACGAGACTGCCGGTTCCTAGAACCGAGATCTCTCCCGATCCCAAGAACGTCTTCGAGACGAAGACGATTACAGGTCCTTTTCCCCGCTTATGGGACCGAGAGGAGTGCGTGCCCACAGGACCTTCCCCCTTAGTTGAGAGAGACTGGCACAACTCTTGGAAGGAACCCGAGAAGGTGTAGCCCAGGTTGAGTGGAATGAAGAAGCTCCGAGAGGAAGATTCTGCAGCCCGAGCCGCTTCTTCTTCAAAGGCTTGCATGCGTTCCAATTGCTCGGCAGATCCCCACGGCCGAGGAAACCGCCCACTGAGCCTCCTTTGATTTCACCAGAGGATTCAGTTTTTCCGGTCTCCCCAACTTCAGGTGTGCGAGACGGTCGTTGAGGACGTTAGGGTGAAATGCGGGACACACACACAAAAAAAAAATATAAATCACACTGCGAGATGTCATGGTCGACACCTAGGCAATAGACGCACGCAGTGTGGGGGATCGGAGCATGATTTTCTGGCAGCAGAACACCGGCAAAATTGCTAATGCGAACTAGATGAATTTTCAGAATAACCGAAGTTTTTGAAGCCAGAGCCTACAAAATGCGGAAGCATGAAAGAGGTAACCTGAATCTTCCAGTGGAAAGGAAGATCTGGCGTCATGGTGTGGAGCCGAGGGTTATACCACCCCGGGTGAGTGGGAGGAGCCAGCTTGAAGACCTCTGGTGATCCTTAAAGAGGAAAGGGACACGCCAAAGAATGTGGATGAACAACATATCCACGATCCTAGAACAGGTTACACAATCTGGTATAGTATGAAATGCTGAATATGAGGATTTGCACTGTTTTCTCCTTAAAACTCTTAACACATGCAGAGAAGACTGGAAGACTCCTCTCGTTCGCTTATGAGGCACTTTGATAGCCTTGATGTGCAGCATGAACTGACTGTACGAAGAGAAGTCTAATTTCAGTTAGACAAAACATTTTTTGCTTTGCTTACCATCTCTGCAGTTTCTCACAACTATTTGATATTTTATATATTTTTTTTAAATGCAGAAAGCGCCACCTGTTTTGTAAGTCATGTTTTTTTATAATAGCCGACATTAGAAGTCATCTTTATCGTTTCGTTATGCTTTTGCAATTGGGAGCCATGTTCCTTCAAAGTGAGACACTACAGAGTTGCACTATTTTAAACAGTAACAGAAAATATATTTTTGAAGCTGTCATGTGATACAGGTCAAACACTTGTTGCTTGCAACTAAATAGTGAATCTGCATTTGTGGCTCCTTCCACTTTCAGTGGTGCAAAACAGCACTGTAAACTGACTGTCACTGGGATATCCATGTGAAGTTTGAATAAGTGGCTTTACATTGTTTTAATACTTTTGAGATGAAAAACAGTCTAGCTGGAAAGTGACTAATGGCTCTTTATTGTGTGGGTTTATATTTTTGACAATTTGCAAAACTAGAAAACTCCAAGTAGAGACCAAAGAAAAACTGTTAAGCTAGAGTTTCAAGATGCAGTGTGTGCTCATCTCCAACTACACTTTTGTTTTGAATAAGATCTTAGAACAGATTTCAATGATAAGCTTTCCTTTTCTTAGTAAATGAGCTGATAAGTGGCACATGTTTTCATTTCAGGAAAGTTTACTTTGTAAAATAACATTGGTACAAAGGATTTTACACAACCACACACATGGTTTAACTAGCATTTACCACGAGTTACCAACAGTATGAAAATGAACTTGCTTAAACTTCCTTTGAAGATAATAACATGGGGGAGGTAAAGTCAGCTATATTAAAATAAGTAAAAACAAAAGTTTGTGTTTCCTTATCTGAAAGGGACTATACAGGTTCCACGTTTTAAATCTTTTCATTTAGAACAGGAAAGTAGATTTGTTTTTGGTCCAAGACTTTTAAGTTCAATTTAGTATCTGCCTCGGCCTCCACCCCTATCAATACGACTTCCTCCACGACTTCTACCTCGAGGTGCTCCACGGCCTGAACTGCTGTATGAATCCCGTGGAGCGTAGCCCCTGTCCATTGGTGGGACAGGTCCCCTATCTTCTCTGGCAAAACGATCACCATGGTCAGTTGAGTATGGATCACTTCGGCTGCTTGGATAATGGTCTCTGCTTCCATCATATTCATCTCGAGAACTGCTGTAATCATCAAAACGACTGCTTCCACCATATGATGGCGGTGGCCCTCGTGCAGGTGGAGCACTACGTGAGTTACCTGCAGGGTCAATGGTCAGGTAATATGGCAACATTAATTCACATTAAACTTGATTTTATAGAACTACTGTGTTCTCAAAATGCATAGTTAATCTACATCATTTCTGTTTGCTTTGTTCATTTGGAAGTCAAGTTTACTTCAGTCCACATTAATTCAATTTGGGCTGCTTATTAAGAGCTTCTGCTGGGTGTGGGGGTTATCATTTGGCAGCATATTGTTTGAACATTCATCAGAATAACCAGCTTTTAAGTTTGTTACTGAAGGGGTTGATGACAGACGTTTTCTTTACTAATGAGCCTCTATGATATCCAGTACTGTTTGGTACTGAGCACTGTTTTCCAACTTTCGGAAAGCTGAGACTATGGCAGTTAAAAGCTTTAAAAGCAGATTACAAAAATTAAAAAAGTTGTGAGTTGGGCTGTGTATGAATCAGTTTGCCAGAGTCAGATATTTTGTGGAATATCAGAATCATGAGACCCAGTTCATTTCTTAGAGAAAAAGATTATAAAAAATAAGAAAGCACTGAGATTTTGGCAATGTATTAATTAGTGGGCCATGGTCAGATATTTGGTGGCATATCAGAATAATGAGACCAAGTCAGTTTCTTAGCGGAAGAGATAACACAAGGCAATAATAGGTACTGAGAGTTTGGCTGCGTAGGATACAATATCACAGGCCCAGTTCCTTTATGAAAGAAATGAGATTATATATAGTAAACTGCTTAGAGATTTTAGCTGCATTATCAATCCCGATTGTCACATTTTGGGGAATACTCAAATAATGATCCTCGGCTCTTTTCTCAAAGACAATATGGCAACTTGTAACGCACGACTACAGAAACTGTCGCCGAGAGCAAGAGATCAAATCCTTGCTGAGAGAACTTCTGAAAACCAGGCATGGAAGGATATACCATCCCCCACTTCCCAAATATTAACATCTATTCAAAGCTCATACAGTTGAAAGTCTGCATGAGATTTAAAACAGATTTATTGCTAAAACTTAAAGCATTATCTTGACTACTAGACCACGTCTCATGATGAAGTTGTTATCCTCGAAACGTTGGTATTAGTGTGGCCACAAAAAAATGAACAAGGTAACAGGATCTAGAGAGAATAAGTTTAGTCATTTTCACTTGTTCATGACTTCAAAAGCATAGCATCAAAAGGCTACAAGTTATTTCTCTTACCAGCATCTTTCACAAGAGGCTACAAAAATTATTTCTCTTACCATAGGTTTCGTAAGATTCTCTATAGGATACTCTTGTTGATCGATCTTCAAGGTAGTCACTTTCAAGGTAGTCACGGCTGTCAAGGTAGTCACTTTCAAGGTAGTCACGGCTGTCATGTTCAACAGCATAGCCATCACGATCACTATAAAACAAAAATGAATTATCAACCCATTTTATAAGCTGCCACCAGTAACGTCGGCCAAGTGGCACCACCAAGGGTTGAGGCGTTGGACGCCACACCTCACGCCATGCCAGTGACCCGGGTTCAGGAACGGACTCTGGAAGGTATCGAGCGTCCGGAGGACTGTTCTCCCTTCCTGGAAAGGGTTCCGGGTAAGCCTCGCTCCACAGTGGCCCCTGGTGGACACTAGAGACCCCGCAGGTAGCGAGGCGCGACAATGTCAGCAGCAGAGCAGTGGCAGACAGCTGCACTGCAGTCATTGCATGGCTGGGCCCTGGGAAGTAACTCGCAGAAATACCTGGTGGCCTAGTGGAGGCGAAGGTGGCCCCAGAGGCCTGCCCACATCCTGACGCCAGACCTACTTCCTTTGACACACCCCCAACCCACTCCGCGGCTGTCCCTCTTATCGCAGAAAGGCCACTGAGGGTGGGCAGGCCCTCCCACTGGGGAGAGATCGGTGTGGCTGGACAAGCTGTGGAGCTGGTGGAGACTAAGGGTGGAGGTTTCAGGCAGGGAAGAGAGGCAGTAGTTGAGTGGGTACCCTGGAGAGATGTCCTGAGCCTCCAGTGAAAATAAAAAGAATTCACACACACACAAAAAGCTGCCACTAGCAGAACAGTGTTTAGCTAAAAGCATGTCTGTTTTTAACAAACAGTGTTTAGCTAGCCAAGTTGCTATGGCAGTTCAACAGGGTACAGACCAACATTCAGAGATGTTCTTCAGGTCTGAAAGATTTTGCCGTATGACTAAAAATTTCAGGTGACCATCAGTAAAAATGCTGTAGGGTTTTAGACTTTCAGCTTAAACACTAGCAACTCATCTTTAAGATGCACAAATGTATATAAAAAGATGCATGTCCAAATACCTGTATCCCCTTGATCCATACTCATATTCGTCCTGAGAATAAGGCTGGCCATATTCATCGTAAGAATAGTCTCTTTGTGGAGGAGAATAGTCTCTAGGCTCACTGTAACTTGGATAATCTCTGCTCGAATAACTGTATATAGAATACTAGAGTCAATTTCATTAAACATTTGCCAGTTTCAATTTGCATCTCTACTGAACAAAATTTATAGGGGTGCAGACAGTTTACTATTCACACTCTGGCCATTCCACTGGAACAGTCCAATTTTCTGTATGTTAAACTACGCTCCTCCCACAACCCGGGTGGTATATCCCTCAATTCAACCCTGTGACGTCAGATCTTTCTTTCCACTGGAAGAACAGTTCAGCTACTTTGCGGCTCCAGCTTAGGTTTGTGTGCATCATAGGCGAGCCTTACTTTTGTAGTTTTCGACTTCCATAACTATCTCCTCGGTCCCTTTGACACCCATCACTGATCTTTGATGGAGCGATTCAGGGTTTTATTTAACTCTAAAAATTGATTAGCGTTTTGTTCATAAAAGTGCTAAAACATTGAGAAAATGCATAGCACTTGCCTCACTGTGTTTAACAAACATAACACTTCTAGAAATCCTATACAAATACTTTCTGTACAGTTAGCATTGTCCCAAGGGAAAAGAAACCTAATTATTTAAAACCCTGCAATTCATGTGCTCGTGCCATAGCTAAGACCATCACCATGCGTCACAGGGCTTGGCAGCATCTGTCCACCTTCACAGCAGATATCAAGCACAAGCTGGCTGATGTCCCTTTTTTGGGCACCAACCTATTTGGCTCTGGCATGGAAGGACATCTCACGCACACTGATAAGTTCAATACCACACTGGAGTCTGTAGCATCGTCCGAGAAGGACCTGAAAAAGAAGCCTAAGACACAAGCAACCCAGTACTGGTCCTTTTAACCACAGCCTCTTTGGTAACAGCCACAGCAGGGGCAGTACCAGGCACAAGTCTGGGGTCCTAACAAAAGGGGGAGGGGTGACTGTGCCCCTCTGGCTGCGGCTGCCCCCGCACAAGCTGCCCAGTGACAGGTTGGGGGTGTCATCCCTTAACCCGCCCTGTCTCTCTCTGCAATCCCCGTAGGTGGTCAGCTACATCACTTCTTGCCACACTGGACAAGTAGGTGTTGGACGTAGCGGGCAGAAGGTTGCCTCTGGACTTCGAGGCTCTCTCGCCTTACCATCTCCATGAGTCTTGG
The DNA here is from genome assembly GCA_016271365.2 of Neoceratodus forsteri. Lineage (NCBI taxonomy): Eukaryota > Metazoa > Chordata > Ceratodontiformes > Ceratodontidae > Neoceratodus > Neoceratodus forsteri. Next base: position 199,958,800 of record JADMNL010000023.1, on the reverse strand, counting down.
GAGTCCAGGGTGTCACAGGACATGCTGTCCACCCTTTGGGACAATAAGAAAAAAATTACTCACCACAGTAATACTGCTTCTTCCAGGGGATCCTTCACTGTGCTTGACAAATGCAGTTAGCATGCCAGGTTGAACTGCCCAAGAGAGTGGAATGTATGTAAATTATGGAACTTGGAACATAATTTAAAACCTCTGCCTCGAGGTGGTGCTGTGTTGTACAGCCTAACATCACATTTATTTCTAAGCCAATTGGGTAATAGTAATGTATTTTACTAATCTATTGCAAACTACACAAAAAGCAACACACACCCAAAAGGCAACAGGAAGTTGACCCCCCAGGCCAAGTTATGGCAGACTAAAATACACCAGAGAAACTAACTGAATACACAGCAAGTAATGTTCAAGCAGACAAATACTAAAAGAAAACTGATGCTTCTAGAACCTTTTCCAGGTTCTGGAAGGGGAGGAAGGGTGGCAGATTCAGGCACAGTGAGGGATCCCCAGGAAGAAACAGTACTATAGTAAGTATTTTTTTTTTTTTCAAACCCCAGGAATCCCTCACTATGCTTCACAAATGCTGCCTACAAAGCAGTATCTTGGGAGGCTGGGTAGGCACCTATTTGGGAAAAAGGTTCTGCAAGACAGCAGTGCCAAACTTGGCATCTCTTCTGGACTGCACATCTAGGCATTAGTGCTTTGCAAATGTGTGCACAGTTTTCCAGGTAGCTGCTTTACAGATTTCTAACAAGGGGACATCCCTTGCAGCTGCCAAAGAAGCCGCAGTGCCACGAGTGGAGTGTTCCCCGAGGCCTTGAGTTGGCAGCTTGCCAACTTTGGAGCTGCAGGACTGGATGCAGGAAACTATCCAGCAGGCAATGGACCTCTTGGAAGCTGGTCTGCCTTTCCCACTTCACCATATGTGAGGAACAGTGGAAAGTGAGAAGGTCTGAGGTCCTTAGTACATTCCAAATAGTAGCTAAGTGACCTCTTAACATCTAGGCTGTGGAGCTTCAGCTCACCAGAACGGGATTTATCAGTGAAGATGACTGGGAGAGTGATGGACTGATTCAGGTGGAACTCGAACACCACCTTGGGAAAGAATTTCTTGTTAGTCCTAAGGACTACCTTGTCCCTATGAATGATGTAGCTGGTGTCAGTGCAAACAGCTTACAACTTACACACCCCTCCTGGCGGAAGTTACGGCAACTGGGAAGACTGCCTTCCAGGTGTCATACTGCATGTGTGCAATAGCCACAGGCTCAAATGGAGGTTCCATGAGCCTGGCTATGCAGATTCAAATCCCACGGAGGAACCAGTTCCCCTGACAGGGGTATACAAATGCATCAACCCTATGAAAAATGTATTGAAAATGGAGTGGGAAGCCACGTTTTTTCTCATTGCCTACTCTTACATAGGTAGAAACAGTTGCCAAGTGCACCCTAAGGGTTGAAGTCCTAAGACCTAAAATCTGCAAATGCACCAAGTAGTCCAATAGTAAGGGCAGGTCTGCCTGTAGAAATTGAGCTGCTTAGCAGCACACCACAGAAAAAACCTTTTTCATTTGGAAGCATATGTTTTTATGGTGGCAGGTTTCCTGGAGACCCTGAAGACCTCTTCTGAAAGCTGGAAGTCAGGATATTCTAGCTCCTCAAGAATCAAGCCTTGAGGTGTTGTGACATGAAGTTTGAGAAGGTCACTCTACCCTAAGACATGGTCAGCAGATTCTATCTTGAGGGAAGATGAATGGGCTGTTTGGAGGAGAGGGCCAGTAGCAGGGAGTACCAAGCCTGTCTGGCCCAGTCTGGAGCTATTCGCATTATGGTTGCAGGCTGGTTCCTAAATTTCAAAAGGACTAGCAACAGCAGAGAAAATGGAGGGATGGCATACAGGAACCTCCCGACCAGTCCAGGACCAGGGTGTCCAAGGGGACTGTGCCCACTGCCGGGGCCTACAACAGAAAAGGGGGAGCTGGCAATTTTCTTTGGAGACAAACAGGTCCATTTCTGGTGTGCCCAGTCTCTGGAAGATTGTGGCCAACTTCTGCTTGTTCAAAGACCATGTGTGATGATTTTGGTTTATCCTATTGATGGAATCTGCCAAGACACTGCCCTTACCTGGCAGATGGATGGATGGCAGACAGCTGCACCTCCAGTGAGTAAGCCAGATTCCAGAGCTTCCATGCAGAGTTCTGAGGATCTTTTTCCTTCCAGTTTGTTGATATAATACATGGTAGTGGTGTGGTCTGTCATGACCTGGACAGACTGCCCTTTATCCGGGGGGCAAATGACTGGAGGATTAGAAAGACCACCCTTAGCTCCAGGAGGTTTGTGTGTTCCCTGGACTCTCAAGACGACCACACTCCACTTACTGTGAGGTCGGCCAGGTGGGCACCCCAACCCAGAAGGGAGGCATCTGTTGTCAGAACGACTGTTGGGAGTATGTATCTGAAAGGGAACCCCCTTCTCTGAGGTGGTCTCTTTCCTTCCACCAGTCTAAGGCTTGTAGGAGAGTTTCTGTCACAGGTACTAGCCTTAATAGAGAGAGTGTCATTTCTGGGACCAATGGGCCCTTACTGAATGTCTCATTTGTAATCTAGCCCGATACCACAGCTGTGATGGAGGCTATATGTCCCGGAAGCTGAAGGAAGTATCTTGCTAGCCTGTACTGACCCAGGATGAAGGAGTGTGCCAGATCCAGAAGGCTTTGCATTATTTTCTGAGGCAGAAACGCCTTGCACTGTGGGGCATCCAGTTGCACGTCTGTGAACTCCACGACCTACACAGATTCAGTCTGAGATTTTTGCATGTTTGAGAAATCCCAACATCTCCTAGGTGCTCAGAACTAACTGGAGGGAATCCTTGACTTGCTGATGTGGTTTTCCTGTGACTAGCCAGACGTCCAGATAGGGGGAAAAAACATCTTTTGAGATACAGTATGCTGCCACCACTGACAAGCATTTGTGAACACCCAGGGGGCAGATAAGACTGAAGAGCTGCAAACTGAGTGACCAGAGGAGAGAGTCTGAACCTTAGGTATTTTCTGTGACCGGGCCTGACTGAGATGCGACAATTCGCATCTTTCAGGTCCACGGTTCCCAGCCAATCTCCCTGCTGCAGGGGTGGGATCACTGTTGACAGAGGGACCATCCTGAACTTGTCCTTCTTCAGGTTTTTATTCATGAATGTGAGCTCCAAAATGGGTCACCATTCCTCGTTTTTCTTGCCTGTGAGAAAGTACCTTGAATATAGGCCTTTTCCCCACTGGGAAGGAGGAACTCTTTCTGCTGCATCTGCCTGCAGCAACATTTTGACCTCCAACTCCAGCAGAATTCTTTCCGTCAGGGTGGGGGTAAGGGATTCTGTGAGCCTGCAGTCTGGGAAAACTCTTGGAACTGCAGGGTGAGACCGTGACCATCTCCAGGACCCACTTGTCTGTGGTGATGTTTTCCATTCCTAGAAAAAGTGAGCTAGTCTTCCTTCTACTGGTAATGGGTGGGCGACCGGGTGAATGCATCAGGGAGTTCTGCTTGGGCTAAGCCTTACAGGCCAGAGCCTGGTCAGCCCATCTGGAAGCTCTTCTGCCCCTGCTGCTGAAGAAACTTCTCATCTAAGAGTAGTCATAGAGCATGGGCATAGGATAGAAAATCACATCGGTAGTAACCCCTACCTCCCTTTCCACAAGGCCTGTAGGAAGTATAGGCCTTTTCCTTTTCAGCACTGCTTTTGTAGGTGGTTTTGTACTCTTCCACCTTTTTCATGTATGCCTCGGTCTTGTCACCAAATAGGGAACTGCTCTTGCATGGCAAATCCATGGCTTTTGTCTAAGTATTCTGGGACAAATTAGTTGTCCTTAGCTAAGCGAATCTCTGCAGGGAAAGAGCATGGACCATCACTCTGGAGGCAGTGTCGTTAGCATCTACTGCCATATGGAACTGGTATTTGATGATCACCCATCACCCTACAATTATCCACCTTACTTGGAGAGAAGCTGGAATTTGTGGACAAGTTCAAATATCTTGGAGTCTGGATTGATAATAAGCTCGACTACTCTGTCCATATTGAAGAGCTACTAAAAAAGTTGAGACAAAGGCTTGGCCTATTTTACAGAATAAAACACTATCTTATCAGATACTCCAAACAAAGATTAATCCAGGCATCATTCCTATCCCTCATTGATTATGCTGACTTTCTCTATGGCCATTGCTCACTCTCCCTCTTAAATAGGCTGGACACCCTGTATCATAGATCCATCAGATTTATTACTGACCTTCCCTCCAGCACCCATCATTGCTCTCTTTATATGGCAGTTAATTGGACATCACTACAACACAGAAGAAATAGGAATGCTGCAATCTGGATCTTCAAAGCTTTATCAGGCAAACTCCCCTCCTATATCACAGACTGTTTTACCCGAATTACTTCTAGGCCATACACCTTAAGGATCAGTAAACTCATCATGTTAAAGGTCCCCAATGCCTGCAGCCGGTTTGGGAGGGCCGCTATCAGTTACTTGGAACTCGCTCCAAAAATCTATGAATCTAAATACCCTCTTACCCTTATCATCCTTCAAAAGATTATTCTCCACCATATTTCCAGAGTTCTGCAATTGCTTCCATAAGGCCTAATCTCCCATCCAACCTGCATCCCCCCCCCTTCCGTATTCCATTATGTTAGTTCCCCTTCTATTATCCAGTCAGCTGCTACTTTTTCTTATAAAAGCCATATAGGCTTTATTATTTGTATACTATGCCTGCTATATCTATTCTCTCCTTTTACTACAGGTTAAGTGATTTTACTGTACATTGTATATATGTAAATTGTTGTATACTCTCATTTTATATCATTGTACTGTTTATGTTTTTTCTTGTCTATGTCAAAAATACTTGTACTCTTATTTGTATGACCACTCGGGTCCATCTTGTAAATGAGCTACGCTCAATGATGTTCGCCTGACTAAATAAAGATTTTGATTGATTGATTTGGTTGCATCGAAGGCAGTACTAGCAGTGTCTGTCAGGTCTTGTGCCTGGCCACTGTGGACCTCGTCACTAAGGGCCAGTACAGTGTTCCAGAGGTTTTTTGGTACTGGGTGGTGTAAGCCATATACACAGCCTGCCTCAAGAGCTGGGAGGCAGAGCTGTATATCTTCTTCAACATGCCGTCCAGCATCCTGGATTTCTTGCCCTGTGGCTGAGTGGAGAGTGGGAATCTTGTCTTTGCCACAAGCAACTGCCTGGACTGCACTTTCATGGTCTGGATGGGAGTAGAGGTACTCAGTATCATGTTTGTCCAGCTGGTGGTATTTCTCAATGTTCTTGTTAATCCCCGGGGTAGAAACAGGGGATGGTAGCTGCTTGCAGGTTGCTTTCTTAAGGGACTTATGGCTAGGTAAAAGCAACCTCTTAGTAGGGGTTAACTCCATCATGTCCAGAAAATTGGTATCCTCCCCAGATTCCTGGGTGGAGGGTGTTGACCACTTGCTTCACAACACAGCGTGAGGAAAAATCCTCTTGGTCCCTGGGGAGGGGAACCAAACTCCTGATCGAGGGGAACCACTGGGTTAAAATCAGTTCCCCTTCCTCATAATAAAACTCATCCCCGTCGGGGGGGGGGGGGGCAAGAGAGACAGCAGGCTGAGGAGGAACTGGCAAACCCATTAGGGTTCCCCATGACTTGCAATGCTTAGACAAATTGCCAAGCTTTAGTAACGTCCTCTGCAGAGGGCACTTTTGCTTTGTCCACTGACAACTCCTTTGCTTCTTGGCAGAAGAGGCAGCAACATGTTTTTTCTTTGTTTCCTTTTAGCAGGAACCCGCTCGGAGGGTCTTCTGTGCTTGGTATGGTCAGAATTCTTCTCGGGAATCCTGGTATCAGAGGAGTCTTTAGAGGGCCTTTCCCCTGGACTTATTGTGGGAGGAAAGTCCCTTGTCTAAGTGCTCTGGTGAGGTAGAGGCAGACAGAGGCCATAATGTCCTGCAACTTTCTGGTACTCTTTCCGAGTGTTATGAGGCAAAAAATGCTGCAAAATTCACAGTAAGGAAAAATATGGCTAGGAGGACCTAGGCGCCTTAGACACAACTTGTGGCCGTCCGTCTTGACCAAAAGATTTAAACGCTTCAAACATTTTTTAAAGTCCGTGGGTCCGATTTTCTTTTTGGGTCTGACGTGCCAATTTGTCAGAACAGACAAACGCAAATCCCAAAAGGAGAAGAAAGAAAAAAAAAAAAAAAAGAAAACGTGGTCTGGTTCCAACCAAGATTTAAAACATTGCCGGCCCCCCCCCCAAAAAAGATACCTCTCAGAAAAGCGCAAATGAATGCAAAAATGTCTTGGTTCCCTTGAATAAAGGAACCGAGGCAACAATTACTAAAATATCGCCATGTTAACACAAAATAGAGAAATGTGAGGCAAAAGTAAATAAAATATAAATAAAAATAGTTTTGCAAAAGGTGCCGAACAAGGAGTTTTTCCAGTTCCTGAGAACCACTGAGATACCAGGGAGCTCGCTAAAAAAAAAAAAAAAAAAACACTAAACTATGCTAAATAGTGAGCTGAGACAGAAATGAATAAAATTAAAATACTTACTTTAAAACCAAAATCAAATGTTTCAAGTAAAGTTGCTGAAGAGCACTTTGGGGCGACTTGCTAGTTCAGGCAGAGAAATGAATCTGACTTTAGTCGGTTAGGCTGTAGAATACAGCACTGCCTCAAGGCAGAGGTTTGAATTACGTTCCAAGTTCAATAATTTACATACACTCCACTCTCTTCGGGGCAGTTTCTGGGGTTTGAATGCTCAGCTCCTTGCAAAATGGGTAATAGCCCATGTCGCAAATGTGTCAGGAGGCAGTATGGCGCAGTGGTTTAAGGCTCTGAGCTGCAAATCTGGAGACCTGGGTTTGAATCCCACAGCCCCCACTTTTGCATACTGTGTGACCCTGAGCAAGTCACTTAACTTCCTCATGCTCCCAGGCTGCACCTGTAAACAAGCTTTCAGTTTAGTGAGTCTCACCTGGTTAAATTGGCAAATACAAAAATGCCCTGGCCAGTCAAGGTTCCACGTCCAGGTACTTCCTGGTCCCGAAATGGATGACGACGTTTTGGGAGACTTGCGCTGGTGCCCCATACAGGATCTCCATAATCTGAACCACTCCTTGTGGAAATGCAAGTTCCAGTTGGTTACTCTGAATCACAGCATTCAGTTGCTGGAGCAAAAGGATTTTGGACTGCTAGGATGCATTCTTCCACATCCAGTACCTCTGGTTCTGTGCAGAAGGGGTGCTATACCAGTTCCAGGACATGCCCTTCAGCCTCTCCTTGGTGACCAGGTCTGCATCAACTGCATGGCAGTGGTGGCAGCCTACCTGAGGCGACTAGGTGTCAGGATGTATCCATACCTGGATAAGTGGCTGCAAGCTGGTTCATCCAAAGAAGCCATGGAGAGGTCCAGAGATCTGGCTCGCCAGACCTGCTAAGATTTGGGCTTACGAACTGGTACCAACGCAGGTGGTCAAGTTCCTTGTGGCAGAACTAGGTTCCCTGCAGGCCAAGGCCCACTGGATCATACCTCCTTTGCCTGATCATTTTAGGCTGGGCTCTCACACCATGCCCGGGATTTCCTGCAGCTGCTGGGGTACATGGCGTCCTACACCAGCATGGTCCATTGGGTATGCTGGCAGATGCGCAACGTTCAGTGGGTGTTGGGCTGTCAGTGATTCCAGTACCTAGGCTACTCAGGTCAGCTAGTCATGGTGACCCAGCCGATTTGGAATATCATCCAATGGTGGCGGATACCCGAACACCTGCAGGAAGGAATCCCATGTGTTCGCACAGAACAGTCACACTCATAACAGACACCTCTGGTGGGGTGGGGAGCAGACCTCCGAGACCACAGAGCCCATGAGTTCTAGCCACCCAGCAGGCCAGTCATCAGATAAATCTGCTGCAGCTCCATGCAGTGTGACTTGTGCTGACAGAATTCGCTCCTCGGTCAGGTCATGCAAGTCCAGATGGACAACGTCATGGCCATGTTCCAGCTGAACAGGCAGGGTGGAACTCACTCCCCTCCCTTGTGTCGGGAGGCACTCAGCATCTGGACCTTTCTGAGAAGCCAGGTTACAGCAAGAACATACCGTAACAGTAGATCTTAGAATCTCTTGCAGCAGGTCACACACTAGTAACCTCTCGCCATCAGGCACCAGGATCACATGGAAGCTTTTGCCAACAGTCTTTCTGGGGCCACCCATGACGTCGACATCACCATGTCGGTGCTACCATATACAGTCGTGGGAGATCCCATACCCTCCTCAGTTCCCCGCTGGAAACCATCCAGCAAGGCCAAGCTCTAGAGGGAACCGAGGAGAGCCAGACCCACCCCACCCAAAAAAACAGTAGCAGAAGATAAACCATCTTGGAAAGAGGAAGACAGGAGGGAGGGAAAAAGGTGACCTGCTGCAAGAGATTCTCTCAAAGATCTACTGTTACAGTAAGTTCTCATCTCTTGCAGCAGGTCACACACTAGGAACGAGTCCCTAACAGTGACTCAGAATCCCTAGCAAGGGGGAGGAGGAAGTTAAGAGGCTCGCGAGAGAAGGCACTGGCGCATGACGAGACAGAAATTAGCCTGCCTCCTAGAAGCAAATTTCAGACTAATGCCTATTGAAGGTGTGGATCATACTCCACGTGGCTGCCGCACAGACTTCGACCGTAGAAACTCCTCTGAAACAAGTGACCGAAGCTGCCATGCCTCTGTTGGAATGGCCGTTGATCATTCCTAGCAGCTCTTTGCCTTACTTTCTGTACCAAAACACAATGCAGTCAGCCAACCAGCGAGACAGGCACTGGTTGGAAATGGGAACACCCGCTTTCCTGAGGCGAAAGAAACACAAAGCTGAGGACTATGAGGTGCGTCGTGCAGTGAACGTAACAGAGAATTCTATATACATCTACGGTGTGGAGCAATACTTCCCCTGGAGTGGCATGCTCAGAGTAGAAGACGGGGAGGTGGATGGTCTGGTTCAGTGTGAACTCAAGACATCAACTCAGGTAGGAACTTAGGGTTCATGCATAAAGAGACCTTGTCCTTGTGAAAAAAATCAAATAAGGCTGCACACACCATGACTGCCTCAAGGTCGGAAATCCTCTGAGCTCTCAAGTCGCGACAGGCTCAAAAGCCAAAGTTTCTCTAAAGTAAGTTAACACTGGGGACTCCCTATTTGAATGCCTCCCTGTGTGGTCAGGGGTTCCCCAAAGTTCTATCCTTGGGCTACTACTATTTAGTCTCTTCATTAACACTCTCCCGGCAGCCTACAACAACAACATGATACTTTATATGCAGATGTTGCGGTCCTCTTCTCCACCCACACTGACCCAGTCCTCCTATCCAAGGACCTTCAGACAAACTTCACCCTTGCCGAATCATGGTTTGATAAACATAAGCTCCTGATAAACTACAAGAAAACCAAAGTTATGTTGTACACTAATGCCCACAATAAACAGAACAGCAAGCCTGACTGTCCTGAAGAAACCCCACCTCCCGATCGAACAGGTACATGAATTCAACTATCTTGGGATTACGCTCGGTAGTGCAATCTCCTTCAACACTCATGTCTGACTCATCTCCAGAGCAATAAACTCCAAGATAGGTACTCTCTACCGTCATCACCACTGTCTAAACATCAAAGCCATGTGCCTGGCCATAACCACCTCAGTACTTTCCATAATTGATTAGGGACTTATTTTCTACTGGTCTGCCACTAATACCACCTTAAGAAATGTAAAAACAGAACTAAACAAGTGCTGCCGGTTAGTGACAGGGGCAGAGAAAAGAACGCACACTTGATTCATATAAACAAGCCAACTGGCTCCATCTCCAATGGAGAACAGCCCACCAAACCTGCATCCTTGCAAAGAAAATTTGCCTCAGCCTCACTCCCCCCCCCCCACCAAAACAAACAAACAAAAAACACAACACACAGGCTTTTTTTTTTTTTTTTTTTTATTACCCACCCCGACAGTGCACACTCAGTGCTGGCAGAGCTTCCTTCTTGGTTCCCTTCTGTCATACCTCTCAAGCCCAGCGCTCCTTCCTTCTCTGTCGGGGTCCCCTACTATGATGAATAGGCATCACCCGATGTCTCTCGTGAGGAAACGTTAGGCCCTTACAAACGCATTCTTTGTCAACACCTCATTAATCTCAGCAGTTGCGATTGCACTCACTAATTTCACAGCTTGGCCTACTCTTCATTACCCCCCTACTTCTTTACCACCCCAGCCTGTCCTCTACCCCTACCAATACTCTTCACCACCAACTCACTTGTTCCCCTCTACTCTCCCTATCCACCCACTCATACCCTCCCCTCTTGCTTACGCCCCTTAGCACTTCTCTCTGCCTCCAGCCCTCAACTTACAAAGTCACACTCTGGCTGCCCCATAAGCCCTGCCTCCCATTCTCACTTCCCACCTGAAAACCCTGGCATTAGCCACTTTTTTCTTAGATTTTGGCAGCATATAAAAGGGTAATACATTAACAGTACAGCTGCAAACGAAACATAGAACTAACATAACAGTCTGGCACTAGCCTCCTACCTTTCCGCTGTTGGTTGATTTCATTTGAAATTGCATTGCTTGTTTTGTTCACTGTGTGTTTTTGTCCACCTTTGTTTTCTGAAGCGGAACCTTTGTAAATGAACCTTTGGTTCAAAGCTATTTGTAATCCTAGAATTCAATAAATAAAAAAGTTTAAGCCAGCCCGGTGGCGCTGAGGGTTGAGGCGCTGGACGCCACACCTCGCACCATGCTGGCGACCAGAGTTCGGAGACTGACTCGGGGAGCCAGGGAAGGGAGAGGATCGAGCATCTGGAGGACACCTCTCTTCTCCTTGGGGAGGGATCCTGGGGCTGCTAGTTGCCCTCACGACCCTCCCGATAGAGATCGGAGGTATAGCAGGTGTCAGCAGGCAGCCTTGTGCGGATGTCACTGCACGCTGTACTCCCGAGGGGGAAAAACAAACCTACACAGAAAAATCCCCGGCTCGTGGATAAGCAACGGCACCGCCATCCTCCCGACCACACTACACTGCCGGTCGCACTCCTCTCCTGGGCAGAGCCCAAGATAAGAGTGCCCTGGGCAGATAGGGCGGCCCTACCTGGGGGGGGGGGCCTTAAAACCGGGGGGATAGCCAGGCTGGTTCCAGGAAGCAGAAGGCCTCTCAGTCACGGAGGTAGTGTTGGCGGCAGTGGAGGATGCCCGAGAGAGTAAAAACAAAAAAAAAAAAAACAAAAACAAAAAAAATATAAAAAAGAGTTTAAATCCCAGGGTGGGACAAGGTTGCTGATATGGGGGCTTCAAGTGAGGATGCCCCTCAGAAACGTATGGGTCACATCCAGCTGGTTCACCATACAGCCAGCCAATCAACAGGCAAGTGGAAAGCCAAAACGGCAGACAAATGTACTTTCAGGGAGGAATACTTCAGACCTGTGTCAGATAAGGACAGCAGGTAGTCCACAATCTGGTCATGTGAATGGGTCTAGCTGATGGGAGGCAGCCCGTAAGAAGAAATGCTTCCACTTTAAAGAATAAGTCACCCTGGTGGACGATTTTCTGGAAGCCACAAGGACCTCCGCTACCTTAACCGGCGCACTCTAAACTGGGCAATAGCTAGTCTTCAGATGCCAGGCATGCAGATGAGGGGACTGTAGGTTCAGGTGGATCAGTGTCCCCTGGTTCTGAGACTGCAGGCCGGGACACCGGAGGAGAATTGGCTCCTCCACTGCCAATTGCTGCAACACACTGAACCACATTTGTCCTGGCCAAAATGATGCCACCAGAATCTTGGTGGCCCCTTCCATCTGCAGCTTCACAAGTACCCTCCAACTTAGAGGGGAAGGAGGGAATGCGTAGGGAAACCTCCCTCACAACAAGAAGGCCAAGGCGTCGTGCCAGAAAACTCCAGGCCCTGGAGCGAACAGAAACGTGGCGGTTTTGCACTCAGTGGGGACGCAAAAAGGTCCAGCTCTGGGTGACCCGACCACTCAAACAGGTCTTCTACAACCGAAGTCAGTAGCTCCCACTCGTGAGCACTGGAGTGCAATCTGCATAGACTCTGCCAGGGCGTTTTGGGTGCCGGGGACATGCACAACAAACAGGTCAAGGCCACGCTCCAGAGCACAATACCAGACCCTCATCACTTCCTGCAGAGGGGGGTAGGAATGTGTGCCTCCCCTGCTCGTTGATGTAGCGAAACACGCTCATGTCCGTTTGGGTACTGGGGTCAGGAGACCCTGGAAGGCTTGCAGGCTGTAGAGGACTGCCCCATTTCCAAGACGTTGATGTGAAAGGAGGTCTCTGCAGCCATCCAAGTCCCTTGAGTCTGGTGAGAACCGAAGTGTGCCCCCCATCCCATCCCCGAAGCATCGGTGGTTAAGGACCTGGAGAGAAGAGGGAATAAGGAATGGAACCCCCTTTTAGCACATTGCTAGGTTCCATCCACCAAAGGAGGACCTTCTTTACCGGTGATGACACCAGCACCTGTTGCTCCAGGTCATCGGTCTTCTGGTCCCATGGCACCCTTAGGGTCCACTGGGGAACTTGCATGTGAAGGCGTGCCAGGGGGACTGTAGTGATGGTTGCCACCATCAAACCCAGCATTCGAAGATATGTCCTTGCTGTGATGTGCCGGTTGCCATACAATTCCCGGGCCTGTGCCATAAGGATTTCCGCCCTGTCCTGAGGAAGGAAGGCGTAACCCCAGGCCGTGCCCAGTATGGCCCCTATATACTGGAGACACTGGCCAAGGGTCAACACTGATTTGGAAGGGTTGCTGGTGATCCAAAAAGCAGGAGGGTACACGCCGGGGTCACAGACACTCGCTTCCTATACGGGGCTTTCAGCAACCAATCGTTCATACAGAGGAAGACATACAGGCCCTCCCTCCCGAGGCCTGCCGCCACTACGGCAAAGCACTTGGCAAACACCCGAGGTGCCACGGACAAACCAAAGGGGACTGCCCGGAACTGGAAGTGACGGTCCTAGAATCTGAACCTAAGGAACTTCCAGCGAGCAGGACAAATCATAATGTGTAAGAAGGTGTCCTGCATATCCAGGGAACAGATCCAGTCTTCCTGCTGGAGTCAAGGCAGAAGACACAGGAGAGTGACCATCCAGAACCGCCTGTACTGAACAAAGAGGTTCAGCGCCCAGAGGTCCAGAATGGGACACAGGTCTCCAGAAGACTTGGGGACCAGAAAGAAATGAGAGTAGAAGCCCCAGTTCCGCTGGGTTTTCGGGACTGATTCTATGGCCTGGTTTTGGAGCAGCGTGTTTATCTCCCTTGCAGAAGGGGGACAAAGTCCAGAGGGTAAGACTGCAGCTGGGGGTGGGGGTGGAGGGATCTCTAGAAACTCCTGAGCATGGTCCTACTCTATTATCTGAGCCGACTCCCAACCACCGCTTTATGAGCGGCCAGGGGTGGGGGTGGGCAAGGAGTCAGGCTGTGGGAGGGCCCACGGGTGGGACTGCACAACTGCCAAGGGTGGTGTGGGGCAGGCAAGCAGCACAAGTCTTGCACTTGCCGGGTTGCTTGACGAGGCAGGTCTCGGGCGACGAGTGGCTCGCTGAAAGGGCACCCTTTGACCAGACTTCTGCTGGGTGTGATAGAGAATGGGCTGAGTGACTGCTCCTACCAGAAGCCTGGATATTACTTAAGAAGTCCTGGACATGACCCCCAAACAATGTAGAGCCATGGAAAGAAGCATTCAGGATAGACTGCTGCAAATCAGTTACAAATCCTGACACCCAGAGCCAGGAGTATCGCCCATGGCACAGGTGTCCACTGCGTTGCAGGCGGCTCTCAGAAGGTGCCTGCACACACCTGCCCCGGAATGGAGGGTCTTAAGCATTTCTTGCTTGCAAGGCCCATCCGGGAGGGACTGTGCAGAAGCCCTTGCAAAGTCCCAAAGGTAATTTTGGTAGTGAAGCACATGACCGATGTAATTCAAGATACAGATGGTCAAAGTAGAGGGCAAGAGGATTTTTACATCCATCAAGTTAGGCTTCTGAGACTCTTTAGCAGGGGGCAGGGAGCCAAGATATTGCGGCCTCTTAGAACTGTCATGAGCCGCATTAACCCTCAGGCTGCCAACAGAATTAGAATGTATAGGAATTCTGGACTGCTGCATCAATCCACAGCACAGCGTTAACAACAGAGTCCGCTTGGGTGGGGACAGAGAAAAAGGGTCTCCCTGAAGGCGCCTGGTACAGTTTGTCTGCCTTCCTGGGCATAGGTGGGACCATGTGAGGCCTGTACCAGGCAGCCTGGTTGGCATCCTCTTAGGCATTAATGATTGGTGGGACAATATGGGGTGGAGTTTCTGGCAAGCATAGATAATGGGCCAGATTCCACCTGGACCAATCTTGTTCAGTGGACTCAAATCCCACAGCCACCTTAAGCTGGCACATAACAGAGGCAAAGGATGGATCGTCGCGGGTGGGGCGGGGGAAGAATCAAGGAACATACCTCTGAGTCATCCCCCACAGAAGAAACGGTGGAGGTACTGGAAAGGGTCCTAGCCCTAGCCTCCTCTTCCTCATGGCCCCCGGAGGGTGTGGAGTGTACTGTGCCCGTTGAAAAGTAAGATGGAGGCAGAAACAACAAAATGCGAGCTAGCTGCAGTACCAACTGAGAAACTAGCACATCCATCATCAAAGGGACAGTCCAAGGCGATGAGAACAGGTGAGAGCCCAGTAGGGAATGACCGTCGCTAGTCAGCTAGCTGCGTGCACTCCTTGGGGAGGAGGGGGGAGCATTCAGCAAAGTCGGTTGTGTCAGGGGCAAAGAGGAGGAAGCCCCAACGATGAGGGCCCGGAATTGGAGGATCTCACAGCCTACACTGCCAAAGTGCCCCCCCCCCCCATTCCGACAGGGTGAGGGAGGCAGTAGTATTGTTGGTGGGAGGCTAAGCAAGCCCATCGATGTGAAGACCCTGGACTGAACAGCAGAGAGAGCTACTAACAGTGACTAAAAGGGCCGGAGAGGCAGAGGGGGTGGTCACTGAGCCAGACGATGATCCAGAGATGGTTGGCGCTGGACGCACAACCTAGACCGCTCATTGGAGGAGGCACGATCCTTGTCCCGATGGTGGTGCTTCCCCGAGGACTTGTCCCAAGCTTTTGTGGAATGGAAACCCAATGACGGCGCCAGGGAAGAGGAGGAGCCTCGAGCCTGAAGCTCCTTTTCCAGAATGGCAACTTTCTACTCCAAAAGAAAAGACTTCAATTCTTTCAGACGTCGATGGGGGGTGGCCTTGTTAAACTTGCTGTAGAGCGAACAGGCCTGAAGGTCGTGAGTGGCGTCCAGGCAGTTAACACAAACATCATGAAGGTCTTTGTCGAAAATCTTCTGTCTGCACCGACAAAAGAGAGACTATGACATAAACTGAGGAGAGGGAAATCACTTTAGGGCTAATTTCCTTCCCCCTGAAATAAGACTCTCCTCCTCCAACTACTCCCTTACCTCTGCTTTACACAGTTACCTTTCCTTCAGCTGTTCCTGCTTTAACCCACCTTAATACCTATCCCCAGTTTCTGCCTTCCTACCACAACACCCCCCCCCCCAGCAGGGTTCTCAACATCCTGAAGGAGAAAGAAAAGAAAAGAATCAGGAAATGGCTTCCTCTTCTCCTCATTCAGATCTTGCCTCCCCCCTTCTCTTCTCCACCTGCCCTTCTGGGTCACCAGTGTGCACAACCTAACCCCATCCTTTTTACTCCAACAGCAATTGCACACTACCTCAAACCCGCTTCTGGTACACTTATGCACTATAAATGATTCTATCGCTTTATTACTGTTTTGTACGGTCATATGTTCTTTTGTATGATTTTGGACATGTATTGTAATTTACCCAATGTTCCACTACTGTTTATTGTACAATACCTTGTGTTCCAACTGTTGCTCAATCTTACAATGCTGTATTGTTTGTACTACCCACATACTATTATAACTGATCATCCTTCACAACCCTATGTAACCCCTCCCCCCCAGGTCGCACTGTGAGATGAGCAACTTGTTCAGCATGCCCTCCTGGTGAAACATTTCAATAAAAAAAAAAAGTTAAGTGATCGGGAAAAACTAGGGTGAGGAGAAAATAACTAAACAAAGTTAGCCAACGAGTGGAAGAAAAAAGCAGTTGACTGTAGCGACGGTGCTTCACAAGTCAGAGGTGCAATATTCAATGTCGGGAAAAGAACGGAGGAGGGTATGGAGCTGCCCATGACTATAGAGGGTAGTGCAGACATCACGCTGTGCGTGAACCCAGGAGGACTGCTTGTGAAAGGCTTCCATGTGATCCTGGTGCCTGATGGCGAGGTTC
This sequence comes from Neoceratodus forsteri, assembly GCA_016271365.2. Taxonomy (NCBI): domain Eukaryota; kingdom Metazoa; phylum Chordata; order Ceratodontiformes; family Ceratodontidae; genus Neoceratodus; species Neoceratodus forsteri. The sequence goes on along the minus strand of JADMNL010000023.1, from coordinate 199,942,438 downwards.
CTAGTGTGAGACACGCTAAAGAGATATCCTAGAAGAAAAGATCTCTTGGTTATCCATGTTGCAGGAGAGGAACAATCAGCTGGTAGATGCTCTCAGCTGGGTAGGAGGGACGTCACATGAGTGGCCCCTGAATCAAGAGGTGCTGAACCACCTGTTCTCTCTGTGGGGTACTCCTCTGGTGGGTGTGTATGCCTCCTGGAAGAATGCCAAACCGAGGCTGTTTTATGCTCGCCCCCAACAGTCCAGGATTCCATTGGGGGATGCCTTCGCAAGGCCCTGGACCCCTGGCCTTGTGTACGCCTTCCTTCCCATCCCCTTCATCTACACAGTAGTGGTCAAGGCCCAGACGGACAAGACGCAGAATGATCCTGATAGTTCCAGACTGGCCAAGGCAGTTCCAGTACCCAGAGCTGTTCCAGTACCCAGATCTCAGCCTCAGTACCTCCCTAGCAGCTGACTCTCAGCACGGACCCGCAGACAAGAGGGGAAGGTCCTGCACCCAGACATGCAGGTCCTGCATCTCACGCCCAGATTCCTAAGATGCCACGAGTACCAGGCCTTGGGTCTTTCTTATGAAGTGCTCAATTTTGTGGAGGCCTCACAGAAACAGTCGACTCACCGGTGTTAGGCCTTTAAATGGAAGAGGGTCTCCATTTGGTGCCAGGGCAAAAACCTTGATCTCTGTCTGCCCTGTGGCAAACATCTTGGACCATCTCTGGTCTCTCAGCTGGGACTGCAAGCAACGACCTGCAAGGTCCACTTTGTAGCCATCTCTGCCTACCGGCCGTGGGTTGGTAAGCCAACTGTGATCCTGGAGAAGGTGGTTAGGCACATTTTTTTTTTTTTTTTTTTTTTTAAAGGCCTGGACCACCCGTTTCTTCCAGTGCGTGAACCACCTTCATCGTGGTACTTACCGCTGCTGTTGGTTATGCTCATATGCAAGCCACTTGGGCCAATGCACAGGTGAGAGATGTCGCACCTGTCATGGAAGATGGCCTTCCTGGTGGCCATCAGGTCAGCCAGACGGATTGTGGCGCTCCAGATGCTCTCGATGGGAGTCTCCCTACCTGGTCTTCCATGGGGACAAAATTGTCCTTTACACCAACCTGGTTTCTCCCCAAAGGTTGTATCGGAGTGTCACCTTAATCAGGTGATTAATGTACCAGTTTACTTTACTAAATCATCTTCAGGAGTCAACTGCAGGCGCCATACCATCGACCTGCAGAGGGTGCCATCTTATGTAGAGCGCAGAGCTGGAGTTCAGGGAGAGGCTAGCCAGCCATTTTTCACTTATGCTGAGCTGCACCTGGCAGACCAGCAGCAAAGTGGACAATCGGCAGGATGATCACATCCTGCACTGATCTCTGCTTTAGGCGGGCTGGTAGGGACCCCCCAGTAGGGCTTAGAGATCATTCCACCAACAGACCGCTGCTTTGGTGGCCGCTTCCAGGGACGTTCCTATACAGGAGACCTGCAGGGCTGCTACCTGGAAGTCAGTACACACCTTCATATCCCACTGACCTTGAGTCACACCGGGGATGCTGGTTTTGGGACCTCAGTTCTCCAGTCTGTCAACTAGGGATGCACACCTTGCCCTCTCCTCCTGGAGAACTGCCAGGAGCCTGCCAAAGTATGGCTAGTGAACTATAACCATGCCCCTAAAAACAGGTTACTCATCTGTAACCGTAGTTCTAGAAGTGGTATATAGTTCACACCCAAAACAACCCACATGGCCACCTCGGCAAGTGGCAGATTCCTGCTTCCACCGTACAGGATCTGACGTCATGGGGCGGAGTCGGGGGAATAAACCACCCAGGTGATGGGAGGAGCTTAAAGACATCCAGCAAATCAGACTGTTCCTACGGAATTGCCAGAGTATAGATGTGAACTATATACCACTCCCATAACTATGGTTACAGGTGAGTAACTTATTTTTTATGATACCCCACAAAATAAGTTTGCATTTTCTCCTCTCATGGCAGACACATCTGACAGGCTTTAAAAAATCTTTACTGTTTAATCCAGTCACCTTAAAAGTAGCGAATGATCACTAATTAGATAAACTCAAGAATAAAACCATGAGTGAGGAAGATGAGCTTAACATGGAGTGCTTATCTTTACATACAACTTAATGTACAATAAAGTTTACTAGTTTTTCATCCACAACTGCTGTATTGTGATACCATTTAAATACATTGCAAGTACATATGTGCAGACAGTATGTGTTTGCGTTCAGATGGCGCTGATAAAGAAAAGGTTGCTTACTTGTAACCACAGTTCTACTACCAGTATTCAGTTCACATCCAGATGACCCACTAAACCTCCACTGGCAAGGCTTGCTTTGGGTTTCTGGTACAGCATGCAGATTGGAGTGCAAAGGTGAAATTCCTTCATAATTACCATCATTTCCTTTTCTGTTAACTCAAATGTTGTGAATGGGAAGTTAATACATTTGGGTAATGAACACCCCCACTGGGGTAGTGGCACAGCCAAAGGCTGTCAATCAGCATACAACTTTGGGCATATGAACATTGAGATTACAGATTCTCCAGTCACATTTGCCAAAGCAGTACCTAAATAGACCTATTTAGGCAGTAATCTCCAAGTCGTCCAGAGCAACAAACCCTCTCCTTAACATCGACAACCTACACCTGCAAATAATTATATTATATAAGGATAAATATAAGGCCCACCCCATTCTGGATATCTGGCTAATGGAGTACCATCAATATATCCTGCTGTCCTGTCTCTTAAACGTCCGACCACCAATCCTTTGACAGGGCTGGTATGCTGCTGATAACACCTTTAACATAAAGTGACTTAAACAACCATAACAGTGAACATAGCTGAAGAAAACAAGTTAAGCACTAAGTTCTAAGAGTGAAGTACCGCACGATGTTCAAAATCCACAACCTGTTGATCTGCGTGCCTGTAGTTCAATAAATGTAAATGCTTTCTGCGTTAGCAGACAATCCTGGATAAACAGCTACAATCATATACAAAAACATCTTTGCTGTAATCCAAGGTCCTTAGATGTATCAGAAAAAAAGTCGCCAGTGAAAGCCAGGGGCTCCTGGGAGAGGTCCCACTGACAACGCTGGAGCTAACAGAAAGGAAATTATACTAAGTATGAAGGAATTTCACCTTTCTGTATTACTTCACGTTGTCAATGGGGAGTTAATACATGTGTGTTCTATAAAGCTGCACCCATTACCAAACTGGGCAGACGAGAATATTATCCCATATATAACCCTGATGAGTGACCTCCAATAACTTTCTGCTAGCCACCACCTGTAACACTCTGCGACCGAAGGTTGTACTGGTGAAGCTTTGAATGTCCAATCTGTAGTGCTCAGTGAATTTATGAACAGAGGACCATGCTGCCGCTTTGCATAACTCCAACACAGATGCCTCCCCTCTCCACCCAGTATGCAGCAAGCACCCTAGTGGAGTGAATCTTGAGAGCAGGAGCTTTCTTCTCAGCTGCACATACCTAAGTGATGCAAGCCCTTACCCACCTATCCAGGGTGGCCTTGAAGGCCTTCTGACTTTTTTAATTGCTCCAAAAAGGATAAAACTGACTCATACTTCCTGAACTCCGCTGTCCTTTTAAGCCAAGCCCTGAATGTTCTGCGCAAACCCAACTTGTGCGTCTCACGCTCTTTCGGGTTTTCAGGCTGAGGGCAGAAGGACTGTAAACATATTTCCCGGTTTACACGAAAAGTTGTGGGTATCTTAGGCACAAAGGACAGAGCTGTCCTCAATCCCACCTTTTCCTTATGCATGACAAGATAAGGTTCCTTATAGGACAGAACCTGGAGTTTGCCAATCCTGTCTGAGCAAACTGCAATTAAACATACCCTTTAAGACAGGATGTCCAGAGGCACCAATGAAAGAAGCTTGAAGTGTACCCCTGTGAAGAACATTCAAAGTAGTTATGTAATAACTTCCTATAACAGTAGACCTTCTAGATGAGTTCTTGCAGCAGGCCAACACCGGCAGGAATAAGCCAACAGGATCATACAAGAAACTTTCTAGCTAGCAGTCTACTATGGGGGACTGCCAGCATCACCCCGAGAGCGGCCTATCCTATACAGGTGCCCCCCCCCCAGTTCTACTACCAGAAACCCATGGCAGGCAGTGAGAGAAGAACCAAGGAGATTCCCGAAAGCCAAGAAAAATAAGCGAAGCAGAAAACCCAAGCTAACGTAAGAGAAAAGCAGCAGAGAAAAAAGGGGGGCGGGGGGGGGAGAGAAGAGAGAGGAGGGAGGGAAAATTAGGGCCTGCTGCAAGAGCTCCTCTCAAAGACCTACTACTACGGTAGGTTCTTACATAACTGTACCATCTTACTTCGAGGGAGGCTCTTGCAGCAGGCCAACACCGGCAGTCGTGCTGGTCTAAAACTTCTTAGTGACCGGTGTGACGGCTGCTGCTCAGCTCTTACCGCTACCCACACTGTTGTCAAGCGGCTTAATCACAACCCCACACTGACAGAAACCTTTAACCGCAGAGAAAGAGCAGGTACACAAATCAGAAAGGTCACTACCTGGCACAAATTTAGATATCTGAGGCGCTCACACGCGGCTACACAAACGGTGCCACAAAATAATATTTATAAAGTCGCACGCCGCCACACACACACAAAAAACAAACAAACAAAAAACTTTAAACCAAACCCAAAAAGTCATTATTGCGATTAGACATATAACCATAACAATGACCTCAGAGCCAGTCACTTCCTCTCAATTAATGACCGGCTGGGAGAGAGTGGCCCTCGGCTGCGCCTTGGGCCACCCTTCCCCCCAGCTGGTTGTTAAAATCTCTAGGAAATGACCGGCTCTGCGGTCATTATTGCTTAAGTACAATGAGGTCCAAATATGTGTTTGTTGAATACTAAGCTATCCCTGTCATGTAACCTGCATCTAGTGTTCTCTCCATTGTCAGCACCGTCTCTAACTGTAATCCTTTTAATATTTGTAATTAATTCCAGGTCGCCCCTGAAAAAGGGACAGAGGCCCAGTGGGTTCTCCCGGTCAACAAAATTCAATAAATAAATAAATAAAATAAAACGGTAGCAACAATGCAATCTGTTAACCACTTAGACAAACATGGTTTGGAAACCAGAGCACACTCTTGCTTGGGGCGAATGAAACAAACAACGAATCAGACTTCCTAGAAGTCTTGGTCCAGTGTGTATAGCATCACAAGAGTCTATGTACATCCAAAGTACGGAGCAAAGCCTCCCCCAGATTAGAATACTCAGGATAATAAACCGGCAGGTGGATGGATTGGTTTAAAGTAAATTCCGTCACCACCTTGAGAAGAAACTTAGAATTAGTGCAAAAAGACACCATCTTTATGAAAAGCCAAATAAGGCTCTTCATACGAGAGACTGAAGCTCAGAAATCCGTTGAGCAGAGGTAACAACAACTAAAAGAGCGCTTTCCATGACAGAAAGCACAGCTCGCAACTCGTGGTTGGTTCAATGGGAGGTAAAGTACAGTTCCGTAAGAACTTACTGTAACAGTAGATCTTCGAGGCGCGCTCTTGCAGTAGGTAATCACCTTGAAGGCTGAGCGCCCCCTGGCGTCAGGACCACATGGAAACTTTAGCCAGTAGTGTCTGATGGGGGATCGCCCACCCAAAATCACATGACGGACGTCAGTGTGACCCTACAGCGGGCGGTCCCCATACCCACCTTTCAGTTCTCCCACCAAAGACCTCAGAGGAAGAGCGACAGGAAAAAAATAAACAGGCTCCTGGAGTCCAGAATGAGCTCATAAAGAAAGACTGAGGGAGGGAAAAAGGTTACCTACTGCAAGAGCCTCTCTCAAAGATCTACTGTTACGGTAAATTCTTACGCAACTGTACTATCTTACTTCGAAAGGGCTCTTGCAGTAGATAATCACCTGGAGGACAGAGTCCCAAGCAGTGTGAATCAGAAGAAAACACAGGAGGCAGGAAAAGAGGTCCGCTAAAGGCACAGAAATCATGACAGGAGGCCTTGAAGCACTGCTAGGTCAAAACCTGCCCGGCACCTAAAAGAAGTCCAGACTGTAATGCTTGGTGAAAGGCGTGGCCCTAACTCCAGGTAGCCATGATGCAGATGTCCGTGCCACGGCTGACATTCCTGAAACAAGCATTAGAGGCAGCCATACTCCTGGTGAAATGCCCCTTAACCAACCCGACCCCGGGCTCTTACCTCGTTTCTGTTAACAGAAAGTAATGCAGTTTGGCAGCCATTTGGATAAACACTGTTTGGAAACTGCCCCCCCCGGTACAAAAGAAACGAAAAGCTGATCCGTTTTCTGGTCAGATTTTGTTGCGTTAGTGTAATAACACACAACACTGGAAATATAAGCATATACACTGCATAATATATATATTGCTATATAACAAACCAATCACACACACAAAAAAAAAAACCCAAAACACACACACACAAAAAAATACATAATCATGTGGGGAGTAGTGCAATGTAATGGCTGTGGGGCAGCAGTCTTCCGGGAGACTTTCTGGAGGCTGAGATGCTGCCCTATTTGCAGACAACTCTCTGCCCTGAGGGAGGAATTTGCCCGTCTTCAGGCCACACTGGACAGCAGTAAGGGAACCTTCCCCCAGGCCAGACTGGATGGTAAGAAGGGAACCTCCCCCATCCAGGGAGCACCAGAGCCACCACCACTGCCTCAGAGGTTGCAAAGAAAGCACAGCAGTTGGACCACAGTGGGCTCAGGGAGGGTGAGGATGGTGGAACAGAGGCACACCCAGTCAGTTGTTCCACTCCACAATCCATACACCATTCTGGGGGAGCACAGCTCCCCTATGGATGCACCCACAGAGGAGATTAAGGAGGCTGAGGACACATGTCACAAGGGAGGCCCACAGGAAGGAGGCAGAGGACACCACAAGGAAAGGAAGCAGCTCCTGGTGGGGACTCTGTGGGGATAGAACTAGGGGAGCAGGGAAAACTGAAGTAAGGTGCCTGCCTGGTGCCATGGCTTGGAGGGACAGGAAGCGCATCCTCAGGATCACGAGAACAGCTGCACGGGAGTCTGAGCTGGACGTCATTGTCCACCTAGGGACAAATGACTTGGCTCAACATGAGATTAGAGCAGTGCAGAAGGACTCTGTAGAACTGGGGAGGGGCCTAAAACAAGTAGCACACACAGTATCCTTCTCAGAGGTGCTGCCTATCAATGGCATAAGTGAGGCGAGGGTACTTTGCACCTTGCAGTTTAATGAATGGTTGAAAAAAATTATGTGGAACACAGGGGTTTGGCTTCATTGGCGACTGGGGTTCCACCTGGAGGGACACCAGCCTATACTGGCAGGATGGTCTGCATCTATCCAGGAAGGGAACAAGTCTTTTGAGCAATCTGTTTAAATGCTTCACTGGCAAGCTTTTAAACTAGTCAAGGGGGGAGGCACTGATAAGCAGCAGGAAAATCCCAGCCTCTCTACAAAACAGGGTACTAAATGAGAAAAAGACCAAGGTAGAAAGGTCAGTGGGGGATGCTGCAACTGAAGGTAAAGCCATCAAAAAATGGAAAGCAATGAGTACCAATGCCCCGTAGTCCGAGTAACAAGCTTCCTGAATTAGTGGCCTTGATGGAGGAGGAACATCTGGATATCGTGGCAGTCACAGAAACATGGTTCACACAAAACCATGACTGGGACGTACACATACCAGGATACACTATCTACAGGAGGAACAGAGAGGGTAATAGGAGGAGGAGTAGCTCTTTACATAAGGGAAGGAATCAAAGCAGCAGAACAAAAGGGAAAACAGGGAGGAGAAGAAGCACTGTGGGTAAATTTGGAGACCCGGCAATGGCACCACAATCTGCACAGGGGTTGTATACAGACCCCCTTCTCAGGGGGAGGAAATGATAGAAAGTATACTTAGTAAGGCAGAAAAAGGGGAGATATTGCTGATGGGCGATTTGAATATGCCAGATGTTAACTGGAGTGCAGTTGCAGCAGCCACTTCGAAGAGTGGGGTTATTCTAGATGCCCTACAGGGGGCATGCCTTAGACAACTAGTATTGGAGCTCATTCGAGAGAGAGCAATCTAAGACCTGGTTCTCTCAAATGGAGATGAAGAGAGGATCACAGATGTAGAAGTGGGTAGCCATCTGGGAACTAGCGACCATCGAACAGTATGGTTCACAATAAACACAGCAATAGAGTCAAGCCATACAAAGGCAAAGGTACTGGACTTTAGGAGGGCTGACTTTGCCAAAATGGGTGAGTGCCTAAGGAAAGCACTAGCAAATGGGCAGGAAGGAGGGGTGGAAGAACAATGGGGAATAATAAAAAACTGCCATCACAGAGGTAACTAGCCTTTGTGTGAAGCAAATAAACAAAACTAAACGATGTAAGAAACCACTATGGTTCTCAAAGGAAGTGGCAGTGAAGGTTCAAGAGAAAAAGAAAGCTTTCAGGAAGTACAAGGAATCACAGAAGGAGCAGGACAGAGAACTGTATCAGTTAAAGCAAAGGAAGCTGGGAAGGCAGTCAGAACAGCAAAGGCCCAAACTGAGGAAAAGACAGCCAACTCAGTTAAGAAGGGGATAAAACCTTTTATAGGTACATCAGGGAGCGAAGGAAGAACAATGGAGGATAGTGAGGGCTTAATGGGGGTGGGCAGAGGGTGACTGTGAAAGACAGAGATACTAAACAAATATTTTTGCTCTGTATTTACAAAGGAAGAGGGAGGTACCTAAAACAAACAGTAGAAACACTCTGGATACAGAAGTTGATACCAGCCCATTTACAGAAAAAAGGGTTCTGAAAGAACTCTTAAAACTGTAGGTGGACAAAGCAATGGGGCCTGATGGGATTCATCCCAGAATTCTAAAAGAACTAAGGGTGGAATTCGTGACACCACTGACTACCCTGTTTAACAAATCATGGGAGCATGGGGTGGTACCTGAGGACTGGAGGAGGGCAGATGTGATTCCCCTTCACAAAAGTGGGAGCAAGGCAGAAGCAGGAAACTACAGACCTGTTAGTTTAACCTCAGTGGTAGGGAAAATGATGGAATCACTTCTGAAGGAAAGAACTCGTACAGTATCTAGAGGCCAGAGGGCAAGGACCCAAGGCAGCATGGATTCTGCAGGGAAGGTCATGCCAAACAAATCTGATAGATTTCTTTGACTGGGTGACCAAAGTAGTAGATCAGGAGGGCTGTGGACATGGCCTACCTAGACTTTAAGCAAGACATTTGACAGTCCCACACAAAAGATTAATATACAAGTTAGCTAGCCTGGGAGTGGGTCCCAAGATGACAGCCTGGGTAAAAAATTGGCTGGAGAATAGGACACAGAGTAATAGTAAATGGAGTCCACTCTGAAGAATGGGGGTTACTAGTGTGGTACCACAGGGTTCAGTATTAGGACGGGTCCTCTTCAATGTCTTTATAAGCGACATTGCAGAGGACTGAAGAAAAGTATGTCTCTTGCAGATGACACAAAGATCTGCAACAGAGTTGATGCACAAGGTGGGGTGGAAAGGATGAAAAGGGACTTGGCAAGGTTAGAGGACTGGTCAAATGTATGGCAGCTTAGGTTCAATGCTAAGAAGTGCAAGGTAATGCACCTGGGAAACAAAAACCAAGGGGAAGAGTACACAATGGGGGTGAGATACTAACAACAACAAAAATGGAAAGGGACCTGGGGGTAGTCATATCAGATGACCTAAAGGTGGGCAAGCAATGTGAGAGGGGCAGCAAGGAGGGCTGGGGGATACTGGGATGCATGGGAGGCATCACCAGTAGAAAACAGGAAGTTATTATCCCTCTGTACAGACAGCTGGTCAGACCCCATCTGGAATACTGTGTGCAGTTCTGGAGACCCAGTCTTCAGAAAGACAGACAGGATGGAAGCTGTCCAGAGGAGGGCACTAAAATGGTGCAGGGTCTGCACAGGAAGACATATGAAGAGAGACTTAAGAAGCTTAATATGTATAGCCTCGAGGAAAGGAGGGAGAGGGGGACATGATAGAAACTTTCAAGTACCTCAAGGGAATCAACAAAGTCCAAGAGGGTAGCATCTTTCAAAAAAAGAGGTGTGCAAGAACAAGGGGGCACAATTTGAAGATGGGCGGCTCAGAGGTAATTTAAGGAAGTATTTTTTCACAGAGAGGGTTGTGGATGCATGGAACGGCCTTCCGGAGGAGGTCGTGGAGTCAAAACCAGTGGTGGAATTCAAGCATGCATGGGACAGTCATAAGGCAATTCTAGGGGTTGGGGGTAGGAAGAAGTAGGCTGCTGGTTAACTAGGATCTGCAGCTTATCCAGTAGGCAGGGAAATGGGCAGACTGGGTGGGCCAAGCGGTCCTTATCTGCTGTCAAATTCTATGTTTCTAACGCACGATTCTATGAACATCTAAGGTATGAAGAATAGTTTCTCCTCAACTGCAATGCTCGGGGAAGTACACTAGAAGTTCAATTGACTGGTTCAACGTAAACTCAGAAACCACTTTGGGCAAGAACTTTAAGGGTTGCAAAGATGAGCCACTCTGACTCTATGAAAAATTAAATAAGGCTCCTTATAAATCGGGCCTGAAGCTCAAAAATCCTTTGAGCTGAAGTGACTGCAACTAAGAAAAGTGCTTCCCAGGACAAACAGCGCATATCACAGGAACCAGTCGTTTCAAAAGGAGTCGGGGTCAACTTTTCCAAAACAAAATTCAGATCCCACGGTGGCGCAGGACTCTGCACTGGTGGGCTGAGATGCAGAATCCCCTTCAAGAAAGTTTCTGAAACTTCCAATTGGGTTACTGTCCTGCCTTCCACCAGGGTATGGCAGGCAGAGATAGCCGACAAATGGATCTTCAGCAAATACCACCCCAGGCCCAGATCCCAGATCACAGAGGTGCAGGAAATACTCTATGATTGACGGAGCAGAGCACAAGAACGAGTCCCAACCCTTCACAGTGGCCCAAATGGAAAAACTCTTCCACGTCATGGCATAAGTTGTTCTCGTAGACAGCTTTCTGGCCTCAATGAGGACTTGCGCCAGCCTGGAGGATACTCCAACGTGCAAGGCAGCTATATCCTGAGGTGCCACGCATGAAGATGAAAGGATTTCAACACTGGATGGACCAGTGTACCCTTCTCCTGGGACAGGAGGTCACTGCAGAGGCAGGGGAACCGGAGGTTCCACTGCCAGCTGCTGAAGAAGCAGAAATCAAACTAGAGGCCAAAAGGGGCAATCAGAACCATGTGGGCCCCCTCCACCTGTAGCTTGAGCAGCAAACACTGCAGAACCAGAAAGGGAGAGAAGGCGTACAAAAACCTCCCTGTCCAGAAACCATCATGCCCTGGAGCGAGCAAGCAAAACTTGAGTAGTTTTGCGTTGTATGGGGAGACAAACAGATCCAGTTCCATTCGACCCTATAGGTCGAATATGTGGTCAACCACCTCTTGCTCGAGTTCCCACTCATGGGCCCTTACTCTGGTGCGGCTGAGACCGTCCGCTAGGACATTTTGCAAGCCCGAAATGTGAACAGCTGTGAGGTGAATTCGATGCAGAACAGCCCAATTCCACATCGCCTCCCTGCGTAGGGGATATGAGCGGATGCCTCCTTGCTTGTTGAGATACCTACCAGACCATGCACATGTTGTCCGACTGGATTAACAGGGTACTCTGGAGAAGCAGGTGCTGAAAAGCTTGAAGAGCGTACAACACTACTCTCATCTCCAACACACTGATGTGTAGAGAAAGCTCCATCTGGGACCACCTGCCTTGGGTTTTGTGGTCTCCCAGATGCTACTGTAGTCAGTCTGGGTGGGAGGAGGGGACTGAAAAAGGACCCCCTTGGTGAGATTGGAAAGATCCTGCTACAAGAAGAGATCCCTCTGGAGACTATAACCATCTGGTCTAGGTCATCAGACCTCTGGTACCACTGTGCTCTGAACGTCCACTACGAAATACATATGTGGAGCTTGGCTAAAGGCAGGGTGGGGATGGCCACTGCCATCAGGCCTAGCAGTCGAAAACCCGACCTAGCCAAGAGCTTCCAGCTGAAGGCCACTATACGGGCCTGCTTCTGCAAGGTTTCTGCCCTGTCGAGAGGGAGGAAAGTCATACCCTGAACTGTGTCCAACCCTGCCCCAATGAACTGAAGGTGCTGAGAAGGGACAAGCTGGGACTTCAAAAAATTTATAGTGATCCCCACTGGACGAAAAAGGCCCAGGGTTGCAGAGAAGGACAGAGTTCCAACTGTTCCTTCGATGGGGCTGACAGAAGCCAGTCGTCGAGATAAGGGAACACACAGTGGCCCCGACACCTCAGGGCCGCCGCCACTACCACCAGGCACTTCGTGAAGACCTGACATGCCAAGGATAGGCTGAAAGGTAGGGCCTTGAACTGGTAATGTTCCCCCCTGAAAGGGGAACCGAAGGTAGCGACAATGTGCCTGGAAAACAGGATGTGCAGGTAGGCATCCTGCATATCCAGAGAGCAGAGCCACTGACCCTTGTGTAGGAGGGGCAGCAGACCAGTGAAGGTCAGCATCTGAAACCTCTTGTACTCTATGTAAAGGTTGAGAGTGCTGAGGTCCAGAATGGGACGCACAACTCCTGTCTTTTTGCGGACCAGGAAAAAGTGGGAGTAATACCCCTTTCCTTCCTAGTGCTCAGGAACAGGTTCTGTTTGTTCATTTTGTAATAGAGCCTGTATTTCCTCTTGGAGAAAAGGAATGTGCACCTTCAGGTAGTACGACTGGGCCGGAGGCCTGTCTGGAGGTTTGTCCATAAACTCCAGAGTGCAGCCTTGCTCTATGAGCTGAAAAACCCAAGAGCTGGTGGTCATTGCCCGCCACCCTGGCAGATGACAAGCAAATCTTCAGCTCACCTGCCTCCCGAAAGATCCTGAGGGAGGGCAGATAGTGAGTCATGCGAAGGATGGGGGGAGGGTTGTAGAGGCACCCAAAACTCTGGCATGTAGCCGAGGGGTTTGCTGCACCACGTTTGGCGTGATGCAGGGTTGTCTGCTGTTGCTTCAGCTGCCTTTTCCCTCAGTGGCAAAAATGATTCGCCTGAAATTCCGAAGTGCCCTGTCTTTGTCCTGCAGGATTGTTATAATGCCCTGCATGTTGCACCTAAAAAGGATGGATCCCCTGAACGAGGAATCCTGGATGGCAGACTATTCATTGTGGGCCAAACTGGACTCTCTCAACCAGAAGTGGTGAAGGCCGACTGCCATGGTGGCCCCCCGTGCACAGGAGTTGGGAGCATCACAGATTGCCCTAAGAGAACATCTGCAGGCCACCTTAGTGGAATGAATAAAATCTGCCAGTATGGATTCTGACTCAGAGACCAGAAAGGATTCAATGGCCGGCTCCAGCTGGGTAAACTATTTTTGGTAGACAAGCATATGGCCTACAGAGTTGAGAACCCTCATAGCTAGTGTAGAGGAGGAGTAAAACATCCTACCAAACTGGTCTAGCTGACGAGACTCATTATTAGGAGGAGAGGTGCTCATGTATCATGGTCTAGAAGACCAGTCATGAGCAGCCTCAATAATGACCGAATTTGCCTTGGGGTGCACACTGAGGTGGTCCTTCCCCTCTGGAGTGCAGTAGGTGCGGTCTGCTTTCTTGGCTACTGCTGGAGTAGATGATATCATCCATATTGTTGATGCAAGGTCCTCATGAGGCTCCAACAAGGGAGAGGTAAGGACTAGTGCAGATGCCTGCATGTCCAGGTGCACTGCAAGGCGCTGCCGTTTGGGGTCCTGTTCGTCCGACTTCCCATCGTAAATCTCAGCGATTCTGCATAGGAGGTCTGCAAAGGAAGGATCCCACGGGGCAATTTCAGGATTCCTTGGGCTACGGCTCCTCCATAGGTGGGGTTAGGAAGCTGATGAGGAGGCATTCGAGTCAGAATCTTGGCCCGAGTCCAAAGACCCAGAATCAGGATGAGCCGGATTCGGTGGGCCCAGTGTTGGCTTATTCAGAGGCCGGGCAGCCGTCTGGTCCTTCGAAGGGACTGAGCTGGCTGAGGAAGAGGAGCCAGAACCTGCCTCGCCGGCTGCACAGAGAGGTTTCTAGGATGCTCCCTGGGAGACTGATGACTGCCCAGCTAGACACCACTTGAACCTTGATCTCCGGCCACCAAGACTGCAAGATGGCCAAGAAATCCACTGAGGCTGACTAATAAAACCGGGGGTAGCTAGTGGCAAAGTCCGTAGAGGGGAAACCCAGCACATGGTAGTGCGCCGGATATCCAGGCAGAGGGTAAGCAGGCGCGTACCCTGGTGGGTTATATGCTGCGGCGTGAGGTGTCTGATAACCCGATGGCAGGAAGGGTAATCCGACGGGAGACCTGAAGGGGCATGGCCTGATGAAGGTGCCGAAGGAGGCAAGCTCGACAGGGGACCTCATGGAGGCACTGTAGGCCCAGACGAGGGACCCTGCAGGATGCCAAACCCTGATGGTCCTGATAGGGTCAGATCCGGCAGGGGTGCTGGTGGAGGAGAAAGCTGGGAAACATCTGCGTTAACGCCACCTCCTAAACCCAAGTCCAGAGGTGAGCCCGGGGAGCAGCCACCTGGCGGAAGCCCCTCATCTCCGGTCCCTCTGTTAAAAGGCGAGGGAGGTGGATCCACGTTCCATGGTGAGGGGGAGGCCTGGTGAGGAGAACCCTCTGGGGGAGGCTGAGAGAGATCCAGCAACTGGGCATCATCAGGGCCATCACCGGACCCCAACGCCAGGTCGGTCGGGCGTCGTTGGATCAGACGTCAGACTTAATGGCCAAAACAACTGCATGAACGTTGGACTTGCCGACGCTCTACTTATCAGTCGAAGCCGGCCAGGCTCCAGAGTCCCTGGAGCCTGACGCAACTGCCTGAGCCAGGTGCTTGGGCAAAGAGCAACTTAACGACTCCTTTCGGCGCTGTAGACACCCCCTCCCGTAGAGATGGTTTGAGCCCGGCCAAGGCCTCAGAGGATCCTGCCATCACTAGCGGTGGCACCCTCCCGGGACTTCTCCTGGGGCAGGCTGGGAACTCGCGGCGGAGCCATGAAGGAATAGGGCCATGCTAGATCCAAGGGACCAGCGGAAGCCTCGGAGAGGGGGACCACTCCTGGTCCCTAGGTTTCTTCTTCTCATGCCTAGGTTTGGTGGGCAAGGTGGAAGCGCGTTGAAACTTTTGGAGCTCTTTCTCCACGGTTACCATTCATTGCTTTAAAAAATTAGCCTCGAGGTCCTGCTGGCAGCGCTTCCGTGTGGCCGGGTTGAAACTGGCGGAGGCCTCACAGTCCTCGACCTTGTGGTCTGAGCCTAGGCAGAAGAGGCAGAGGGAGTGAATCCTTCTGTGGTAGTTGCATGCCGCACAAAGCTCACTTGTTCTTGTGCTCGACGACAGATGAAGACATGCACAAACTAAAACAAATGACTGATTTTTAGAAGAAATAAACGTATACTCATCCGAAATAATAGCAATCGAACTGCAGCGTACGATCTCCGTGAGGTCTGACTGATCAGATCGACGGCGGGAAATAACTGGAAGGTGGGAGCAGTGTCAGACGGGTGACTGCCCACCCGACGTCATGTGATGGATGTCAGCATGACCCTATATTAGTGGGCAGTCCCCCGACAGACACTGCTGGCTAAAGTTTCCGTGTGGTCCCGACGTCAGGGGGCACTCAGTCCTCAAAATGATTACTAAACACAAGTGCCCTCTCGAAGAAAGATCGTGAGTTCCTCCAACATAAAATTAAGGTCTCGTGGAGGGACTGGGTCCCAGATGGGAAGTTTCAGATGCAAAATGCCCCGCAAGAAGGTGCAAGATACCTCAAGTTGAGCCACGGCCCTTCCCTCGATAGGTGCATGGTACGCAGAGATGGCTGAAAGATGCACCTTGACGGAGGAGTACCCCAAACCTGAACCTGAAAGGGAGAGAAAGTATTCCAGCACCCGATTCACCAGACAGGTGAAAGGGTAAGTGGCCCTGGTGGAGGGCTTTCTAGCGGCCACCAAAACACTGTCAACCCTAGGAGAAACCCCAAAGCAGGCAATGGCTAATTCTGCAGGAGCCACACATGGAGATGCAGACTTCGGATCCAGAGGGACCAGGGTGCCCCAGTCCTGGGAGCTCAAACCGGTACACAGGGGCAAGGGCAATGGAGCTTCCACCGCCAGCTGCTGCTGCAGCAAGGGTAACCAAATCTGACACAGCCAGAAGGCGGCTATGATAATCATCTCGGCCCCCTCCAACTGGAGCTTGAGCAGTACCCTCTGAAGGAACAGGAAGGGAGGGAAAAGATGCAGAAACCTCCCCTTCCAACAATGCATCTTGCCAGAAAACTCCAGGCCCAGGATTGAACGAGCAAAAAAGTGGCAGTTCTGCATTTAGCAGGGATGCAAAAAGATCCAACTTTGGCCGACTGCATCCATCGAATAAATCTGACCACTTCGTTCAGAAGTTCTCACTCGTTGGTCCATGATCGAGAGCGGCAGAGACTGTTCATCAGGATATTTTGGATGCCTGGAACATGTACGGCGGCAAACTCCAGAGCGTGCTCAAGAGGTCCAATACCAAATCCTCATCACCTCGTGACCCAGAGGGTAAGAGTGCCCCAGTTTGTTGATGTAATACACCACACATTTTGTCCATCTGCACCAACAGTGGACCAGGGACGAGATGAGTCTGGAAGGCCTGTAGAGTGTACTGCACTGCTCGCATCTCCAGGACATTGATGTGGAGACCTTGTTCTACTTCTGTCCAAGTGCCTAGAGTCTGACGAGCGTCTAAATGAGCCACCCCATGGAGCCTGTCGTGAGAATCTGACAAGGGGCATGGATTTGAAAGGAGACCACTCCAAAACAGGTTGGCCAGCTCTAGCCGGCATGACAGGGTCGGAGACCAGGACCATCCGAGTCCAGACTGTGTGAGCTGGTCCCACTGAACCCTCAATGTCCAGTGAGGTATCTGCATGTGAAGGAGAGCAAGGGAAACAGTAGCAATGGCCGCTGCCATGTGACCCAAAGTCATCTTTTGGTGGCAGGTTTGCCCTTTCCCACTTCCCCATAAGTGAGGAACAACTGGAGAGAGTCGAACCTGTGACCCTTTGTACGCTCTATGCAATAACTAAGGGCTCTTTTGACACCTAAACTGTGTAGCCTCCTCTCTCCTGAGGAACAATGATCAGTGAAGAAAACAGGGAGAGAGCGACTGGTTTAAATGGAAGTCTGAAACCACTTTGGGCAAGAACCTTTTATTGATTCTAAGGACCACTTTATCCCTGTGAAATGAGAAAAATCATGTTCCACTGACAGGGCTTGCAATTCACTGATACGCCTGGCAGAGGTAATGGCTACCAGGAATATAGTTTTCCAAGCCAAGTACTTAAGCTCTGCTGAAGACATAGGCTCAAAGGAGGGGTTACGTAAGTTGAGCATTGCAAACGTTTAAATCCCAGACAGGAGCACAGTCTCTAAAACGAGGATTGGTGTGAAGCAATCCTTTAAAAAATTTACAGAACGGGAAGATAGTGAGGAAGACTTCCTCAAAGACAAAAACGCAGAAACGGCTGACAAGTGTACTTTGAGTGTAGCTGGTCTGAGGCCTAGGCCATTAAGATGGGCCATATAATCCAGAACCATAGGCAATCCAGCAGTGTCTAGAGAAATATGCTTCTTAGAACATCAAATGCTGAATCTTTTCCATTTCCTTTCTGGTGGAAGGCTTTCGAGAAGCCTTGAGGATATCCAGAACCCCTTTGGAAAGATGCAGATCTGCAAACTCGAACTCTTCAAGAGCCATGCTTTGAGATTGAGAGACTGAAGATTGGGGTACTAAATCCTTCCCTGAGAGGATGTTAACAGGTTGTAATTCCTGGGAAGAGACAGGGGAAGATGGACTGCTAGGGACAGCAACAGGGGGAACCAGGGCTGTCTGGCCCAATCTGGAGCAATCAGAATCACCTTGCAAGGTTGAGACCTTATTTTTACCAAAACTTTGAACAGGAGTGGGAAGGGGGGAAAGGCATACAGAAACTTCCCTTCCCAATTCAGGATCAGGGCGTCCAGAGGGACTGAGCCCAAGGCTAGAGGTCTGCAACAAGAGAGGGAGTTGGTGATTGTCTGGGGCTGCAAACAGATCTATCTCTGGAGTGCCCCACCTTGAAAAAATCACTTTCAACACCCGAAGGTCCAGGGACCATTCGTGATGGCCCAGAGAAATCCTGCTCAGTGCATCTGCCAGCACATTGTCCTTGCCTGGAAAATGAACTGCTACAAGAGATTTGCAGGGAATAAATCAGGGACTACAACTTCATGGCTTCTGCGCACAAGGCCGTGGACCAAGTCCCTCCCTGCTTGTTGATCTACCACATGGCGGTGGTGGTGTTGTCTGTTCCGACTTGAACTACCTTGTTCTGTACCGACAGTGAGAAAGCTTTTAGAGCCAGAAAAACTGCTCTGAGCTCTAGAAGACTGATGTAGAGAAGGGATTCTTGGGGGGGACCACAGACCCTGGGCAGCAAGGGACCCCAGATGGGCTCCCCAGCCCAGGAGAGAAGCATCCGCGGTTAAGGACCACTGAACAAGGCTGAGTAACAAAAAGGAACACCTGGTCTTTAATTGTCCTGATCCTGCCACCATTGGAGGGCTTGGATTAAGGTCAGAGTCACTGGGATCAGTTTGGTAAGGGAATCCTTCCTCTGAGATCAGAAAGCTCTCAGGTGGAACTGAATATCCTCATCTGGAATCTTGCCCCTTTGACCACTGCTACTTAAGCTGCCATGTGGCCCAAGAACTGGAGGAAATGCCTTGCTGGTCAAGATACTTGAAGGCTGAAGGAAGAAGCTAGTTCCATAAAAACCCTTGCCCTTTCTAGAGGAAGAAAGGCTCTTGCTCAGAGTGGGTCCAGTTCTGCCCCTATAAAGGTAAGAAGCTGGACTGGTTCAAGAACTGACTTGGGAAGGTTGAGAAGAAATCCTAGAGAAGTGAGCACTTGCTGGGTCACTTGCAGGTGAGACTTGACTTGGTCTGGAGAGTGACCCACTATTAGCCAATCGTCCAGATATGGAAAAATTGAAATCTTTTGCCTTCTTAGAAAGGCAACTACTACTGCCAGGCACTTTGTGAAAACCCTTGGGGCTGAGGTTAGGCCAAAGGGCATTGATCTGAACTGATAATGGCCTGAGGGCAACTCGAACCTGAGGTACTTTCTGTGGGAGCACCTGATAGGAATGTAAAAGTAGGTATCTTTGAAGTCCAGGGAGGCTAGCCAGTCCCCTGGCCTTAGAGAGGGAAGGATTATTCCCACAGTTATCATCTTGAACTTTGGTTTTAAAAGATGTTTTAGATATCTTAGGTCTAGGATGGGCTGCCACTCCCTAGTCTTTGGGGGTGTCAGGAAGTACCTGGAGTACAGTCCTTTGCCCCAGTGTAGGGTAGGTACGTACTCTATGGCTCTTAAAGCTAGGAGAGAAGAAACCTCTGCCTCTAGGGCAAGGGTTTCCCGAGAGATTTGCAGATGGAAAAGATCTAGCTCTCATCTTTGGAAATTTTCTGAAGCCGAGAACCAGTCCCTGGCTTACTACTTCCAGGACCCACTTGTCTGATGTAATAGATATCCAGTCCTGGACAAAGTAAGCCAGCCTGCCCCCTACCGGAATAGGAGAGTTGACCCGGGCAGGCCCATCAGGGTGTCTGCTTGGCAGGGGCTTTAGGCTGAGGAGTGGATGCAGCCCTGCTCATCCCCCTTCTGCCTCTCCCTCTGAAGAAGCCCCTCTGAGAAAAGGAAGAATAGGCCTGTGCTTGGTAAAAAGGCCTGTCCCTAGACTGCTGCCTTTGAGGAGTTGCCTGTCTTTCCTTGGCCTGAGCACTCCTCTAAGTGGTCCTGTACGCATCCATTTTCTTCATGTAATTCTCTGTCTGCTCCCCAGAGAATTACCCACTACAGGAAAATCCATAGCCTTAGCCTGGGTGTCCTGCGAGAAGCTAGTACATCTGAGCCAAGCCATCCTCCTAAGAGCCACAGATGTAGCCATGACTCTTGATGAAACATCATTGGAGTCCATGGCAGCATGAAACCGAACCTTAGATGCCTCAATCCCATCTGCAACCACTGCCTCCAGCTCCTTGGCTAGCTGGGGGGGAGGCCTGCTTAGCCAGTGCCAGTACAGTGTCCCACCTGGACTTCTAGTACCCGGCTGTATAGGCTATGTAATTCGCGTGCCCGAGTCCCAAAGAAGATGCCACGTACCGCTTCTTTGCCATGGCATCAATCTTCCTGGTGTCCTTGTCAGGGGGGTGTGAAGCCAAGGGAATATTTGCCTTGTCACAGGCAGCAGCCTGCACTATCCCAACATGGCTGCACTGCTGATATAAGAACTCCGTGTCTGAGCCTGAAAGTGTATACCTCTTGTCCATTCTTCTATCCACAGGAGGTATAGTGTTAGGAGAATACGATTTTTTGTGTCTGTTTCCCAAAAGATTTATGGAGGGGAATAGACAGTCTTCTGGACTCTGGGATGTCCATCATCTCTACATAATCAGGCTCTTCTTGATCTTCCACAGCCTCCTCCACAGGAAGCTGGAGGGTTTCAGCCACCTTTCTGTAAAACAAAGTGAGGAGGGGACTCAGAAAGCCTAGGAGGGGGAAAACACCTGAAGGTCTGTCTGGGGAGATGTCCAGTTCCACAGGCACATCCAGACCCTCACTTACATCATCATCCTCAAATTCCCCTTCCTCTTCAAATTCCGGTTCATAAAAATCTTCAAGGGTATACTCGAACCAGGGGAACCAACCGAACCCCTGCCAGAAGGAGCCAGATCGATCGGAACTGGACGGAGCGATTCCACAATCTAAATCGCTCTGGCTATCTCTTCGGCGGTCGGAACATGAACCTCTGGATCCAAACCGGTCGATTTATCTTTGCATTTTCTTTGTCGGAACCAATCCCTCGGAATCCGCTCTCCTTTTGCCTGAAGAAGTATCGCCCTGGTCAGAGGGCACTCCTCCTGGTTCGGTCGAAACCGAACCGGGCTGGCCATCTGGGTCAGTGGACTTCTCTGCCTCCTCCTTTTCCCTCAGTCTACCCAATCTCTTCTGAAGGGTAGATTTGGGAAAGTTTTTACATATTTGGCAGTCTGAATCGAGGTGGTCAAACCCCAGACAAACACAGGTGGTGTGGGGATCAGCCTTAGCAAAGACCTCCCCACACTCACTGCAGTGCTGAAACCCAGTGGGCCCGGTTTTTTTCTTGGGTTTCTCAGACATGGCCAACCTAACCAAACTTAACCTTTTTTTGGCAACCGCCAGGCAAGACTCCCTTATTTGTTCCTAACCGTGTCACGGGTGCTGGAAAAAAACATTTAAAAACTTTTTTTTTTTTTTTTTAAAGAATCGATAAGAACCGGTAACCACACACTAAGTAAACATACAAATTTCACTATCCAATGGCCGGTTCAGCCGAACCGAGCCACACTTTTACAAGTTCCACACAGAAAACACACAGAACAATTCCTATCTAGTACTCACGGCGCCACAGAGAGAGACTGAAAAACCGATGAAAACTGAAAACTTTAACTGACTTTCGAACCGAGCTGAAGGAGAAATCTCCGGAGCGACCGTTCAGTGAGGCGGAGTAAAGAATCTGATGGTTTAGGTTTGAAATCACTCCAGACAGACTTCAACCAAGCTCAGCATTCTATGCCCTGCATAGAAAGTTAACTCTTTGTTCTCCGGGACAGTTCAAAGGTTGAGAATCACTGCAATTGTCAGAATACAGCAAGACTTCATGTTGTTTGAAATTAATATTTTTCATCCCAAAAATTTTAATAGGTCATTGAGGGAAAAAAAAAAACAAACAAACAAAAAAAAAACACTAGCTCTGAATGGGGAAGGGGAAGGGGGGGAACGACATAAGAAAACCAGTTCCCTAGGAACCAGATCTCCTGCTGGCACAGTACAACCATCAAAGGTATAGTGCTAAGCGACCAAACTGACATTTCTGTCAGATGGTTACAACAATGGTGTCAGTATCTACTGGGACCCAATTTAGGTCAGGGATTGGATACAGAAAATGAGAGGTGACATAGCGAAAAATGGGAAGGCATCCCATCGAGACAGGAGATACACCCAGTCTGGAATATGAAACTGAATAAGGAAGATAGAAAAGACAAAAAAAAAAATGATCTTCCCAAACAAAATATTTTACTATTTGTGTATACGAAAGGAGTGACAAACCAGCCAAAGAAAAAAAGGGGTGTGAGCTGAAGGTACAGTACAATAAAAGCTGCCTACAATGGAAAACAGGCATACAGCCCAAGAGGCTGTGCCTCCAGAGTTACTAACCATGGCTCTGATTCCCTATGCGAGTGAATGAGAGAGAGGGATAATTGTCAGGTGAATGTGGCTCTATGTTAAAGATACTCTTGAAGATCTGGAGTTATGTTTTTTTCCTATCATCCAAGAATCAACCTTTTCCACAGAGCCTCAATCTTTGGCAACGCTGTCAGCTATCCACTTAACAGGATCAGACTCAAACCCAAGGCTATAAGCCTCAGTTCACAGCGAAGCAGAAATGAAGCAGGGGTGCTAACCAGACAATTCTCACCCAGGAAAAGGCATGGGTCAGTGCAGATGGTACTGAGGCACTGGAAGAGTAGTTGGACAAGACAGATTACTGAACAAAGCCCTCTGCTTACCTCTGTCTGGCCACAATCTAGTTTAACATAACACAAACTGCTATGACAATATAGCAGTTAGTACAACGCGTAACTGAAAATCAATAAAATACCTATAGCGCTACATTCTGGCATACTGATATAGCAGTTTGTGGGATTTTTCAGTCATACTTTACACAAACTGCTACATAATACATGGGTCAGACCAAGGTGAAAAGAGGGCTGTGCTTCTGCCTGTTTTTTTTTTTTTTTGGAGTCAGGTCACTTTATAGTCTGGCATGGGATGGGGTAAAGTAGGTGGGAGTCACTGGATACCAGGTATCTTCTCTGTACTGCTATTCCGCCAGTTGATTCCTGCTCCGCTCTGCTGACACCTCTCCTTCCAGTCCATTTTTCTCGGTCCACAGCCTACAGTTCCTATCAAGCCACTAATGCAGAAAACCTTTGCTTAGAGAGCCCTTCCACCACAGAATTACAGGATGACGAATTGTACAGCTGACCAACATCAGAAGACACACCTGGGTAAAAGTACAGTTACATAAGAACTTACGTTAACAGTAGATCTTAGAGAGGCTCTTGCAGTAGGTAATTACATACAGAACCAACGTCGGCGGGCGTCAGGACCCCATGGAAAAATTTCTAGCCAGCAGTCTCTGGCGGGGGCCCCCCACGGCAGGTAACAGATGTCATGCGACATCAGTATAAAGGGGCGGTCCCCCACGCCCACCTTCCAGTTCTTTCCCGTCAAAGGCCAAAAGGCGAGACGAGAGAAAAGCGGATATTTCCATCCTGGAAAAGGAGCTGAAAAAGCTTAGGGGGATGGAGGGCAGGAAGGTATTATCCAACTGCAAGAGCCCCTCTCAAAGATCTACTGTTACGGTAAGTTCTTGCATAACTGTACCATCTTACTTCAAGAGGGCTCTTGCAGTAGGTAATTACATACAGGACTGAGTCCCAAGCAGTCTGAAACAAGGAGAAGCAAACGGGAGGAGGAAAGCTACTCAGAAGTAGACCCTCTGGCTGTGAAGGTCGTAGGAAAGGAGACCTTGCAGAACAGCCAACCTGAAACCTGCTCTACGGCGAGAGGCAATGTCCAAACTGTAATGCTTTGTAAAAGTACGGACAGAAGTCCAGGTGGCGGCTGCACAGAATTTGGCTGCAAACACATTCTTGAAACAAGCTGCAGAGGCAGCGACCCCTCTAGTGAAGTGGCCTCTGACCTGACCCGGCAGGGTCCTGTTGTACTTGTCATAACAGAAAGTGATACAGTGAGTCAACCATTTAGATAGGCATTGCTTGGAAACGGCATTGTCTTTTTTGCTCCTAAAAGAGAAGGCAAACAGTTGATAAGTCTTTCTGAGATCCTTCGTCCTGTTGGTGTAGTATCTCATAACTTGGTGGACATCCAAAGTATGTAGGAGGCACTCTCCATGATTAGAGTGCTGCGTAAAAAAAGGCAGGCAACTCTATGGATTGATTCAGCATAGATTAGGCTTCCACCTTAGGAAGAAACTTAGAGTTGGTACGCAGAGCCACACGCTCCTTGTGAAAAATCAGATACGAGATTTTACACATCAGGGTGTGGAGCTTGGAAATCCTTCGGGCGCAGTAATGACCACTAGGAAGAGAGTCTTCCAAGAGAGGAACTTTAGGTCTGGTGAGGCTGCTGGCTCGAAAGGGGGCAGAGTAAGCTTCTCCAGAATAAAATTCAGATCCCAAGGAGGGGCAGGACCTGGATAGAGGATCGCAAGTGGAGGACCCCTCTAAGAAAGGTCTTGGAGACCTCCAGCTGAACAAACGTCCTGTCTGCAAAAAGGACATGATAGGCCGAAATGGCCGCCATGTGTACCTTTAAGGGTGAATGACAGACCCAGATCAAAGAGGTGTCTAGGGTAATCCAGAAGCCGCCCAACAGAGCACGAGAAAGGCTCGAAATCGTAGGAGGCAGCCCAAATACTGAACCGTTTCCAATAGCATAAGTCGATCTGGTGGAGGATTTCCTGGCCTCCACCAGGATCTCAGCTACTCGAGGGGGGAAACCCCGAACTGGGCCTGAGCTACGTCTACAGGAGCCACACGTGCAACTGAAGGGACTTGAGGCCTGGATGGACCAGGGTCCCCTGATCCTGGGTCAGCAAAAGTTTTGACAGAGAAAGAGGAGGTTCCTCTGAGTACTGTTACAGAACAGAGAACCAAATTTGCCTGGGCCAGAAAGGAGCGATCAGAATCATTCGAGCTCCTTCTGAACAGAGTTTCTGTAAGACCTTCTGAATCAATGGGATTGGGGGAAAGCATAGACGAATCTGCCCTTCCAAATCAAGAGACACAGCGTCTCTCCAAAAAATGCCACGCCCTGGAGCGAGCGAGCAGAAGTTGGGAAGTTTTGCGTTTTGAGGGAATGCGAACAGGTCTACCTGTGGTGTTCCCCAACGTAGGAAGATATCATCTAAGACCCCCTGATCCAGTCTCCACTTGTGAGCTTGAGCAGACGACCGACTAAATCTGTCTGCCAAGGTGTTCTCGACCACCCTCATCGTGAGGTGAAGGTTGTGCTGCACTGCCCAATCCCAAACTCGCATCGCCTCCCTGCATAGAGGGTAGGAACGAGTTCCTCCCTGCTTGTTGATGTACCAGACTACACACATACTGTCCATCTCTACAGCCAAGTGACCAGGAAGCAGATGCAGAGCCTGAAGAGCGTACAACACTGCCCGAAGCTCGAGCACATTGATGTGAAGAGATTTCTCTCGAGCTTGGACCAGGAGCCCTGGGTCCTGTGAGGCCCGAGATAGGCTCCCCAACCCTCGCCCAAGGCGTCCGCAGTCAGCGTCTGGGAGGGGGGAGAAAGACAGAAGGGAACTCCCCAGCAAAGGTTCTCTTGAACCATCCACCACTGCAAGTCTCGAGTCATAGGACAGGAGACCAGAACGAGCTGATCTAGGTCGTCCACCAACTGATCCCATTGAGACCAAGCGTCCACAGAGATCCTCATGTGGAGCCGAGCGCAAGGGACTGTCTGGATCGCAGCCGCCATGAGCCCGAGGAGGCGAAGGACCAACCTGATGCTGGTCCACCTGCGGCCGGACAACAGGCTGACCTGTGCCTGGAGTGTGGCCGCCCCGTCTGGTGGCAGGAAGGCCCCGCCAGAGGTCATGTCCAGGATCGCCCTGATAAACTGGAGCCTCTGGGACAGGATCAAGTGGGACTTGGAGAGGCTGATAGTAATACCCAGGTGGGTAAAAATCTCCTGGGTATGGGAAAGAAAACGCAGAAGTTCCTCCCTGGACAGAGCCGCCAGGAGCCAATCGTCTAGGTACGGAAAACCTGCACCCCTTGGGTATGCAGGTAGGCCGCTACCACCGAAAGGCATTTGGCGAACATTCGAGGCGCTGAGGAAAGACCAAATGTGAGGGCCTTGAACTGGTAGTGGTCCCCCTGAAACGCAAAACACAGGTATTTGCGGTGGGAAGGGCAGATAGGGATGTGCAGGAAAGCATCCTGCATATCCAGAGCGCACAGCCACTGTCCTGGCCGAAGAAGGGGCAGGAGGCCCTGAAGGGAGAGTATCCTGAACCTCTTGTACTCCACAAACAAGTTCAGGGAACTGAGGTAGAGAATCAGCCTTACATCCAGACTTCTTCAGGACCAGGAAGAAGTGTGAATAGCAACCAGTTCCCTGAAGAGGAAGGGGAACAGGCTCTATCGCCTCCTTCTGCAGAAGTGCCAAAATTTCTCCCTGAACCAGAAGATGCTCCTGAGAGTAAGACGACTTTTTGGGGTTCAAGAAACTCTGAGTGTCCTTCTGCAATCAGCTGCAGCACCCAGGAATCTGAAGTT
Organism: Neoceratodus forsteri; assembly: GCA_016271365.2. Taxonomy (NCBI): domain Eukaryota; kingdom Metazoa; phylum Chordata; order Ceratodontiformes; family Ceratodontidae; genus Neoceratodus; species Neoceratodus forsteri. The sequence goes on along the minus strand of JADMNL010000023.1, from coordinate 199,915,953 downwards.
ATCTTCTCCCCACCCAGGAGGTGGAGAGAAAACCTCCCCCCTACCCCCCTACCGGTTCCTCTGGAAACCCCAGAGGCTGTGACAGAGGAAAGGAGTCCGGTGGTGTGGGGCAGCGCCGCAGCTGAAGTCCCTGCTGCTTTTTTGGGTGGCGGGGGCTTGGCAGCCGAAGGGGCCCGGCGTTTACTGGCCCGCTTTCCATGGGGTTTCGCTTTTTGCATATTCAACCTGCAAAAGAGACGACGCTGTGTTTGAGGGGGATTGTACATGGAGTCCACAGACTTTATTGCAGTCCTCTTCTCCTGCAGATCGGTGATAATGTCCTTGACATCACCAGCGAACAGCATTGAACCCCGGAAGGGCGCTTCTTGAATAGTGGACTGCACTTCCGGGACCAACCCCGACACACGGAGCCAGGCATGACGCCGTAAACCTACGGCGAAAGCTGAGCTCTTACCAGCAGTGTCCACTACATCGTATGTGGCACGAAGCATGTGCTGACTGGCGAACGTGCAGAGCGGATGAGGTCAGCCACTTCCTGTTTAACCTGAGAGTCAGGAAGGGAGTCCAGTTTGGATTCCACCTCACTAAGAATCGACTTCTGGTAATCCCCCATGTGACCGACATAGTTCAGGGACTTAATAACCAGAGTGGAAGAAGCAAAGATCTTCTTGCCATACTGGTCCAGAAGATAGGATTCTTTGTCAGGTGGAGACGAGCTTGAATGCTTCTGGTTAGCTGACCGGCCGTGAGCAGTGCTAATCACGACCGAGTAAGCTCGAGGGTGAGAATCAAGAAAGTCAACACCCTCGGGAGCCTGATACTGCCTGTCTGACTTCCGAGGAAGAGGGGCTAAAGCCGATGGCTGTTTCCAAATAGTGGAAACATGGTCGGCATAAGGCTCAATCCAGGGTGGCACCAAGGTCAGATTGGTCTCTGGCAGATCCGGGTGCTCAGCGAGCTTTTTACGCTGTGGATCCGGCTCCAAGGAACGCCACTTATGAACCTCCTGGATTTTGTGCAACTCCGTGAAGGAAGGATCCTCCGGAAGAGACTTCGGAGGAATCCTAGGCCTGGGCTTAGTCGGAGAGCGTGGCTCGTCGCCCGGGTTGGAACAACCCTCGGAGTCGACAGAGGTGCCTGAGGAGGAAGACGACCCCCAAGCGTGGGGGAGGAACGGACCCATTGGGAATCCCCCGGGGATGCGTGTCCTGCCCCGCCCTGGAACCAGAGGGCTCGCCCTTGGTATCCGGAGGTGGGGAGGGAGTCTGTCGTCTCGGACGTACGGGAACTGGAACCATCATCGGGAGACTACTCTCCACCTCCATGGTGAGCCGAGCTTTGGCCTCAGCCCACCAGGAGGCCAGAGTCTCCTTCAAATCCACCGGCGGCTGAGGGGGCTGTGGAGGAAGATACGGATACTGGGTGTACCCGTAAGGCACGTATCTGTAACCTGACAGCGGGTAACCCGGTGATGGGTAGACAGGCACCGTGTACTGCGGTGTCGGATAGGCCGGCGTTGGGTACTGGGGTGTCGGATACTGCAGACCCAGGTAAGATGGGGTCAGATACCTGAGAACTGGGGGGTTTGACGGAGCAGACGGCTCGGCCAGAGGCCCAACGGGCGGGCCTCTAGCAGAAGGCCCGTTGGGCGGAGGGCCCGGCGCTGGGGGCGATCCCAGATAGGGATGTCGCCCGCACGCGCCCGGGGAACAAAACATCAGGCTGTCCGCCCAGCGGGAGGAAGGCCAGACGGGGTGCAGCAGGAACTTCAGCATCGCCTGGGATGGAGGGAAAAATCCAGGGTCAGGCTGAGGAGACCCAGAGTCCCAGAGGGCAGCGTGGCGGCTGCGGGAGCCGGAACGGCGGACGTAAGAGGGTCCGCGCGGCTCAGCCACCACGCTGGCAAGCCAACGTCCGACTGATGGCCCATCGACCGAGGCAGGCTGCGGGCGGGGGAGCAGCCTGGTCGGACGGAAGAGTGGCTGTGGCGCTGTCTCCCCGAAGGGTCGAGGGATCTATTGACAGTGTCTGTCCGGGCATCAGAGAAGCTGACATCTGGCTTACCGGAGCCGCTCGAACCAAAAGGCTGCACGGTGACGGCCTTACCGGGAGCAGAGGCCTCCAACATCCTGGAGGCACCCGATGGGCCCGAGCGTGAGCCAGACGGGCGGGCTGACGCTGCATTGGAAGCCTCCAAGACGGTAGTCGCGGAGCAGTCCCCCGGAGGGGACGTTACCTGCAGCATAGCGATTCCAGCCAAAGTCGCGGTGGATGAGGAGCCCCGGTCCCGGTGCTTCTCCTTGTCCTCCTTATGATGTCCTTCGGGGGAAGTGGAAGCCTGCCGGAGTTTTTTCAACTCAACTCCTTCTCCATGCAGGACACTTTCTTCTTGAGGATGTGGGCTTCCAGGAACTGCTGCCTTCGTCTGCGGGTGGCAGCGCTGAATTTAAGACAGTGCTGACACTTCTCCACCTGATGGTCCGGGCCCAGACAGAAGAGGCACTGGGAATGGCCATGCTTGTGCGGGAGTTGGGCACCACATGAGTCACACTTATTTTTGTGGCCGGAGGGTGTAGGGGATGACATACACCAACGAAAACCTGACAATTTGGTCTAATAAATCAAAAAAACGACGATAAAAACTACAGACAGAGCTGATGAGCATTGAACTTTACCACGAGGCGCTGACACGAGCCAACGGCGGGAAAGAAATGGAAGGCGGGTGTGGGGGACCGTCCCTTTATACTGACGTCAGTCACCTGACGTGAGCGGGTCCCCCGCCAGAGACTGCTGGCTAGAAATGTTTCCGTTGGGTCCTGACGCCCGCCAGCGTCAGTCCTATATGTAATTACCTACTGCAAGAGCCCTCTCGAAGTAAGATCCCTACTTCCTCTTCTGGTCAGACCAGTGTTCATCATGACCCCAAAACATCAACTTGGCTATGCCAAGCAGCCTTAAAAGGCAGCTGCATCAGCGGCTCAACTGAACTGCATTCTTTAAGATGAATTTCTTCAAGCCATTCCTTTCTCATTAATGAGTGTATTAACATAAAACCAGGCATTTCCCCTGCAGTACCAACTATGGCCGAGGCTTTTCTAGAAGTGAAGATGAATGTAATTCTCATTTAAGACAACTTCACTACTTCAACATCACTCATTCCCACAGCAAAATATGTCACCAACAGGGCATTATGGGTTCAGTTCCAGACTCCACCTTAGCTGTCAGCTGTATAAAGGGACAGAGATCCAGATTTCATGCACTGCAGCTATGCTTGACATTAAGAACCCCAAATTATTTTTTATTTCATTTCTTCCCCTGGGGTCCCCAGGTCAGCATCCATCCTAGCTGCCCGTCCAGCCCCGTACCCAGATATCAGGCTGCATCCCCTCTTCCCCCATGGCTTGCCCCCCATGAAGGGGTGGCGAGGAGCTCCTCCAAGCTTCTACTCACCATGAATAGAATCCAGTTCAGAGAGCGCCATTCAGGGCCAGGGCCTGCGGCAGGTGCCTTCTCGTACTGCTGACCTAGGACCATTTTTCCTCGTTTCTACTTCCGAGTGGGGCGTGCAATGACATCTAGGGAGAGAGTGCGCACGCATTCCTCCCGGTGTCTGTCCCACTCAGTGCCTGTTTGCAGTGTTGGTGCTCTGACACCCAGCCATCACCAGGAGTCAGGGCGCACCAACCACTGGATCTCCCCACCCCCGCGAGAGGGAGAGCAGTCCCTCAGACGCTCAATCCCTCTACGCCCTTGCCGGTCCCTGGCAGCCCATGCTCGTTCCTGAACACGGGTCTCCAGCATAGTGTGAGGTAAGGTGACCACTGCCACCGGGCCGGCAAGAACTCTGAATCAGTGACAAGGAAAAAAAAAAGGCAGGTTGTTTTGAAATCTAGTTCTGCTGAAGCCAGGTACTTTGTCATCTAATTCTGCCGAAGCCAACTGTAATTTTGTATCTGAATGAGAGCCCCCCCTTTTTTTTTTTTTTTTTTTTTTAAAACCTGGCTACTACAAGTTTCTTTCATACTTTAATTTTAAAATCAGAACCACTACACAGTACAACACACCTGTCTCTTATACTGTAATGGTAATCTTCTGGTGTAGAGTAGTCCTCTCTTTGAGACAGTATTGAATCTCTTCGAGAAGCACCATAATCATCCCATTCACGTGATGGTGGCTCTAGAAAAATAAATACAGCTTAACTTACCAGCTCTAATAGTTTCAAAGAACAAACACACTCACATACACAGCTTCACATTCACCTCTAATTCCTCCATATCGCATTGGCTCTGAAAACGGTCTTTTGGGAGGTGGTCCTCCACTTCTAACGGATAGTCCTCTCTTCATTGGTGGTGGACCTCTGGTAGGAAGACCTACAAGTAACCAAATATAATTTTAAAACTGTACAATTTTACTTTGACCCTCAAAATAAGAGCGTCTCAGGACCATGTCCCTCGAGATTTTTAATCTAAAGGGTCCTAAGGTCTGCTTTATTCACCTACACCTTGTTTGTAAAACCAGAAAAACTGGACTTCTAAAAATAAATAATGCTTAAGTGTATTACCAATATGACGACAAAAATAAGGAAGGAAGCGTAGATGGATACTACACAAAGAGTGAATCAGAAGGCCCCAGCTCATATAAAACAAGCCTGTAAAGCATAAATTAATGTAGGTGAGTCATCTTGACATAGGTAGTCAAGTGTAATTAACACTTCCCAGCTAGCAATGCAACATGGAAATGGAGGAGGAGCTCACAAATAGGGAGGCTAGCCCTTCTAGAACAAATGTACAGCAAGCATGTGGAGCTGTCGGGAAAATGTAGCCCCAGAGACAGAGTACAAAGTAGCCAAGAAGTAGATTTTATATGACATTTTAATTTTTTTTTTTTTCAGTCGTATGGTTCCTGAGATGTAAGTACTTGCATTCCAAGTGCTCATTTTCTGCTCCAAGGCCCATTATTATGCATACATTCTTTGTATTCACTGTGTTTCTCTATGCAGCTGTTGGTGGGTGGGGGGTGCGCTTTTGTTACCACAGTTAGCGTTCTCACTTGCATTTCCAAGACGGCCTGCATTAGGGGTCCCGTCTACGTCACCGTGTGCATTAGCTTTTGCCTTTGTTTGCGCTTGCGTTACTGTTACCATTTGTGTTGCCATTACAGTTTCTGTTTACGTTTCGTTTTGCATCACCATATGCATTACCATTACTGTTTGTGTACGTGCTTCTGTTCAAGTTTCCTTTGGCATCATCGTTGCTGTTACTGTTAGCATTTGCGTTTCCCACTGCGGTACTGTGACCGTGCACGTTACCATTTGTGTTTCCGTATGTGCTTGCGTTTCCGTTACCGTTCCTGTGTACGTCGTGTTACCCTTTGCGTTTTCATTTACACTGCATTTGCGTAACTTAACATTTGTGTTTCCATTACTGTTTCTGTTTGCATTTCCTTTTGCGTCACCGTGTGCATTTCCATTTCCGTATGCGCTTCCATTTGCGTTTGCATTTCTGTTTATGGTTTCCTTTGGTGTCATTGTTGCTGTTACCGTAACTGTCTCAGTTTCCAATTACGGTACCGTGCCCGTGTGCGTTATGGTTTGCGTTTCTGTTTTCATTAACATTTGTGCTTGTGTTTCTATTACCATTTGCATTATCGTTTATGTTTGCGTCACCATGTACGTTAACGTTTCCGTTACTTCACTATTTATAGTGCACATTCTCAAGAAGGGAAATTCATGGCAAAAACTCCATTTAATGCATCAGTTAGGGTTGTTCCCCAGCAACAAAAGCGAGGAAATTCAATGTTAGGTTCCACCCCTTGCACGCACCCGCCCCCACCAGCGGGCATGCGAGTTGTGCGTTGGGGTGGCGGGTCACCCATTCTCCTATACTGCACCACCTCAGCCTGTTTGCACATAGGATGGGGTGAAGTTAGAACGATGACCTCAACGCACACCCAGATGCCTGTTGGTGGGGATGAATTTCCTCACTTTTGGCACTGTGGAACAAAACTAACTGTTGCATTAAACCGAGTTTTTTTGCCATTGGTACCCAACTAGGGATCTGAGGTTTGAGCAGACTCTATAGACCGTAAGGCCTAATCTGCTGGCAATTAGTATATTAGTATGTATATGTACGTATACGTGTGTATAATAAATATATATATATATAAACATATACATACATACACACACACACATATACACACATACATGTATATACATATATGTGTAGATACACACACACACACACACATATACACGTATATATTATATATATATACACACATATATGTACACACACATATATATACATACACATATATACACACACACACATTATATATATATATATACATATATACATATATATACACACACACACATTATATATACACACACACACATTATATATACACACACACACACACACACACACATTATATATATACACACACACACACACACACACACATATATATATATACACACACACATACACACATATATATATACACACACATAATGAAAGTAATAGTGGAAGAAGTCACCTTGATGCAGGCGGTCATACTTCAGCTGCACTACAGAAACAAGAACTCAATTACCGAAAAGAGAAAAGTGGAAATAATAAAATAGAAAAACGTAAAGCTGCAACGAGTGCATCAGAGGACATTTTAACCTGTACATTATTCCATTTTAGATGGCCCCATACCACCTCTTTTTTGTACTATACCTTCCCCCCATTGAGTCTGCTTTGGCATATTTTTACATTTAAAATTATTAAAGAGTACTGCTTTTTAATAAGGCTCAAACCATTTTTTTTAAAGTGTTCTCATTGTTTTTGTACACCCATTTTTCCATAAAGACAGGGAGCAGAGTCTGATGCATGGTAGTTCATTTTACTCTCAAGAAAAGTAATGTTAAACAATGCATGATCAAAAATGGCCAATAACACTGATGAAAACTTGGACAGAGCTAAATTAAAAGTTCCACTTTATTATTTCAAATATAAACAAATGCTGCTAAAGCAGACAAACTGGGGAAAAGGTTACCATAGAAGAGAGGAGGTAAGAGCCATCTAAAAGAATAAAAATTAATAGGTTCAAATTTTCACCAGTACTATGCACTGCTGCTTTAAAGATGACAGGAAACAGTTTTTGGATCTCTGGATGTCCTCTATCTGTTCTTTCACTGGTTACCAAGTATTCTGATATGTTTTTAATCTTTCTTGTTAAATTATCTAATTGTGTTGCCTTTGCAACTACCTTGAATCCCTCTGTGCTCCACAGTTACTGCTCTCTGTTTTCATACTGCCTGAACATTCTATGACATCAGAAACACCCATTCCAGGCCATTCAGATGAACAGCATGGAATGTGAGTTTGTGATGTCTTAGAAATATGAAAATCAAGAGCAGTAACTGGTGAGGAGAGTGGAACTCAATGTACATCTGAAGGTACCCCAAAGCTAGATTACTTATTTATCAAAAAATCATCAAAGCATATCAGAATACATAACTGGCATGGAAAGGAAGTTGAAAGTGCAGGTAACCATCCCACTAAGAGATCCTCATGTGGAGCCGAGCGAGAGGGACTGTCTTAACAGCAGCCGCCATGAGCCTGAGGAGGCGAAGGACTGACCTGGTGCTGACCCACCTGCAACTGGACAACAGGCTTACATGAGCCTGGAGGGTGGCCACCCTGTCCAGAGGCAATACCGGAGGTCGTGTCCAGAATCACCCCGATGAACTGGAGCCTCTGGGACGGGTTCAAACAGGACTTGGCCTGGCTGATAGTAATACCCAGGCTGGTGAAAACCTGCAGGGAAAGGGAGTGCAGATGTTTCTCCCTGGATGGGGCCGTCAGGAGCCAATCGTCCAGGTATGGGAAAACCTGTATTCCCTGGGTAGCAGGTGAACACTACTACAGGAAGGCATTTGGTGAACATTGGGCGCCGAGGAAGACCAAATGGGAGGGCCTTGAACTGGTAGTGGTCCCCCTGAAACGAAAAACAAAGGCATTTGCGGTGGTAAGGGCGAATAGGGATATGCAGGTAGGCAACCTGCATGTCCAGAGCGCACAGCCACTTTCCCGGCCGAAGTAAGGGCAGAAGGCTCTGCAAAGAGAGCATTCTGAACAGTTTGTACTCCACGAACAGGTTTAGGGAGCGGAGGTCTAGGATAGGTCTCACGTCTTCCGATTTCTTAGGAACCAGGAAGAAATGGAATAGTAACCTGTCCCCCGAAGGTGGGTTGGGACAGGTTCTACCACCACCTTCTGTAGAAGGGTGGCTATTTCTTCCCGAACCAGAAGATGGTGTTCTGGGGAGTAAGACGAACGGGGTGTCTGGGTGGTTTCTGTAGAAACTCGATTGAGTGTCCTTCTGCTATCATCTGAGCAACCAAATGTCTGAAGTGATCAACCAAATGTCTGAAGTGATCCTCTCCCAAACCGTAGATGGCAGAACCTCCTCCTACTGGTTCCTCTGGAAGGTCCAGACTGTGGAGGTGTGTGGAGCGCCGTGGCTGAAGCTCCCGCTGCTTTTTGGTCCGGGGCTTGCAGCTGGAGGACCCGGAGTTTATTGGCCCGCTTGCCCGCGGTTCACTTTGGGCTGAGAACGCTTATAAAAGGGCGGGCGCTGACCCCGAGGGGGCCTGTACATAGAGTCGACAGACTTTAGAGCAGTCCCCTTCTCTTGCAGTTCGGTGAGGATGTCCTCGATATCACCACCGAACAGCAACGGACCCCTGAAGGGCGCATCCTGGACAGCAGACTGCACCTCTGGGACCAAACCTGCCACTCTGAGCCAGGCACGACGCCGCAAACCCACAGCAAAAGCCGAACTCCGACAAGCAGCATCCACTGCGTCGTACATGGCACGAAGCATGTGCAGATTGGCTGAACGAGCAGACCGGACCAGATCTGCCGCTTCCTGCTTAGTCTGAGACTCAGGAAGGCAGTGCAGTCCAACTTTGCCTCCACGTCACTAAGGAGCACCTTCTGTTAATCCCCAATATGAGCTACATAATTAAGGGCCCCTATTCCCGGAGTGGAAGAAGTGCTGACCTTCTTCCCATACTGGTCCAGAAGGCAGGATTCCTTGTCAGGTGGGGTTTGGACTGAGAAGAATGTCCCGATGGCTCCTCTCTGTTCGTGGAAAGGGACTGGCAAAGCTCCTTAAAAGAAGCTGAGTAGGAGGAACCCAAAGAGAGCGGGATAAATGCCGCGACCGAGGAAGAGGGTGATGTGGCCTGTGCCTCCTCCTCCTCGAAGGCGATCATCTGCTCGAGTTGCTCAGCCGAGCCAGGCGCCGCGGTCACCGCCCAACGGGCCTCCTTTGACTTCACCGGCAGGTAGCGCTCTCGGGTGCCCAAGCTGTAACGGCAGCGCTGTCTTCCAGGACGCTATTGAAACGAACGGCATAACTCTGTAGGTCGCGGGTCATGGTCTAAGCCGAGGCAGTAGACACACGTGAGTGCGGCCCGCCCTGACATTTTCTGCCCACATGGGCACCGTCACTAAACTGGGAGTCGATTTGTCCACCACAGCCGCAGGTGTAATTTGACCAAGTCTTGAAAATTTGAGAATACGTCAAGCATAACCCAAGAATTAGGATCCAGTCTATACGCAGAGCATTAAGGAGGAAACCTGAGCCCAAGCGGTAAGGAAGATCCATTACATGGAGCCGGAGTTTTACCACCCGGGTGGGTGGAAGGAGCCAGCTTGAAGACCTTCCGGCAAGATTTAAAGCGGCAAGAAACCTGCCAGACAGTGTGGATGAACAACATACCCATGTCCCTAGAAAAATCATTTCAATGCATTACAAATTCTGGTAGTAACACAACAAAATGTGACAAAATCAAAGGGGGGGTGAATATTTTCTGAAGGCACTGTAGGTCTTGCCTCATACATACTGCTATCAGAAGATGTTGCGTGTCTTTGTGACATGGTTGGGTAAGACCCTGTCCCATTTGTCATGTAGAGAGAATTAAAAAGCAATTATCTATTCTGTCCTCTCCTAGTCTATCTTTTGACTGCCTCTTTGTTTGACAGCACAATCAAATTTTCTTTTACTGACACTTTCAGTATGCCCAGATAATTGTTTAACTTTCTGATGGGTAGTGCAACGTTTATAAGCAAGCTATGCACCCATGCATCAAATACTCAGTACTGCAATTACCAAAATCAAAAGGGCTTAACCGACTAAATTTTGGATTAAACTGGACAGCTATCCAGCTACGTATCATCTGTTTATGGTCCCTGAAATCCTACAGTGCCTTGTGGATGAACACAAAAGTTTAATATTAATGATCACTACAATACTGAAGGATATTTCTATGGCCACCCCTCCAGAAGTCTTTCAACCAGATAATTTTCTACTTAGCGGTCTCTTTTGATATGTGGAACACATTAATCCGTAACCCAACCTCTTCTAAATTATAGATATGGAAGAAGTTACTGTAACAGTAGATCTTCAAGAGGAGCTCCTGCAGCAGGCAACACAATTAGGACTGAAGCCAGCAGGTGCCAGGACCCCATGGAAAAATTCTAGCTAGTAGTCATTAGTGGGGGACTACCCCCCCGATGTCGGCCCGCCCGTCTGCCTATAAAAAGGGCAGTCCCCCAGCTCCACCTCAGTTCTCCCATCAGAAACCCCAGCACATAAGAGAAATTGGAGAACCGAGAAGGTTCTTCTATACCAAGGAATCAGAAATGGAGAAGTAGCCACCGGGGGATGGAGGGAAGGAAAGCAGCATCTGCTTCAAGAGCTCCTCTCGAAGATCTACCGTTATGGTAAGTTCTTATGTAACTGTACTATCTCAATTCAGGGGGCTCTGCACTAGGCAGCATAATTAGGACAAAGTCTCAAGCAGTGAAAGGACTGACTGGCTGGAAGAAGACAATGAGCAGAGTAGGAAAAACTCTCAAGAGATGAGGACTTGCAGGACTGCAAGTCCAAAACCTGCTCTGCGCCTAGAGGTAATGTCCAGACTGTAATGGAGCATGAAAGTATGGACAAAACTCCAAGTGGCAGCTGCACAGATAGCAGCAGACATTCCTGAGAGATGCAAAGGAAGCAGCCATTCACCTGGCAGAAGGGCCTTTAACCGAGCCCGGTAAAGGCTTGTCATACTTCTTGTAATAATAAACAATGCAATTGGCTAACCATTTTGACAAACACTGCTTAGAAACAGGAGCCCCAGCTGTTAGGGGTGAATGAAACAACTGATCAGACTTCCTAGTGGGCCGGGTGCGATCCAAGTAGTAGCGAAGCACCCGGTGGACATCCAGAGTGTGAAGTAAGGCCTCCCCCTTGATTGGAGTACTCTGGGAAATAGGAAGGTAGATGTCTTGATTCAGTGTAAACTCTGACACCACCTTGGGCATAAACTTAGGATTCGTCCTTGTGAAAAACTAAATAAGGCTCTTTGCACATCAGAGCCTGAAGCTCAGAAATCCTTTGGGCAGAAGTAATAGCAACTAAAAATGCTTTCCCCGACAGAAAGCAGCACTTGCAGCATGCGGTAGGCTCAAAGGGAGGCAAGGTAAGTTTCTCTAAAATAAACAAAAGGTCCCATGGAAGGACAGAGTCCCTGATGGGACGCTACAGATGCAGAATGCCCCGCAAGAAGGTGCAGGAAAGATCCAGTTGGGCAAGGGTCTCGTCTTCTATTGGTACACTGAGATGGCGAATAAGTGCACCTTAATCAAAAAGTAACAAGAGACCAGAGTCTGACAGGGAAAGGAGGTACTCTAGAACTCCATTCACCAGACAGGTGAAGGGATCCAGCAGACGAGCAGTGGTCCAGATACAGAACCACTTTCACTTCATAGCATAAGTGGCTCTAGTGGAGGGCTTCCTGGCAGCCACTAGGACATCTGCCACCAGGGGGAAAACCCAAATTGGGCAACTGCTAAGTCTCCAGGAGCTATGCACAAAGATGCAGAAACTCGAGGTCCGGATGGACAAGAGTACCCTGCTCCTTGGAGAGCAAGTCTGAGGGCAGGGGCAGAGGGATTGGGGTTCCACTGCCAGTTGTTGGAGGAGTGGAAACCATATCTGGCATGGCCAGTAAGAGGCTATCAGGATAATTTCTGCTTCTAACTGCAATTTGAGAAGAACTCTGTAGTAATGGAAAGGGAGGGAAGGCGTACAGGAACCTCTCTGCCCAAGAGAGGGACAACACGTCTCGCCAGAAAACACAAGGCCCTGGATCTAGTGAGCAGAAACGGGACAGTTTTGTTTGGATGGGGACACAGAGATCCAGCTCTGGATAGCCCCACCTATCAAAGAGGTCTTCGGTCACGGAGGGAAGAATTTCCCATTCGTGTGCCTTGGACTGGGACCAGCTTAAGCTGTCAGCCAAGGTATTCTGAGAGCCTGGAACATGCACAGCGGTCAGGTCCAGGTGATGCTCCATGGCCCAACACCAAACTCTCATGGCCTCCCTCCAGAGGGACAAGAGTGTGTTCCCCCTGCTTGCTTATGTAAAAGACCACTGACATATTGTCTTTCTGGATCAGAGGGCCCAGAAGCATGTCCTTCTGGAATGCCTTCAGGGCGTAAAGGATTGCTTGCATCACTAAAACATTGCTATACAGATGCTGTTCCTGTGGGGCCCAGCTGGCTTTGAGCCCGAGGGTCTGCTAGATGGGCACCCCAGCAATGGCCTGACGTATCTGTGGTCAGGATCCGACGAGGTGACTGTCCGAAAGTAAACCCACTTGGAGATGTCAGAGGGGTCAACCACCACACCAGATTCTGTTGTACAAAGTTGGAGACAAGACTCTGGTTGTTCCAAATCGTCCATGCGCTGATCTTACTGAACCTGAAAATTCCACTGGGCAACTCTCATATACAGGAGAGCCAAGGGGACCGTCGCAATGGCTGCTGCCATGAGCCCCAGCAGTCTGAGAAACGATCTGGATGAGACCTGGTGAGACTATGAGACCACTCGAGCCTCTGCCTAAAGGCGCTCTGCTTTGTCCAGGTGCAGAAAAGCTTTGCCTTGGGTGGTGTCCAAGATTGTTCCGATGTACTAATGCCTCTGGCTTGGCCAAGGGGAGGATCTGGGGAGACGGAGGGTGATCCCCAGATCCTGGAACAAGAAGAAAGTGGCTTCCATGGTGCTGAGCAATTGCCTTCTGGTGGGAGCCATCAGTAGCCAATCATCCAGGTAAGGGAAGACTTAATGGTCATTCCTCCTTAAGGCCACAGCTACTACTGCCAGACACTTTGTAAAGATTCGTGGGGCAGACGACAGGCTGAATGGCAGGGCCCTAAATTGGCAATGGTCACCTTGGAAGTGGAGGAACCTCCTGTGGGGTGGGAACACTAAGATGTGAAGATACGCTTCCTGCATGTCCAGAGAACAAATTCAGTCCCCTTGATGAAGTGGGGGTGGGGGGGGGCAAAGTAGAGTGACCATCCCGAATCTTTTGTATTCTATATGCCGATTCAGATTATTGAGGTCCAGAATTGGACAAAGATATTTTCTTCGGAATCAGAAATAAATGAGTACACAATCCCTTCCCCTGTTGCACCTGCAGGCTAGGTTCTATGGCCTGTTTTTGCAGGAGCGCTTGGATCTCCGGCTGGAGGGCGAGGTGGTCCAGAGGCCACTGAGACATTCGGGGCGTTGTCCCGGGGCATCTCCGAAAAGTCTGGGTGTGTCCCATTTCTACAAGTTGAAGGACCCATTGGTCTGCGGTTATCTTGTGCCAACCATCTCGATAAAGCGAGAAACGAGTCCATACTGCCTCCCTAGGGCTTCGGTGACAGGCAAAGCAGCCTGGGAGGATCTGGGAGCTCTGGGGCCGATCCTCCGGTGGCCCGAGTAGAGGCTTTTCGTTTGAAGGCACATCTGGGTTGTTGTCCCCTGGGTTGCTGCTCGGCAGGGCGCCAAAAGGGTTGTTGCTGGGAGGATTTAGGCTGAGACCGGTATGAGGTTTGCACTGAGCAAAGTGCCTTGCCTGACTCTTGAAGGCAAGTAATTATATTCTAGGAATACTTGCCGAAAAGAACAGGACCCCTGAAAGTAGGCATCCAAGATCTTGGATTACACGTCCACGGCAAACCCAGAAACTTTGAGCCTGAGGCAAACTCCCCTAGCCGCAGCTCTACCTGCGGAATCTGCAGTCATAGGAAGCTATGAGGATATGGGTCCCAATATCCGAGCTTGATCTCAGGAAGTGCAACAGCTTAGATTTGCCCAGAGAATCCAGCAGAGTTTGAGATACCGCTAAGGCCTTCTCCCACAAGGCGTTCTGGTACTGGACCATGTGGGTCAGAAACTTCAGGGAACGGATAGTGCATGTGGCAGATGCACAGATCTTCTTGCCAAAGTGGCCGATCTGTATAAAGTCTTTGTCGGGAGGCTGGGTGCTTGGGTGACTGGGCCACTAAGAGCGGTCATGGGCAGTGTTAAGTACAACTGAGTCAGCCTCTGGGTGCTCCCTGTAAAAAGGCTCATCCTTAAGAACACTGTATAGGCTATCTACTTTCTTGGATGTCGCAGAAGTAGAGAAAGAATGCTTAAAAGCAGGCCTACTGACGTTCTTGAAGGAATCAATAAGGAGTGGGGACCACCAAGGGCAGCGAGACTTTCTTATGAAGGAAAGTAGCTAGCCGACATCTCTCGGGATCCACTTCCTCTGTGCCCCAACCAAAAATGATTTGGTTGTGCATTACCTCCATAAATGTAGGGTCATCTGGGGGAGATCTAAGGGTATCTCTGGACTCCTCTGGTTCTAATGAAAAATCAGCACCTTCCGGATCCTCTGAAGAGGAGGAATATCCTCCTGACTCGTCAGAGTCTGGAGAAGGAGTGGGCGAGCAATAATGCCTCCATCAGCGAGTTCTCAGACAGCTGGTGCCAACTCCTTCAGGCTGTGGTGTTGACTCTTTTAGGTGGTGCCGCTGGGAGTCTTCCAAGGAGGGACCTGATCTTTTAGTAGGAGGCACCTTTGAGGACTCCTTGTCCTTAAATTACGCCCACCAGGCGGCAAACAAAGCGTTAGGGTCTGTGGGCCAATTCTGAGACTTGTCTGAGGGAGCTGGCATCAGCAGGGTAGGAGTGGGGCCCCCCCCCAGTTCCTTAGGCTGTGGTAACCCTGGCCTTGTGCTGCGGTGGTCAAGGTTGACCGGACAGGCGTGGGCCAACGCCAGTCTGGTGACACAGCCGGTGTTGGCAGAGAAGAAGCTTGTGCCGGGGAGCTCGCTCCTGAGCGGGGCAGAGGCGCCACTCTCAGAGAGGAGGTGACTGCATGCCCCTGGCGCCGCTTACTGGTGTCGGCCCCTGAACTCTAGGATGACTTAGCTAACGCCCGGACTGGGAGGGCGATGGGTGGGGTAAAAACCCACTGCCATTAGAGGACCCGGATGAGCCACCTGGCTGAGGACCCAGCTGGTGTAATGGCCTGCACTTAAGGGGCTGAGGACGAAGTCCCAAGCCCCTAGGAACCACCGCCCACAATGGTAATAAGGGCGGGTGGTCTCAACAGCGGCAGTCCAGATGGAGTGAGCACTGCCGGGGTGAAGAGGCCGACCTCCCATGGGAGGAAGACACGGACTCAATCTCCAGCTTACTCAAGAGACCTAGAGCGGGAAGCTGACCGGTGTCTGTCCTTCCCTGAAGACGACCTCTCTTTGGGAGGCAGTATAGCGCACTGGTCTAAGGCTCTGAGCTGCAAATCTGGTGACATCCAGCAGACCAGACCTGGGTTTAAATCCCACAGCTTCCACTTGCATACTGTGTGACCCTGAGCAAGTCACTTAACTTCCTTGTGCTCCCAGGTCACACCTGGAAACAAGCTCCGGCTTAGTGTGCCTTTCCTGGTTAAACAATTTCCGCTTTCCCTTTCTTTAGAGCAGTAGTAGTAGTAGTAATAAAAGCCCTGGAGGCTGGGGAAGAAGAGATACTTTTGCGGAGCTCCTTCTCCATCACTGATGATTTTTGCTTGAGCAGGAATGCTTCCAGGGTCTTCTGGTGGCAGAGCTGGGTACAATGGTTAAAATCCTGGCAGTGCTGGCAGGCCTCGGTGGCACGGTCTGGGCCTAGACAAAGCAGATACGAGTGGCCGTCCTTGTGGGGAAGCCGCTTCTCACAAGCACACTTCGTTCGCTGCCTGTACTGCGCTGTGAGAAAACTTAATATTCTTCAGGCGTAGCTACCTCTGGCTGGAAGCTGCAACATTGGACTTAGGATTTGCAAGAAAGCGAGTTGTGCTCACAGAGGGAGGTGAACCTTACAATTTACAATCGTCTTTGGTTTGTAGCAGATTCTGTAGGAAAGTTAATATTCTTCAGGTGGAGGATACTTCTAACTGAAAAAGTGAAATAAGGAACTTAGAATGATCAGAAAAGGTAGTCTTTCAATCAACGGAGGGAGATGGACCGTGCTTTACTTTTGTTACAATTGTTAAGATTCAGTGCAGGAAGAGTTTAAACCCACAGGGACTGAATACTGTTTACTGTGTCTGTCCGTATGCACAGCTGACGTGTTTTTGGGCTGACTGCTTTCAGAGCACAAGCCACCAGGCTGTTTTGGGGCTGGGGAGGTTTACCTGCGTCTGACTTGGATGTTTAGATTTTTCTCTGATTAGCAGGGTATGTCCTCTGTCAAACTGTCGTGTAGGCCATCTTGCTGACAGGAAGGCACTCATCGCAGTGGTAGGTCAGAGCTTTTAGCTGATTGTTTCGTGAGGGCACAGTTTAGGCCCAAACCCTTCCCACCCCTCGCCTCACCCACCCTTGGAAATAGTTGCTTTATACCTGGGGTTCTGACATCACTTCCTCAAGAGGGCAAGGTGCATACCACTGTCATATCCTCTCTAGCACACTGCACTGACAATATAAGCATACCCATTATATAATAAATAAATATATACTCTGTGTGTGTGTATATATATATACATATATATGTACACACATACATATATATACACATATATATATATATATATATATATATACACATACACACACATATACATATACACACACACACACATATGTATTTCTATACAACAAACCAATCACACACACAAAAAACACACAAAAAAAAATAAACAAGACTGTAGACAGACATGTGGGGAGTAGTGCAATGTAATGGCTGTGGGGCAGCAGTCCTCCGGGAGTCTTTCTGGAGGCTGAGATGCTGCCTGTTTGCAGACAACTCTCTGCCCTGGGGTTGGGGAGAGTTGCCCACCTTCAGGCCACACTGGACAGTAGTAAGGGAACCTCCCCCATCCAGGGAGCACCAGAGCCACCACTACTACCTCAGAGGTTGCGAAGAAAGCACAGCAGTTGGACCACAGTGGGCTCAGGGAGGGTAAGGGTGGTGGACAGAGGCATACCCAGTCAGTTGTTTCACTCCACAATCCATACACCATTCTGGGGCAGCATAGCTCCCCTATGGATGCACCCGCAGAGAAGACTAAGTAGGTTGCAGACAACGGTCACAAGGGAGGCCCTCAGGAAGAAGGCAGAGGACACCACAGGGAAAGGAAGCAGCTCCTGGTGGGGGACTCTATTGGGGGATAGAACTGGGGGGAGCAGGGAAAAATGAAGTAAGGTGTCTGCCTGGTGCCATGGCTTGGAGGGACAAGAAGCGCATCCTTAGGATCACGAGAACAGTTGCACGGAAGTCTGAGTTGGACATCATTGTCCACCTAGGGACAAATGACTTGGCATATGAGATTAGAGCAGTGCATAAGAACTTTGTAAAGTTGGGGAGGGGCCTAAGACAAGTAGAACACACAGTATCCTTCTCAGAGGTGCTGCCTGTCAGTGGCATGGGTGAGGCGAGGGTACTTTGCACCATGCAGTTTAACAAATGGTTGGAAAAAAAAAAAAAAAAAAAAAATGGTGTGGAGCACAGGGGTTTGGCTTCATTGGGGACTGGGGTTCCACCTGGAGGGACACCAGCCTATACTGGCAGGATGGTCTGCATCTGTCCAGGAAGAGAACAAGTCTTTTGGGCAATCGGTTTAAATGCCTCATTGGCAAGCTTTTAAACTAGTCAAGGGGGAGGCACTGATAAGCAGCAGGAAATCCCAGCCTCCCCCTACAAAACAGGGTACTAAATGAGAAAAAAAACCAAGGTAGAAAGGTCAGTGGGGGATGCTGCTACAGAAGGTAAAGCCATCAAAAAATGGAGAGCAGTGAGTACCAATGCCCGTAGTCTGGGTAACAAGCTTCCTGAATTAGTGGCCTTGATGGAGGAGGAACATCTGGATATCGTGGCAGTCACAGAAACATGGTACACACAGAACCATGACTGGGTCATAAACATACCAGGATACACTATCTACAGGAGGGACAGGGAGGGTAAAAAGAGGAGTAGCAGCTCTCTACCCAAGGGAAGGAGTCAAAGCAATAGAACAAAAGGGTAAACAGGGAGAAGAAGAAGCACTGTGGGTCAATTTGGAGACAGGCAATGGCACCACAATCTGCACAGGGGTTGTATACAGACCCCACTCTCAGGGGGAGGAAATGGACAAGGAAATGAAAGAAAGTATACTTAGAATGGCAGAAAAAGGGGAGATATTGCTGACGGGTGATCTGAATATGCCAGATGTTAACTGGAATGCAGCTGCAGCAGCCACTTCTAAGAGTGGGGTTATTCTAGATGCCCTACAGGGGGCATGCCTTACTTAGACAACTAGTATTGGAACCCACTCGAGAGGGAGCAATCTTAGACCTGGTTCTCTGAGATGGAGAGAGGATCACAGATGTAGAAGTGGGCAGCCATCTGCGAACTAGCGACCATCAAACAGTATGGTTCGCAATAAACACAGCAATAGAGTCAAGCCATACAAAGGCAAAAGTACTGGACTTCAGGAGGGCTGACTGTCAAAATGGGTGAGTGTCTAAGGAATGCACTAGCAAATGGGCAGGAAGTAGGGGTGGAAGAACAATTGGGAATAATAAAAACTGCCATCACAGAGGCCTTTGCGTGAAGCAAATAAAACAAAACGATGTAAGAAACCACTATGGTTCTCAAAGGAGGTGGCAGTGAAGGTTCAAGAGAAAAAGAAAGCATTCAGAAAGTACAAGGAATCACAGAAGGAGCAGGACAGAGAATTGTATCAGTTAAAGCAAAAGGAAACTGGGAAGGCAGTCAGAACATCAAAGGCCGAACGAGGAAAAGAGCCAACTCAGTTAAGAAGGGGATAAAACCTTTTTAGGTACATCAGGGAGCAAAGGAAGACCAAGGAGGGATAGTAATCTTAATAAAGGGGGGTGGGTGGGCAGAGGGTGACGGTGAAAAGGCAGAGATACTAAACAAATATTTTTGCTCAGTATTTACAAATGAAGAGGGAGATACCTAAAACAAACAACAAAAACACACTGGATACAGAAGTTGATACCAGCCCATTTACAGAAGAAAGGGTTCTGAAAGAACTCTTAAAACTGAAGGTGGACAAAGCAATGGGGCTTGATGGGATTCATCCCAGAATTCTAGAAGAACTAAGGGTAGAACTAGTGACACCACTGACTACCCTCTTTAACAAATCATGGGAGGATGGGCTGGCACCCGAGGACTGGAGGAGAGCAGATGTGATTCCCCTTCACAAAAGTGGGAGCAAGGCAGAAGCAGGAAACTACAGACCTGTTAGTTTAACCTCAGTGATAGGGAAAATGATGGACTCACTTCTGAAGGAAAGAACTGTCGCGTACCTAGAGGTCAGAGGGGCACAGGACCCAAGGCAGCATGGATTCACAGCGGGAAGGTCATGCCAGACAAATCTGATAGATTTCTTTGACTGGGTGACCAAAGTAGTAGATCAGGGAGGGGCTGTGGACATGGCCTACCTAGACTTTAGCAAGGCATTTGACACAGTCCCACACAAAAGATTAATATACAAGTTAGCCAGCCTGGGAGTGGGTCCCAAGATGATAGCTTGGGTAAAGAATTGGCTGGAGAATAGGGCACAGAAGGTAATAATAAATGGAGTCCACTCTGAAGAAAAGGGGGTTACTAGTGGGGTACCGCAGGGTTCATTATTAGGACCGATATAAGAGACATTGCAGAGGGACTGGAAGGAAAAGTGCGTCTCTTTGCAGATGACACAAAGATCTGCAACAGAGTTGATGCACAAGGTGGGGTCGAAAGGATGAGAAGGGACTTGGCAAGGTTAGAGGAATAGTCAAATGTATGACGGCTTAGATTCAATGCTAAGAAGTGCAAGGTAATGCACCTGGGAAACAAAAACCCAGGGGAAGAGTACACAATGGGGGGCGAGATACTAACAGAAATGGAAAGGAACCTGGGGGTAGTCATAGCAGATGACTTAAAGGTGGGCAAGCAATGCGAGAGGGCAGTAAGGAGGGCTGGGAGGATACTGGGATGCATAGGGAGAGGCATCACCAGTAGAAAACAGGAAGTTGTTGTCCCTCCATACAGACAGCTGGTGAGACCCCATCTGGAGTACTGCATGCAGTTCTGGAGACCCAATCTCCACAAGGACATAGACAGGATGGAAACTGTCCAGAGGAGGGCAACTAAAATGGTGCAGGGTCTGCACGAAGACATATGGAGAGACTAAAAGAGCTTAATACGTATAGCCTCGAGGAAAGGAGGGAGGGGACATGATAGAAACTTTCACGTACTCAAGGAATCAACAAAGTCCAAGAGTAGCATCTTTCAAAAAAAAAAAAAAAAAAAAAAAAAAGGTGTGCAAGAACAAGGGGCACAATTTGAAGATGGGGGCAGTAAAGGTAATGTAAGAGTATTTTCACAGAGAGGGTTGTGGATGTATGGAACAGCCTTCCGGAGGAGGTTGTGGAGTCAAAAACAGTGGCTGAATTCAAGCATGCATGGGACAGTCATAAGGCAATTCTAGGGGGTGGGGGTAGAAAGTACGATGCTGGTTAACTAGGATCTGCAGCTTATCCATTAGGTAGGGAAATGGGCAGACTGGGTGGGCCAAGCGGTCCTTACCTGCCATTAAATTCTACGTTTTTATGCCGCTCCAGAGAAGAGGATGGAGAAGAAGACATGCAAGAAATACTGAATTTGAAGGAAATTAAGAATAAAGCACGGGTATTGTGGAAAAAATAGCAGTCAACTATAGCAGAAGGCGTCCATGAAGGTCCGACTTTCGCGGATTGATAGCGGTTAAGGAACTGAGGTGGAGCTGGGGGACCACCCCTTTTATAAACAGATGTCAGGGGCAATTCCCTGCGAACAACTCCTAGCTAGAATGTTTGTGAGGTCCTGGCGCATGCAGGCTTCAGTTCTAATTGTGTTGCCTGCTGCAAGAGCCTCCTCAAAGTGGGATCTTGCATTTTTACTGCAAGGCTTTAAGTTGTATTCAGGATTTTCATCCCTCTCAGTTGGATTCAGGATACCTGAACTGAAGCCAACAGTAACTGCAGGGTTTTATTTAACTCAAAAAAAAAAAAAAAAAAAAATGGATTAGCATTTTACTCATAAAAGTGCTAAAACATTGTAATAATGCATCGCACTTGCGTTATTGTGTTTAACATAACACTTCTAGAAAACCTATATAAATATTTTCTGTACAGTTAGTATTGTTTCAGAAAAAACAACTGCTAATCAATTATTTAAAACCCTGAACTGCCATGTTTTCAATTTCTTTCTCCACAGGGGACCCTAACATTTTCAGAACTTAAACATATAAACACCGAATCTGACAGCAAATTAGGAATGGCTGGCCATCCAGTCTGCCCACCGCTTCCTGCCTACACCATTACCACACAACATACTCAATCGACAGCTTTCTCTCCCTCCCCACTAAGATTCCCTTGCGCTTAACCCATGTATTCCTGAAACTGACAACTGTTTTCGCCACATCACCTCCGACAGAATGCTGTTCCCAGAATCCACCACTCTTTCTATGAAGTACTTCCTCAAATCTCTCTTGAATCTGTTCCCATCCAGTTTCACTTTATGTTCCCTTGTTCTTGAGCACATTTTCATCTAAAAAAAAAAAAAAAAAAATACTCCTGTACCTTATTTACCCCCATGAGATACTTACAGGTCTGTCATAGTCCCTCTCTCCCTCCTCTCTTCCAGGGTGTACACACGGAGGTCCTATAGTCTTCTCCTCATATGGTTCTGATGCAGACCCTGCACCAATTTAGTTGCCCTCCTCTGGACCAACTCCACTCTGTATGTCCTTAGGGAGATGTGGTCTCCGGAACCGACAGTACTCTAGGAGGGGGTCTTACCAGTGATCTATACAGAGGCAACACCATCTCCCTTTATCTGCTGGCGATACTCCTCCCTATGCACCCCCAGCTGACCGCTAACCCTCCCGACTGCCTTGTCGCACTGCCTGGCCAGCTTTAGGTCAATCAATACGATTACCCAAGGTCTCTGTCCTACTTAGTGGTAGTCAACACCATGCCACCCATTTTGTACTCCGCCTAGGGTTTCTGTGTCCTATGAGCATTATTCAGCACTTTTTTTTTTGTTTTTTTTTTGTTTTACACACACTGAAACCCAGCTGCCACAACCCTGACCAGTACTCTAGTTCTCTCAGGTCTCTGCTCATCCATTCCACCCCACAAAGTGTGTTCACCCTACTGCAGATTTTGGTGTCATCTACAAGGAGGCAGACCTTTCTTCCAGATCCTCTGCAATGTCACTTAGACATTAAAGAAGACTAGTCCCAACACTGATCCCCGAAACACCCAGCTGGTCACCCTCTCTTCCTCGGAGTAAACTTCGTTTACCAACACCCTCCGTCGCCTATCTCCTAACCAACTCCTTATCCAGTTTACCATCTCTGGACCCACTCCTAAGGTACCCAGCTTGCTCGGCTAGTGCATGTGGAACACAGCTGAACGCCTTACTCAAATCTAGGTAGGCCATGTCCACTGCTCCACCCTGATCCAAATCCTTTGTCACTCAAAGAAATCTGTAAGATTTGTTTGACATGCCCCCCACCCCTTTTTTTTTGAACCCTTGCTGCCTCGGGTCTTGTAACCTACTGGATTCATGATATTCCACAATCCTTTCCTGCAGGAGTGATTCCATTAACTTTCCCACCACTGAAAAATCAGGCTTAGTACTGTGCATGGTTTGCCAACTAGAAACCACTTTCGGTACCTCCAAGTCCGCTGATACTTACTGGTGCAGAGCAAAACTAATGTGTTTATCATCGCCAATGCCAGGAATACTTTACTGATGGTGGCACTAAAAGGGGGTCATTGTCACTTGATAAGGCAACTTTGTAAAACTGTAGTTGAACTAGACACTCATACCAACACAGGTTAAATACTGGAGAAGTGGAATGAAGAGTTAAATCAGTCTCCTCACAATGAGAATGGGATGCATTTTCTAAATCAAACTGTTACATATTCTTTTATATTCTGTCCATTTTAAAAATAAATTACCGTCTGGCCTGGTGGCACGGAGGGTTGAGACGCTACACCCCCTCTGGGATGGGAGAGCAGTCCTCTGTATGCTCAATCCTTTCCCTCCCCTGCTGACCCTCGGCGGCCCCAGCTAGTTCCCAAACCCAGGTGACCAGCGTCGCGTCCAGCGCCTCAGCACCACCGGGCCGGTTGGACGATCGGCTTTAACAATGTGGAAATCTTCATCAGTGACATGTGCTCCAAATTGCTCAGAGAGCCACTCCTTAATGAATAAACATGCCAAATCTCCTTCCGACCCCTCTGGGAGTCCCACTAACTTCAAGTTTTGACTTCTTATTTGATTTTCCAAGATCTCCAGCCCATTAGTGTGTTGTTGCTCTTTTGCTCGTTGTAGTATTGTGTTTTGGCACGCCAGAGTGTGCCGTTTCAGATCCTTCACATCTCCCTGTAAGGTGTCCACTGCTTTCTCCACAGTGGCAATTCTACCAGCCATAATGTCCAATTTATGATTTGTGGCGACCGATGAAGCCAGGAGTTGTTGCATTTTTCGGCCTGGAGATTGCAGTGTTTCCTCGCCTTCGGCTGCATCTCAATGCATGGAGCAAGTGTTTGGACCTACCGGCAGACCCTTCCCCTCAGTCTTTTCTGCCTTCTCCCATTGTCAGATTCCAATGCATTTTTCCAATTTTGTTCTCTGCTTGGTCCGGTTTTAAATGTGATAAAATTTACCCAAATAAACTTTCTGAAAAATGTTTATTTAAAGACAAAATCAAAGGAGCTGATGTGTTGAACGACTGCTCAGCTCGGGCTCCAGAGCACCCCCTTCGAACAGTTACATATTCTTATAATTGGGGTGAATTTACATGGCAGTACTAATCATGGTACTTTAGAACACCTCAAACACAAACCAAATAAATGAGGCTAGCCTCGGGGCAGCTTTTTGGGAAATGCTATGTTTATGTTAGACTGGTGGTAATCTTTAAAAACTCAGTTCCAGTCTTTAATAGAGAAGAAATAAATACTTTCCTTGCAATTCGTACTGCGGACTTCCTACAGAAGATATTTGGATATCTAACCTTAAAATACTCTTCCCATGCCTACTTGCTGTGAAAAAACAGCTGTGAACCAATGGGCGTACAGCCCTGACTGTGTCAGTTGGCAGGGCGGCAGGCGGGCTGGGGTGCCCTAGACCACCAGGGATATAGGAAATAATTCTATTTTTACACAAATGCCCACGATCGGGCTGTGGAGCACACTGCCGGCTGCACAGGGTGTCGGTCCTCGACGTCTGCTGCCTGGCAGGGCACTAGGCGCAAGTCGTCTGGGATCGGCGCAACTGCATGAAAATGGGGCCATAATGACATGCAAATTTGTGCCTTGCATACATTATGGCTCCATTTGCATGTCAAGTTTTGAATATCGCGGTTGCTGTGCATAGTGCAATGGAACTTGCGCTAGCGCATCTCCATGCTCCACTCTGGCCACTTGCGCTGGCACAGTGCCACTGCGCCATGCACACTGGGGGTGGCCAGGCTGCGATATTCAACGCTGCTGAGCCATGGCACAGCTCCGTTGAATATCGCCCAGTCCACACCCCTGCACAGCCAAGTTGAGCTGCGCCCAGGCTTGCACCACAGCCTGACGCAGTTTGAATATCTGGGCCATTAAGTCAGTGATTCCTGGGGTTAGAAAACCTGCATCAACTAGAGACAAAGCCAAGCAATGCAGTGCAAAAAAAAAAATAAGAAAAGTGTGAAGTACAATCCTTTACAGATATACAAACCAATATTCAGTGCAGAGCAGAATAGTACAAGGTCCTTAAGGTAAATAATGTTGCACTGGACAGCGTCATCGAGGCACAGGTCAGGAAGCAGAGGAAAAACCAGGAGCAGTTTCAAAATTTGCAAACATTTTATTTCAACAGCAAAATAAAAAATCATTATTCAGTATAGCTATTTATAAAGGCAGTACAAACAGAGAAAACTTGAGTCATTCTTCTGAGTGTCTCAATTCCAAGTTTGTCTCTCAGTCTCCTTGTCTCCCCAGCAAAAGCACTGCTGCTGTTTTTTTTTTTTTTTTGTATTCATCATATCAAAGCTGATACTAATTATCTGAACCAAGAATGAATCTGTAAGTTAGAGACACGCATTAAATCGGAAGTCATTGCTTCTCACCCATGGTTACATCACATGGTGGGGGGAGGTTCTACTGAATATTCAGTATGTATAAGAAAAGCTAAACAGATTGCTAATTGCAGCCATGACCATGGACTTTTTAATAAACTAAAATCCGATAAGTCCCGGGGGTGCAAGACCCATTAAGTCAACCAGTGACTTAAATCCAAGTCCCTATATAGACTCATAACAGTAATTTTAAACAAAGCAGACCATTAAGTCTGCACTCCAACCAACGTACATGCAACTGAACATTACTTCAAGGAACTGTAACATTATATAGACAGAACACAACCTTGGTCTATTATACAATTGCACGTTTCCAAACAAATCAGAATAGCAGACTAATTTAGCCACAAGGCAGTACTGCTGGGTTTATTTCAACCCTGTCTCTCCAGGGATCAAACTGTTCTGCATAAAGTCATCTTTAATCTTAACCAGTCTTTTCCCTGCTTCAGTGGGATCGGTAAAGATATACGTTTTACCTACATATGAAATTTTAAGTTTTGCAAGCACCAAAGAGTGATTGATCACCAATGATTTGAATTCTCCATGGATCGTGTCAAAAGCCTTTCGTCTTTGGCTAGTACTGTAGCGGAGGTCTGGGAAATAAAAGATCCTGGAGCAGATTGACAATTGTAGTGGGCCCTTATTTTTTGTTGCTGTAAGGATTCGATCCCTAATATGCTGCCCGCCTCTCTCTCTCTAAATAAATAAATAAATAAATAAATACACACACACACACACATATATACACACACACACACACACATACACACACACACACACACACACACACACACATATATACACACACACACACACACACACATATATATACACACACACACATATATATACACACACACACACATATATATACACACACACACATATATATATACACACACACACACACACACACACACATATATACACACACACACACACATATATACACACACACACACACACACACATATACACACACACACACACATATATACACACACACACACACATATATATAGCTATATTTATATAAATATCGCTATCTATATATATTTAGGGCTTGGGAACTCGTTAAGAGAGCCCGTTTCTCACACAAAGTTCTTGTAAGTTTCCAATGTTCTTGCAGGTGCAGCAAAAACAACAATGACCCAGAACTGATCTTGTGTAGCCAGCTCTGCAAAGATTTTGCACCCAGCATTCTCAGATTAACCCTTTGAGTTCCAAATAGCTTTGCAATAATTTTTTAACAGTATAACTATACACAGTTTTAAACAAAGGGATCCCAATAACAGTGATATTTCCACATAAAGATTCACATATATTAGCTGGCCCGGTGGCGCAGAGGGTTGAAGTGCTGGACGCCATGACAGCGACCCGGGTTCAGGAGTGGACTTAGGCTGCCTAGGTCGGCGGGGAAGGAGAGTATTGCTCTCCTCTCCTGGGGTGGGCTGCTGGGGCTTCCCTGCCTTGTAGCAGCACCCGGTGGAGGCTGGGAGCACACCACCAGCAGGGATCGAAACACGGGGCAAGATAACTGCAGACGCCTGCAGGAGAGGGAAGGAGCACTCACTCTGCGCTTGACATCACTGCAGGTTCGCACCTCTGGGGGAAACAGGGGAAAAAAAAAGGGGGGGGGAGAGAACTGACTGCCTAGAGGACGACTGTGGACCTGAGGGGGCAGACCCACATGCCCATCGCCGGTCTCGACCCGACCAGCTCTCCCGGATTGTCCCGTCTGGGCCCACGCTGGGGGAGGATTCTGTCCCAGATTTCCTGGTCAGGGGAGATTCAGGCCGGGCGGTAGGAGCTGCTTGAGCGGGTCTCGCTTGAGGTCCAGGCAGCCGGTGACCGGGAGGGAAATAAAGTTAAGGGGGGGGGAGAGAAGAGATCCACATATATTTTTATACCCACAGATATGCAAGGGGGAAGAGAAGCCAGAAACAGCAAGGGAAGGCAGAGAGATAGTGAGAAGTGGAGAACTGCGAAACCAGAGTGATCAGTTCCTAGGTCTCACAAGAAAATCTGGTTGCGTAACCAGAGAAGAGAAAGAAAGAAAGAAAGAGAGAACAGACCAGACCCTTGCATTTAAACTCTTACATAACAAAGAGCAGGGTCACAGGTACAGTGAACACCCACCCAACCAGGGCGTAGCATTAGAAGGGGGGATGCAAAACACTTTTCAGGGCTGAAGCAAGCCGTGGGAGGGAGATGGAGGATGGCCATTAGAGTCTAGGGTCAGAAAAGTGAGTTGTATAGTCACAAAGAAGAGCTTTAAGGGACAATGGGGAAGAAGGAGGGAGGGGGAGAGAGAGAGAGAGAACCAGAATTCAGAGAAATGATACAACAGGCCAGATTTTTGGGGTGGGGAGGAAGAGAAAACATTTGGGTACAAGGGGGAAGAGTCAAAATCAATATGACAGAAGCAGTGAAAGATGGGGTTCAATCTGGCAGGGGGGGAGACTTAAGAGCGGCACTGTAGACTAGAAGAGTCTTAATATATGTTAAGAGCAAATTTGTAATCACAGTTGTTGACTGCACCTCGAAGGCTAAAGAATTTGAATGCCTGGCACTAAAATTATCCCTTTCCAATGAGAAGACACTCCTTATTGTAGCCTGCTACCGACCTCCGTCTGGTGGCCTGGCCCTCCTACCGCATCTTCAAAGCCTAACTGACTCAGCTAACACAGAACGTATCCTACTGGGGGATCTAATCTAAACTGGAATGATGACAGCTCCAAGAAACTGAAGGATCTCTGTGATGCAGCTGGACTGGTACAAATGACACCTGCAAACATCAGACCTAACAGAAAAAATCCTGAGCGTAGTTCTCTTCTGGACTTCATGTTAGTAAACAAGCCTCATAACATTTTTCATACCGGAGTGTTATTCAATGCTATAAGCGACCACTGTGCTACTGCCCGCATCAGACAGTCTCCCCAAATAAAATTGGCCGCCAAATTCAAATTGAAAAGATGCCTGAAAAAGTTCTGCCAGAACACTTTCCTGAAAGACCCAAGTAACAGCAGATAGCAGGATTTCTATTTAGCCCCCCCCCCCTTACAGAGGCATTCAGTATCCTTCATTGCCTCTTAATGGGATCAATAGACAAGCATGCCCCACTAAGGCTGATCAGATCTAAAAAAAAAAAAAAAAAAACACACACCCCCCCTGGCTGGTTCTCTCCCACCCTGAAGAAAGCGCTTAGGGACAGGGGCTACAGGTGGAAAAGAGCGAGGAAATCTCATCTGGAGGCAGATTGGTTAGCATTTCGCACCTCTAGAAATGCCCGCACCAAGCTAATTAGATCAGAAAAAGCTAGATATTTCCAAACTGAACTAGAAGCCAACAAAAACAATTCGGCCAAATTCTGGAACATCCTCAGAGAAGCTGAAGGGTATTCTGTTGACGCATCTCTCCCAGCCAAAATTACATCTGCTGGAATCACCTACACAGACAGAGCCGATATACTACAGCAGTTCAACAAACACTCTGCCACTGCAGAGCTAGCCTTTGACACCTCATCTATCAACAAAATCAACCCGCTAGGGGACTCTGCTGCAGACTCCAGTGTTAATCCTAACCCTAACCAACATCATACCACCTTCAGCTTCCATACAGTCAAATTTAAACAAGTAGAAGACCTACTTCTATCTCTGGACACTAAAGAGAGTGCCAGTGCAGACAATATCGAACCTTACTTCCTAAAGCTAGGCCATCTCTACTTGACCGCCCCCATTACCCATTTATTCAACACCTCTCTGAAGCAAGGAGAATTACCTAGGTTATGGAAAACTGCCCACATCCTACCATTACTCAAGTCGGGGGATCTGTGTAATCTGAATAATTACCGGCCTATATCTATATTACCCATTCTGTCAAAACTACTTGGAAAAAACAAATAGTCAATGCCCAAATTAGAGAACACCTGGATTTGCAAGAACTGCTAAACCCTGCACAATCCGGCTTTAGAACCAAACACAGCACTGTATCTGCACTTGCAAAAGTAAGCAGATTGGCAAATTGCCCTGGATTCTAAGAAGCATGTGTTTGTCCTTTTTTCTTGATCTTAATAAGGCTTTCGACACCGTGGACCACAACATCTTGCTTACAGCACTGAGCAATATCGGTCTCGATAGTCCTGCAATGAAATGGTTCTCTAATTACCTCACCAACAGGTTACAACAAGTCAAAGCTGCAGGTGATCTGTCCCCACAAAAAAAACCTTCTCTGAGGTGTCCCCCAAGGCTCCACACTGGACCCAATCCTCTTTGCAATCTATATCAATAACCTGGACATTCATCTGCGCTCAGCTAATGTTCATTTGTTTTGCAGATGATACTACACACCCTGTACCACAAATTACTCCTTTGACGTGGCCCATGAGAACTTACAGCAAGACTTCATTACTCTCCAATATAATCTCAAACACAAACTCCTCCTCAAAGCCAAAGAGACTAAAGCAATGATTCTCTCACCAAAGGCCGTCTCCGGACCAATATATATTCCCCAGATTCTAACGCTTCTAGATGAACCCCCGTGAAATAGTTGAAACCTTTAAATACCTAGGGTTCTGGCTGGATAATAAGCTTCACTTTCTATGCCACTGGAATGAAGTCTCGAAGAAACTAAGGCAGCGGTTAGGCTTATTCTATCATATTAAACTTCTGCTTACCTTAGAAGATAGAACGAGACTAGTACAATCCACATTCCTACCCGTACTGGACTATGTTGACTTTCTCTACAATCACTGTCCCTCAACGGTGCTCAACAAACTTGACACTTTACCACCGGACCGTAAGATTTATCTTCAACCTACCCCCTTCGTACTTGCCACTGCCTATTGTACCAGGAATCTGGTTGTCCCTCACTTTCAACTAGGAGGAAAAGAAATGCTCGCCTTTGGCTCTACAGAGAGAGCACTTGCCGATAATCTTCCTGCATACATTTCAAGCTCCTTTGAACGGGTCAAAGGATCTTATGGCCCAAGATGTTTCTCTATACTCTGCTTCCAGATTCCTAGAGTGAAAACATACGGCTCAGCCGCAATCAATTTCTCATTCACATCATTATGGAATACCATGCAAAGCTCATTAAAGATTTCCTCACTTCCAGGTCTATTCACATTCAAAGCTCCAATTGTTGAATGTCTGAAGGAAACATGCAATTGTTTTAGGCGGCTCTGAGCCATTAGCCTCTGGTCCCTCTCACGAATCCCACATCCAGAACCTCGCTCACCTCACTAGTAAGGAATAACCAGCACTTACTAGCCTATCCCCTCAAATCCTAGCCCTCTTTACAGTGTTTTCGCATTACTGATTTATCGCATCTGTGACTATGTACTGTTTTGCATTAATGTCCAGGACCACTTCGAAAATGAGCTTGCTCAATGGTGTTTATCCCGGGTTAAATAAAGCTGATTGACTGAGAAGACTGTATCAGTAAAGTACCATTGTATTTACATAATATAAACATGGTAAGACCGCAGTTGGGCCAAGGCTCATTTTCAATAAGTACCTAAACATATAGAAGCAATTAGGTGTTCGTACATAGGCGTTTGTAAAAACGGTGATGACAAATACATTTACACAGTCATAGGGTGGTACAGACAGAATTACAAGCACACAAAAGAACTCTGTTGCTCAAACACAAGCATTTGCGAAGCAGGAATCACAAATACAATTTACACATTGACAGAGTGCTATAGGTACGACACCTAGAATAACTTAAATACTCATACATAGGCAGTTACAAAACAGCAATCACAAATACCTTTACTCATTGTCATGGGGTGCTATAGGTACAGGGTTACAAGTTCAGTGTTTACAGATACAATTTTGAGTGGGTGCTGTTGTGTATATCACCTGCATTTACAGAATCAAGAGACATAGTGTGTTGGCATCACAGGTGTTTTCTTTTAAACCAAGCCCTAGGAGGGGAGGAGCTGGTTCAGAGAGAAGTATTGGGACCTTGTGTGTGTCATGTTGAATGAGTGGCATGCAGTCTAGCCTGTGTCAGTCTGGGCAACAAGCCAATGGGGTCATTGCTTCTTGAATGAACTAATTTTTGATGGGGCCAAGTCTTATCAGATTTGCATGGGCAGTGAATTCCAAGCTGAGGGCCCCCTAAAGAGAGAATATGACCTGCCTGTGTTTTTCATGCGACAGACTGAATTCCACACCACCAGCAGATCTCAAAGCAGAGTGTTTTTGGTTTTTAGTTTCCAGTTTGTCCAGAAGGTACCCTGGGAGTTGTGCTTTACACACTTTAGTCATGAGGTTAAGCGTGTGAAGCTTTCTCCTGACCTCCATGCTAGTTTCCTGTACAGTAAGCAGTGGTGTCTCATGCGGGGAGCCCCCCACTATGTATCTTGCAAATCTGTTGTAAAGTATGGTGATTTCATTCAGTTTGGAACAGGATGCACCTCCGTAGAAGACGTTACGAGATGTCACCGTAGTCAATCACAGGTAGAGCCATGCTCTCTACTATCCTGCCTCTAGCTTCTTTTAGTTATTTCACTTTGAACACAGTACAGTGCCATTTTTTTTTCCTGTAGGCTTTTGGTCATTTGTTCAATGTGGACATTCCATTTACAGTGTTCTTATCCACAGGGCTAGGTATTTTTAAGCTCTGACTACTGCTAACCTGTTTCCCCGCAAATGTTACTATGTTCAGTTCTTCTGTGGTCCCCATCATTTGACACTGGGGTTTGATGAGCATGACTTGATTTTTTGGAACAGAGTACCAGTTGGTGGTTGTATAGGTAGTTTTGAAGAGAACTGAAAGCCTCTTGCAGGGCCGCCTGGATTCTGCCCAATGAATTCCCTGACGTGTGTATAATGATGTCATCTGCACAGAGGTAGTAATCTATTTGACGGTTGTGAAATTTCGGGGAGTTCATGTAAATGTTAGCAACTAACTCAAGATGGAGCCTTGGGGGACCCAAAGGACAGATGGCAACAAGCTTAAACTGTATTTGTTCAGAGTGACTTATTGGTGTCTGTCACGGAGGCAACTCCTGAACCAAGCTACTGCACTCTTCATGCAGACCTCTCTCTCTAAGCTTCCTCATGAAGATGTCATCACTTAGGATGCGGAATGATCTACTTAGGTTTACAAAGACTGCATCCACACCAAGTTGTTTATCCAGAGCTTCTTGTACGTCAGTAACTACTTTTAAACAGGGCTGATGTGCTGTGACTTTCCCCAAAACTAGACTGGTACTGGTTCCAGTTTGTTTTATTCCATGTAGTCAGTTACTTCACTGACCAGCTTTTCAAAACAGTTTGGAGACAATGGGCAGTAGTGAGATCAGTCTGCAGTTGCCTACGTCAGATTTCTCCCCCAACTTAAAGACTGAGATAACAGTGAATATTTTCCAGTTGGCTGGGGAAGTCTCCCATCCATACAGACAGGTTAAAGATACAGGCCAGAGGTTTGGCCACCATTGGGGAAGCAAGTCTTAGTAGACTTGTAGGTAAGCCATCTAGACCAGTTTGCTTTTATTTGTGTTTAATTTGATCAGTTCCTCCAGGACGAGTTTGGGGTTCTTTCTTGGAAAACAAAGTTACCGGACCTTAATTTCTCAGTCCTAGCACTTTTCAGGGATGCCAGGCAGTGTGGTTATTGAGTTTAGAGCTTGCACAGCCATGTTTGACAAGAATTTGTTGAAGCGGTCCACTGCTTTTTGCCCTATCAGAATGTCTAGTCCATCTACTGTAAATGGGCTTGCGAGTTCAGTTTTATTTTGGTTCTGCAGCTTACACGCAAGACCCCAGAAAATTTGGTCATTGGTTTTTGTTGTCCATAAATTATGTTTGGATGTAGTTTGTTTTGGCCTTTATTGCACTTGTGTACTGGTTTCTGGCTTGCCTGAATTGCAGTTAGTCTGCCTCACTGTTATTTTTTTTTGTAATTTCCAACATTTGACTCCAATCCTCCTAAATTTGGTCAGCTCTTTATCGTACCAGGGACATTACTAATTTTAGTCTTTTTACTAGGACACGGGTGTTGTATATTGCTCTAGACACCCCCATAAAGAATTTCCATGCATCGTTTGCTGTAGGTATTTGACTGTCACAATTTATTGCTTCCAGGTCCCCCATAAAAGCTAAGCAGTCAAAATGATTCCAGGATCCAATGGATAAAAGGTTTGATCCCTTTATTTGGTCTTATTTCTTATACATGTGATGCCCTGATGCCCTGGTGGTCACTGAATGTGTCTACTATGACACCCGCAATGTTGTAAGTGCACTGGT
This sequence comes from Neoceratodus forsteri, assembly GCA_016271365.2. NCBI lineage: Eukaryota > Metazoa > Chordata > Ceratodontiformes > Ceratodontidae > Neoceratodus > Neoceratodus forsteri. The sequence goes on along the minus strand of JADMNL010000023.1, from coordinate 199,882,169 downwards.
TTGGAAACAAAAATGAGGTCCAGGGTAGTGGCGGCAATGATGTTCCTGGGGTTCAACCTGGTGAATCCTTTATGAGTTGGGCCAGTCCCAGGTTGACAGTTAAGTCTAGTAGTTCATTGTTTTGTTCTGCCTTGTGCCAGTTTACGTTAAAGTCGCCTATTGGTAGTAGCTGAAGATTGGGAGGATCATTTTCAAGACTATCAGAGTAGGCATGAAGCAGGATACTCGCTTTGTTCTTGTAAAGCGCACCAAGCTTGGTGTTCAGCTTTAGGTGGACAGCACCAACATGCACAGAGAAGTAGAGATGGCGGTCCAGCCAGACCCCCGAGGTACTTAAAAGGAGGAAATATCTTCTCCAGCAGCACCATCAAGGGTATGGAATGAGGGGAGAGGGTTAGCCTGGTATGCGTCTGCTGACAGCCAAAGATGATGGAGACAGTTTTCTTGGCACTAATGGACAATTGGTTGTGATGGAATTATCTATGCCAGCCTCCATGCAGCACAGCTAGTGTTGCCTAATACAAAATCTTATTAGCAAAATGGAAAAAAAAAAAAAAAGTACTTCAGATTAACATATGATTACTAAATTACAATTTTACTATGTCAAAAGATGTTTTGCCAGTGTAGACAGAATGGGGGATACTACCGGCCTATCTGCTTTTATGCAGAGATGTGACATTGGGGTTCTTCGAGACTGCTGGTAGGTGGCAAGTATAGAGAGAATGACTAGGGATGGTAATGGGTGCAGTAACCACTGGGGCTGCAAGTCTATGGAATTTTGTAACAGAAAAATTTAAAACTATTAAACAGAACTATAACAAAGTACAGAGTTAGAGGCTGCAAAGGTTAAGCTGAATAGAAGTGATGAAAATAAAAAAGGACAAAGAAAGCTGAAGACAGTAGAACAAGGCAAACATTTTATTTTTTTGGTTAATGTAAAGTTAAGTTGCGAGAAGACGGATGCAAAACCAGATGTGAGAACATGCACCAGATAGGAGCAGTTAAAATGTAGTTATAACAAGGTGAGAAAAATGTGAGCTATTTGATTGGCAGAGACCATAATTACACTCTTGTACTTCTTTCAGACCCACTGCCTCTGCAGAAGTTCCAAATCACTACTACAAAGGCAGTCACTGTGTCAACTGCAGGGGAAAAAAAGTATGACACATTCCAGCAACAATGGTTCAACTCCAGACTTCACCTCTACCACCTCTCAAATGAAGTGACCGAGTATACCATGATGGATCATTCATGACAATGCACCACCTGCCCAGACTGCTAACACGGAGACTGCAGATATTAAAATTACAGCTACAGAAACCACCAAAGTCCTTGCTAGCGAGTTTGCTACTCACAGTAACAAAATAAAATGATGAAAATCTAGCAAAAAACAAACAACTAACTTCATACTTACCATAATTTCCTTTTTTGTTAGCTCCAACATCGTCAATGGGTGATCGTAACAACTGGGTATAGTACACCATTACCAGGGGAATGGCACAGCCCAAGTTTTAGAATGTTGGGCATATGGGGATTCCATGCAGCAACAACTCCCCCGTTACTACTCATCTCGCAGTGCCATGAGTGCTACATGTCTGCATGTATTATACAACAATCATCTACTGTAAATAAATACTATTTTACCTTCCTAGCAGACATCCAAGGATGGGATAGTACTACATGGATCCAGGGTCTGAGTTAGAAGGAAACAGGCTGTTGGTTAACAAGGATATGCAGCTTATCCATTAGATAGGGAAATGGGCAGACTAGGTGGGCCAAGCGGTCCTTATCTGCCCTCAAATTCTATGTTTCTTGTAGGGAAGACCCTTTAAAAGCAAACAGACTTTGTACCAGTCACTGATCTGTGAAACTGAAGTTAACACACAATGAGGTTTTAATTTTTTTTTTTTTTTTTTTTAAATGCCTGAGTGACGAGAACTACCTGCAACAGGAATAAAAATCTTAAGAAAATAAAATCCGTTAACCTGTGGTCGCAGACTAACTGGCAAGTCGGTCTATAAATATACATTAGAGTACAGTGCAGCAAAAGAGAGAGATCCAAAGTAGGGAATTTTTTTTTTACGAAAACTGGACTTCTCTGCTAGCAAACCGGATAAGATTCTCCCTCAGGAGCCAGGCTCCTGGGTGGGTCCCATTGACAATGTTGGAGCCAACAAAAAAGGAAATTGCAGTAACTATAAAGACATTTCTTCTTTCTGTAGCGCTCCACATTGACAATGGATAAATCAAAATAACTGGGTTCTATGAAGTAGTACCCAGACAAAAACCGGGAGGGGGTAAAATATTATCCCATGTGCAAGACGATTCAGAATTACTTGTGAACTGCCTGCAACACCCTGCAACCAAAAGCTGTGTCAGCAGAACTCTGCAAATCCAATTTGTAATGCTTTGTAAAAGTGTGGACTGAAGACCATGCAGCTGCCTTGCACAGTTCTAAAACTGTGGCTTTACCTCTCTCTGCCCAGGAAGTTGCCATTGCCCTGGTGAAGAGCTTTGACGAGAGCCAGAGGTCTCCTCGTTTTTGCAAAATAGGCTTTAGCAACACAGACCAGCACCCACCTAGCTAGGGTGGCCTTTGAGGCTTTGTGTCCCTACTTGGCTGCTTCAAAAAGAACAAATAGATTGATTTACAAAACTCAGTTTAAGATAGCTCCAACTGCCCACTGCAAATCCAGTTTGTACAACTCCTCCTTGGGATCAGATGGATGCAGGCAAAAAAAAAAAAAAAAAGGGAAGGAAGGCAAATTCCCTGGTTCACATGGAAGGCCGTGGGTACCTTAGGAATGAAGGACGGGACCGTCCCAAGTACCACTTTTTCCTCATGTATAATAAGGTACGGTTCCTTGTGAGATAAGGCCTGGAGTTCGCCTACTCTCCTGGCTGAACACATGGCCATTAAGAAGCAGACCTTGTAGACCACCACATTCAGAGACATGGATAATAGTGGCTTGAAAGGTTCTATACAGAGAGCATTCAGAACGAAAAGTTAAAATCCCACGGAGGTACTAGGCATCAAAACAGTGGTCGGCTCCTACCAACCGTGCGCAAAAAAATTAATAACCTCTCTATTAGTTCCTAAGGAGAACCACAAGGAACCCCCAAGAGCAGAAACCTGGCCTCTCAGGGTGCTCAATGTCAGCCCCTTTCCCACACCTTCCTGAAGGACATCCAAAATTTGAGGAATGAAGGCTTCAGAAGATTTAACCCTCCTCCCTCTGGCCCAAGAAGAAAGTATGATCCAGACTCAAGCATAAGCAGCAGACGTAGGGGTTTTCCTAGCTGCCATCAAGGTTTTCAACTACTTTCACAGAGAAAATTTTACGCATTTCCTCTCGTTAGGAGCCAGGCTATGAGCTGCATTGCATCTGGGTTTGGGTGGAGAATGGGACCTTGCAACAGGAGGTCTCTTCGTACCGGAAGGCAGCAGGGTACTTGCTGAGCTAGGGTCACTAGATCGGAGATCCACTGTCTTCTTGGCCACTCCAGGGCTATTAGAAGAAAGTTTTCTTAAGGCCTTCTGAAAAAGAGGTAGTGGAGGAAAAGCGTACACTCTGTGGAGGGACGAGTCAGAGCATCCACTGCTTCTGTATGTGGACATCAAAACCAACTGAAGAACCTATGGATCTGAGCATTGTGGCCGGATGCAAACAGATCCATCTGCGGTTGCCTGAACCGACTGCTCAGGAGTTTGAACAATTCCAGGTTCAACTGCCACTCTCGAGGTGAACATCTTTGCGACTTAGCCAGTCCCAAATGCTCAATTCCCCCACAAGATGTACAGAGAGAGAGAGAGAGAGAGAGAGAGAGAGAGAGAGAGAGAGAGGATTCTCCTCTGCCCAACTCAAGAGTTCGGAAGTCTCTTGAAGCATCTCTCTGCTTTTTGTGCCTCCTTGGTTGTTCATGTACACCACTGTGATGGTATTGTCTGACTGCACTTTTACTGCGTTGTTCTTCAGTATGGACTGAAAACAAAGTACAGCAAAGTGGACCGCCTGCATTTCCAGTACATTTACGTGGAAACGCTGTTCCTGTACTGACCAAATCCCCTGGGTGGGAAGCTGGTCCAGGACTGCCACCCACCCGTGCAGACTTGCAACTCTTGTGAGAATCATCTCTGGTGTGGAAGAGCTCCAACGGAACCCTTTTGTTGAGATTCTGCACATTCAGCCACCAATTCAGAGAATGATGAAGTGGAGGGGTGAGGATAATCTTGGCTTGACAGTCAGATGAGGGGTTCCAGGTAGTCAGCAACCCCATCTGAAGAGACCGTATGTGGAAGCAGGCCCACAGAATTAAGTCTATTGCTGCCGCCGCCATGAGGCCAAGAATCCACAGCAGACTGTGGGAAGAAGCAGACGACCGATTCCAGAGCCACCATATCTCCGACAACAAGTTCTCTTCCTGGGAGAATGACAGAAAACCCTCCCTACTTTTGTGTCAAAGACTGTCCCCAAATGTTCCAAGGACTGAGATGGTCCGAGATAGCTCATCTCCCTGTTCACTATCCAGCCACGTGATTCCAGGATCTCCAGAGTTCGAGTACCAACCTCCTCACCAGAGGTAATGTCAGTGCCTGAATGAGCAGGTCATCCAGATAAGGGTAGACATGATGTCCTCCTGTCATAGTTGAGCCACCAGAACTATCAAAACCTTCGAGAAAACTCGAGGGGCTATTGCAAGGCCAAATGGACGTGCCTTGTACTGGGTACTCTGACCCAGTATAGTGAACCTGAGATACTTCTGGTGGGACTGGCGGATGGGGATGTGAAGGTAAGCATCTATTGGAGCTACTGAGGCTAAAACGTGCCCCAGCTGGACAACCCAGGTTGCCTCAGAGACTCCATCTTGAACGTTTTGTGGCTGACAAACCTGTTCAGATGCTTCAGATCCAGAATGTGCCTGAAGCCGCCTTCCATATCCCCCTGAAAGAGATCAATCGCTTTTTCCACCATTGCTAGTCAGCCTGTGAGCAGATCCAACTTCTGATTTACTACAATCAAGGAGGCTAGTAGTTGGTGCATTTAGAGTCCCAAGGTTTGGAGTGTTTCTTCCATACCTTTCCCATCAGCCAAGTCCAACTGCACTGATCAGGTACTTGGGCCTGCCACTGACCCCTTTCTGCCGTCTTTTCTATCATCAGACTGTAGTTGGATTTGCCTATCTTATACAGCAAACCCTATTCTTACTGTAGATAGCAAAAAATATCTTGCGAGATACCGGTAATGCAGATAATTATAAGTTTAAAAGAATATGACCTGAGGAGAGTAGAGATTCCACACTTCACTTCTTGGGCTCCAAAGCAACAACCCCAAGTTCTGCATTTTAGAAGCCCGTCATTTTCTGACAGTAAATGACAAATTTTTCTTATCACTGTAAGTGCAATTTAAGACACTTCAGGGATGTGTAATTATGCTATTAACAACTGGGGACTGTTTATCCCCCCACAGAAAAACCTGTTGCATAATTTGCCATTATAAAGGAGTGTTTATAATGGCAAACACGATCCGGGTTCCCTTGTCCTGCACATGTGCCAGCGGCTGTGTTTCCCTTCCTCACTGCTGGATGCCCAGACTTACTGCCAGAGCTTACAAAGCCACTTGGATTTGGCATAAAAAAAAAAAAAAAAAACCACACACACTGGAGGGAAAACCTTGAGGTACTTTAAAAACAAAAGAAAAATGATGTCAACAGCTGTGGCCGACTGCAAAACCCGGCAGGACTGTGGTACCGCTGCACAGAGAGATTTTATGTTGTCTTGTGCGCACAGCGCAGACAACATATTGTGGTTGCTTCAGTGATGAAGGGAGTTTTGGAAGTGCGGTCCTGCTGCAGCCAATGGCGCCACTGCAGCGCCAATGGCAGCGCACGCTGTATACGACAGCAGTTACAAAACATGCCACCACCTTGAAAGAAAGTAGCCGCTGCAATCAGGGAGTGTCAACGCAGTCCGATTGCAGCAGGCAATCACTGTTGGTGTCCCCTGTCAAGGCGGCGGCAACGGGGAATCCAAGGGACAGCCACCACCTCGCGCAGGCCCTTTCAAAGCCAACGGGGGTCCCTCGTAAATTAATTTGCCAACGGGGGTGTCCAATCCCCATCAGCATGCCCCCATTTCTTGGTGCCGAGTGCTCCAATCCCTGGCTCCTGAGACCCCTCAGTATGTGCAGATGGGGGCCCAATCCCCATCTGCTCCAGCCCCCCACCCAAACACACAGGTGGCAAGCTGGGAGCCCACCACAGCATGCTAAAAGTACCTGCTAAATGTAAAAACCATCCCGCTGACTCCACTTTTTTTTTTTTTTTTTAAACCTTGCAAAGAAGAAAACTGTCCTTTGCTGTCTGCGCCTCACCCAACCCACGCCACCCATCGTGCACTCCCACCTCCCCACACCCCACTGCCTCCGGAGCCTGGCGAGACGATCTTCGATGGACCAGGAACACGTCTGTACAGTTCAAAGCCGACCGCGAACTGAAAAAATACCAGTGAACTGTATAATGGCATAAATAGGGTTTTTTCAACTTTGGTGCACATCTCTGGCATTTTGGGGAATTCTGGCACCAAATTTTCAACGTGGGATTATTGGAACCCCAACTCATGAATTCAGTCACTGTCACAGCATTACTCTGTCCCGAAAGGTGATTTCACGGTCACTGCAGGAAATCACCTTTCAGGACAGATTAACGAAACGACAGTGCTACCATTCATAAGGTAGGCTCTCAAAAAAACTTGCAAATTTGGCGAAAAAAAAATCTAAAAAATTTTATGAGCGTCTGTTGTGTAGTTGCCTATGCACGCTCATAACTTCGCAAATTTGCAATATTTTCATTTCACACTTTCAACATTGGCAATTTTCCACATCTCCTTGACAGCTGTCATGTTACACATCCTGTCCAAAATGTGTTTTCGCACTACCGGCGCAAAACAGCGTGGCCACTGTGGGAAATCAATGCGGAGGACAGATTAAGAAAATCAGTGATAGTGTTCATAAGTAGAGATTCTAAAATGCCTATGTTGAAAATCTGGTGACAGAAGTCCACAAAATGAGTATGTTACAAACGTATGTTCTGCAGTTTCCACGTGCACTCATACCTTCGAGGTTTTGTAATATTTTCACTCAACATTTTCAACACTGTCAGTTTTGCACACATTATGAACAGTACAGCTGTCATTTTTCACATCCTGCCCAAAATGTGTTTTTGCACAACTGGTGCACAGTGGCGCGGTCGCTGTGGGAAATCAACGATCAAGACAGATGAAAAAAAATCATAGCAACAGTGTTCATGAGCAGAGGTCCCAAAATGCCTATGTTTGAAATCTGGTGAAATAATTTCACTAAATGACTGTGTCACGAGTGTGCATTTTGCAGTTTGTACGTATGCTCGTAAATTCAAGCATTTTTTATATTTTAACTCTAGATTGTCAACACTGCCATCTTTTCACACATACCTACGAATGGTACAGCTGTCATTTTTCACATCCTGCCCGAATGTTTTCCCGCATCTGATGCAGAATGGCGCAGTCGCTGTGAGAAATCAACGTTCGGGAAAGATTAACAAAAATCACAGTGCCACTATTCATGACCAGAGGTCCCAAACACTTTCATGAGGTGGGGGTCACAAAAATGCCATGTTGCAAATTTGTAGTGCAAATACCAACAACCGGCCTGGGCATTAGGGTTTCTAACCATAACGTCCCACCCTGTACATACTGACAGGTGTCAGGGGTGTGCCTTTGCATTGCCGGCCATCATGCTCATGCCATACCATCCCAACCCTCAAGCCACTGACAGGCACAGAGGTCTGCCTTGGACTCGTCAGCCCCACAGTTTACCCCATTTTTCTATGCTGCACCCATTTCAGCGAATGCCCTTATGAAATGGGGTGACTGTAAAGGTGAACACCCCAAGGCATACCCCCAGCACTTGTCAATGTCTGCAGGATAGGGTGAAGTAAAATGCCATGAACATTATGGCTGAATGGGGTGAGCGTAAGGCCAGAGGACCTCAAGGAACAATGCGATATTTGTTGCACTGCAAGGGAGGGTGAGCTGAAATACAATGAACGTTATGGCCGATGACCAAAGGCACACCTCGGTGCCTCGGTCACTCTCTGTAGGGTGATGTGGGGTTGACGTCACTTTCATACTTCACTGCCATTCCTATTATGCATCTGTTCAACCCTATCGATGCCACTGTCAGCAAGACAACGTTCAGCATTGACAAATGCTCGTTATATACAATTACTGTGGCGAAAAAACAATACCTAGCAATTATATAAAACAAAACATGGTGTGGTGTGTACAACTCTAATTTTATACACACGCTCTGTGTTGGATGCTTATATTAACCCCAAGAATGCTTCACTCAACACCTTGGGCGTGTGCAAAATTCTTCTTACACACCCCACCCCACATATTATTCTATACATAACTGCACTTTGCTCTCAAGTATTTAAATGCACTCGGTGCAAGCCTCTCATGCCCAACGAAGACCTCGAGTTGTGCAATTACTATAGCATAATCATACACCCTTTGTGTCTTACATGTTACTGTCTTGTTTTGATTAACTGTATTTATTACTGTTCGAGCCCCCCCCATTGTAAACATGCTTGTTACAAGTTATCCTTAACTATTTAACAAAAAATTACATTTAAAAAAAAAAATAAAGCTGCAAATAAGTAATCTAATTAATCAACAGTTTTGTAAAATAATGCTGGGATAAAACATACAACAGAGAGATCAATGAATTGAGAATTTTAGGATATCTTAGTTCAGTTTGGTGCTTTGCCCCACATGTAGACATTGAAACATCTATTACCTCTGGTAGGAGGTCCCCGAACTTCCAGGCCACCTCTTCCTCTTCTAAGCCCCCTTGACGCACCACGACTTCTTGAAGATGATTGAACTGCACGTCTGTTGCTGCCAGTTTCAAATGCTGGTTTTGTAGCTTGTTCCACCTTAATAGCTTTGCCATCTAAAGACTAGAAATGTATTGGTAAATTAGTAAAACCCATATTTTTTCTAGAACCTGGGCACCCACTCAACAATTCTGTTGTAAGTTACTATCTAGCAATCAACCAGAAATATGGCATTTCACAGACAATGGAAACCAGAACTGTGAGTCTTTATAACAGCATTATTTTTACTTCTATATTTTGAGTTTCATGGCACATGAATTCTGTTGCCGAATGCATGGTTCCCCCCCCCACACACACAGAATACTAGTAGCTCACTTTTGTCAGCTGCCAAGTAAATTTGCTACCTTCAAGCATTTTTTTTTTTTTTTTTTTTATTTTATATGTAGAGGTAGTTCAGTGGACCAAATATCAACAGCTAAAACAAAAGCAAAAAAAAAAAAAATAAGCAATGGTCTTCTTCTGCTAGTTTCACCGACTGAAAACCTCAGTTATCACTGAAAAAGACTGAATGTGCATTTAAAAACAATCCCCAGGTGTGCCTCCCCATAGCAGTTTTAGTGCAACTATTCCCCCCCCCCCCAAGTGTTCTTTTAATACTCTGTAGTCTTGTTTAGCTTATCCTCCGCCCCCTCCCCCCCAAATTACTGAAAGCAGTTAGCCTGGGCAGCATCTCAGGATCCCTTTAGACCATGTTCACAGCCGGGGATCAACTGGGCTCAATTAAATTACTTGTAAGGCCTATGGGAGATACAGTTAGCTGCATTTTTCAGGCTGCCTGTCCTGCTGCCCTACCGAAAAAAAAGTATGGCTCACTCAAGAGCAGCAGAACTGGTAGCCTGCAGAGTTATTCATAGCTTCGATAGGCATTATAGCCGACTCTGCCGCAGCAGGTCCCCAGCCATGACATCAGTCATAGGGGATTCTGGGATGCCAACTGGACTGGCAGCTTCAAACAGTGTTGGTTGGGGAATGGCAGAATCAACCAGAGAAAATATACAAAACATTAAAGCAAAGCTGACATCATGCTGGGCAGGCAGCTCATACACCAAGTAGTTTCCTGCTCAAGAACCTCATTTAGGCCAGTTTGGAAGTATAAATATGAAAAGCAGGATTTGTATTTGTATGCTCAGGTCATCACTTTCAAGTACAGGACGAGAAGCCACCTCGTACTGCAGTCACTCCCCAAAGCCAAGTTTGGTTTAGACCAGAACACTACTTCTTACGACTGGTGGCATACTGTTATGTGGACCTAGACTGTTAATTTTTTACTCATCTGATTTTACTGGATAGAGGGAGGTGAGCTAGGGGGTGTATCTGGTTTAGTAAACTAAACGGAGTGTGTTTGTATTGTAACTTACATTAAGAGTGTGTAGTGTGTATGTGTGAAAGATATAGTTTAGGTTAGGACAGAAAGTATGGTTTAACAAAAAAGGAGGGAATAATCCTGAGAATATAACAGTGTTATACATGGGCAGACGTGTGCCTAGGTCCCAGGCCCAAGAACGTTAGCTATTCCACTTCCCAGCTGCTGGACCTGCACCCTTTCACTAACCTCCCACTGGCAGCAGGGGTGCCAAGCTGCTGTAGGGAGGCTGGTATTGCAAGAAGGCAAGATGGCAGCCAGCAGGGTATGAGACTAATTTGGGGAACTATATTGAGACGGTGAGGACCAGGAGACACCCTGGGACAAAAATTGGACCTAGGGAGAGACCAGATGTAGTTGTTCCTGTAACCAGGGCTCCCACCGGACAGAGTAGGCAGGCAACCGAGGGACCAGCAACCTCTGCCAGTCCCCTTCGGGCAGTGCTGTGCAAGGCAAGATCGATCCGAAACAAGTCCACAATTACAGTAGACTCAATTTCTTCCAATCTTGCTTGCATTACAGAGATCTGGCTGGGTGATGACGCTGCCCCAGGACTGGAGGAGTCTATCCCAGTCACTTTCTCTGTAGTGCACTGCCACAGGAGGAATTGCAGGAGTGGGGGTGTGGTCATCTGTTTTAGATCCAACCTGAGCGTTTCTGTGCACCCCAGTTCTACTTTATCATTTGAATGCATGGCAGTAGAGGGGGTCCAGATGCAGGCTGCAAAAATTATTATGGTATACTGGCCTCCAGGGCACAAGAGGGAATTTCTGCAGGAAATTGCAAACTTTGTCATCGACAAAGTGTTGGAGTGGCCAAGGTGGTTAATCTTGGGCGACTTCAATGCTTGGATCGATGATGAACTATCACAGTTTAGACAGGAATTCCTCCAGAAGATGAATTCTCTGGGCCCCACACAAGATATTGCTACCACTACCCATACATACACACACACATATACACATATATATATATACATATATATATATATATATATATATATATATATATATATATATATATATATATATATATATATATATATATATATATATATATATATATATATATATATATATATATATACACACACACACACACACACACACACACACTGGACTTCAGATTCTCCTGGGGTTTGAGATAAGTAACCTCAAGATTGATCTGGTCGCTTGGTCACACCACTGCACAGTGGGTTCTCATTCGGACACCCTCCCCGGTAGTCCTTCCTGTGGAGCTGGTTCCACTCTTTAAAGGGATGTCTCCATCAGGACTTATGGCAGTAATGCAGCTCTCAGATGTGAAGGTTGCTTATGAGGCAGGGGTGAGTGAGGTAATGGCAATGGCACCTTATGACAGAGCTGTTACCACTGCGCTTGACTGCTGCATCAGTCCATATACGAACCAGGTCTTCTTGCTCAAGATCCCAGCGTGGTTTGATGGGGAGCTCAAGGAGAAGACCATGAGTCAGAGGTTAGAGCGTTGTTGGCAAAGATCTGGATCTGAGGACGACAGACTAGCTTGGAAAACTCACTACAGTAAGTCTCAAAGAGCAATCTCCCATAGGAAGGCAGCATTCCTGTCCAAGGAGCTTACTTCAGAGAGGAACGGACTGGCTTTGCTCTTTCAGACCGTGTACTAGTTGCTCCATCCTACTTGTTTTCGGCCGAATCAGCTGCTGAGTGCGAAGAGTTCTCCCTGTTCTCTGATAGAGTTCTCCATCAGGTCTGGGATTTCCACAATGGGGCGACTGCAGCCCTGCAGTAGGGATAGAATGGCATTTGTAGCACTCCACTTGTTTGGAGTGAGTTTAAGCCAGTGGAGGTGGAAGAAGTAATTCTGAAGCTGCAGCTCACTTATTGTGAACTGGACCCAGGCCCAACCCATCTCCTAGTGGGGTGTGTAGGGTCTTTGGGTCTAGTGTTACCAGACACAGTTTGGTTTCGGGGTTCCATGTGCCTTGAAGCAGGCATTGGTGAAGCCGCTCTTGAAGAAACCATCTCGACCCAAACTGCTTGGTAAATTACAGACAAGTCTCTAACCTTCCTTTTGGGGAAGGTTTTGAGAAACCAGTGGCTCTGCAGCTCCAGGCACATCTCACAGCCTCTCCAGTTGGTATTTAGGTCCAAACACAGTACAGAAACTGTGCTAGTCATGATGCATAATCTCATTCCATTCTTGTTCTCTTCAATCTCTCTTCAGCTTTTGACACCGTGGACCATGGCGTGCTTTTGAATAGACTGAGGGAGCACTGCGGACTCACCAGCACTGTTATCTACTGGTCCGAGTCTTTTCTCACTTGTAGGAACGCAGAGGATAGTGATGGGGAATTTCTCACTCCAAAAGCCCCTGCCATGTGGAGTTCCATAAGGCTCAATTCTATCACACATACTGTTCGCACTGTATATGCCCCCCTGGAAGAGATCAAACATTACGGTGTGGGGTTTCATTGCTATGCACCTGACACTCACCTGTATGTGTCATCTGCACCCAGCACACATGGCGTAGTTGAGGTATTGTGCGACAGGGTTGAATAAGAACCTGTTCCATTTGTCATGCAGAACGAGTTAAACGCAAGGATCTGTTCCATCCTCTTTTTTTCTGTCTGGTTGTGTAACCAAATGTCCTCATGAGACCAAGGAACTGATCACTCTGACGGTCTTGTGATTCTCTGCCGCTCGCTATCTCTCAGCCTTTACTTGCTGTTTCTGCCTTTGCTTCCGCCTTGCATAGCTGCGATTATAAAACATGTGGGTCTCTGTGTGAAACTGTCAAGTGATACTGGGATCCCTTTGTCTGAAACTGTACATTAGTTATACTGTTAAAATGATTGCAAAGAGCTATTTGTAGTGTAAGGGGTTAACCAGAGATGCATTTAAAGCTCCTCTCAGGCTCATTTGCAAACTCTTCTGCAGAGCTGTCAGCAAGAGGCCAGCTTAGGACCCTGTTCTATTTGCAAGCCTGCTCTGCAAAGAAATAAGACAAGAACATTGTGTGAAAAACAGATGTCTTCTTAATGAATTCCCAAGCAAAGACTGGTTATAAAAAAAAAAGAAAAAGGGAGCACCCTGAAAGCCTGAGATTTGGAATTCAGAAGAAACTCTCAGACGAAGGACTTTGTTTTCCATTTCTATTAATTACCTTTATAGATAGTTATATTGGACCATTTTTTTTTATTTTACTGTTATCAATAATAAAATGTTACTTGTGAATTTTATAACTGCTCCTGGTTTTCCTATACTTCCTGACCTGATACTGAATGCATGTTTGACTGAAATACAGGACTAAAATGTCCTCCAACTGGCTGGGGCTCAATCCGGATAAGACGGAGGTGCTGGTGATCGAGCCTGGTTGCCAGAAAGGTGCGGAGAGAATCTGTGTAATGTTGAGTCCCTCCCTGTTAACTGCCTCTGCTAAACAGAAAAATCTTGTGGTCATTCTGAACGATGGACTGACAAATCGAGGCTCAGATGTCGTCAGCTGTCTGGCAGCTGCTATGTTACGGACAGGCCTCTCTAGGTCTAGTCATGTCACCCTGGTCCCATGGGGTCTGTACTGGTTGTCATTGGGGTGGAGTATGACCTTCAAGGTCAGTCTCCTGATCGGGGACGGAGCTAGCAGCCTAGCCAGCAACTGCAACTTTCTGGAGCTCCTGAAAGCAGTTTCTTTAAACCGCTAATTTGACTGATTTCTTCCTTGGAACCTAAATTTAAACATGGAGTACTAGTAAGAGGGAAGCCTGCTGTACTTTTGGATTAAAAATCAAGCCGACATGGGCCGTACGAAACTGTTTAAACAAGACTTTTTTCAACCACGGGCCTCAGCAGCCAAACATCCAGACCACGCGGATGAAGCATCTACTGCAAATAGTACAGAGCAACCTGCAGCCTCTTTAAACTCATTACAAATTGCAGTGGAGGCACGCACTAAAATGGTTCAACAAATCAACCAGAAGCTGGATACCTTTACACAACGTTTTCAGATGGTGGAATCCCGATTGGATGCTATGGGAGAGATTTCAAAGAATGCGGAGGCTACAGCAGGAAAGGCCCTGGCTGCCACTTCCACCTCACTTAAGGAGCAGGCGGCCCTTCGTACACCTATAGAGCAACTTGAAAACACTGTCCAGGCAGCAAACATTAAGAGTTTTGAGACTTCCTGAAGGAATCGAAGAAGAGAATCTGGTACAGTACCTAAACCTCTGGCTCTTGGAAATCACGGGCCTCTCTGAATTTAAAGTAGTAAGGGCGTATAGAATTAACCCCCGCCGGCCGACTCAAATTAATGTGACTCCACGAACTGTGCTAATCACTGTTACCTCTGCAGCAGAGCGGGACATGATTCTTGGGGCGCTTAGAAATAGAAGCCCGGTTTATCTAGAGGAGAGTCATGTGCTTTTCTTCCCGGACCTCGCCTACACCACCAGAATGAGACGCAAGGCCTTTGACGGAGCGAAACGCAAGTTGAGAGACCTGGGCATCACTTACTCCTTGGCCTTCCCTGCTCGGTTGTGCTTCACAGAGGGTCGGAAGCAATACAGATTTACAGACCCAAAAGAAGCAGGAGCATGTGTGGAGAAGATTGCAAGTCGTCGATTATCAGAACCACTGACGGAGGACGATTCGGAGGAAGACTGAAAAATAGAGGCAATGGACAGTTAAAATATGGAACTCTTAGGCTGGTTGGCTTAAACTTTAATTTTAATTACTAAAATTACTTTCACGGTAGAGACCAGATTTGACTGTTCTCCCCTGGGTCCACTAATGTTTAAGAGGTTTTCAGGGTTAGCTAATCTGCTTGTTTAAATTAGCGGCTTATTATTATCATCACATTGCATATTATATCCCAGTAACATACCCATTGGTTTCCCAATAGAAGAAAGGATTTAATATTTATTTTTGGACATAAATCAGAAGTTACAGCCTGACTTAGAGTTAGAAGTTATCTTCTTGAATTGTTATTGAAGCTAATTAAAATAAACCCAAGTCATAATTTCTCTTTTGGGGTTAAAACAATTTAAAAGTAATGTAAATAATCTGGGCTTATAAGGAGCTCTGGGATAATAATATTCTCCTTTTTCAATACAGTAATATTAACAAAGGACCAGTAGGGTCAGTTGCATAACATCATATACATAACTGAACTGAAAATTTTGGGTGTTGGCTGCATTTAGCTCCTAAATGTTGTACATCTTCTTTGTGTATGATAATAGTTAATATTTTCTCCCCCAATGCTGTACCATTTGTGGTATGTAATCAC
The DNA here is from genome assembly GCA_016271365.2 of Neoceratodus forsteri. NCBI lineage: Eukaryota > Metazoa > Chordata > Ceratodontiformes > Ceratodontidae > Neoceratodus > Neoceratodus forsteri. The sequence continues at coordinate 199,866,610 of JADMNL010000023.1, read as the reverse complement.
CATCCTTAGTAATGTAATCTATTTAATTAATGTCGATCTACATACTCAGCATGAATGTGTTTTATGCATATGTATGAAATACTAAAAAAAAAAAAAAAAGTCAGTCTCCTGACCTGCAAAGCACCATACAGACTGGACCCTTGCTACCAGAGTGACCTTCTGACTTCTTACTATATACCACGCGCTCTCCACTCATCAGAGGTAGGCCTCCTTGTGGTTCCCAGGCCCTGGCTTACATCCTCAATTGACCATTTTAAGTTGCAGGACTGGCCCTGTGGAACTCCGTATCAAGATCTTTGAGGGAAAGCCCCTCGGTGGAGACCTTTAAGGAGGGTCTGAAGGCACATTTCTTCAGGGAAGTGTTCGGGGTTTAATTGGACTTCTCCTCTCTCCTAATACTGCCCACTAATGTTAGTATTTAAGGTTTTTTTTTTTTTTTAAACAGACCGTTTCTAAAACATTAAAAATAATGGCCCCCATATTCAAAAGTCCCCTACAAACTCGCACAAGCGCCGGCCCAAAATGGGGTATTCAGAAGGTGCCCCGTGAGATGCGCTTGTGCATGTCCAGCTGAATATCCTGAAGATGTGCGGTGCAGCATGTGACCCGAGCCCCATGCGGAGCACGGGGAAATGCACGATGCAAAGCCACTTGCACTGTGTGCAAAGTTGCAATATTCAGCATGGATATGCAAAGTATCTCAATGCACGTTCCAAGCCCATCTCCCACTTGCGCAGCTCATTACTGGAATATATTCAGGCTATTTGCATACCCCAGGCATGCTCAGTTCCAGTTGTGCAGGGTTGCCCCACCACTCCACAAAGATGAACAGGAAGTACTTCAGCCTACCAGGCAGGCGTTATGGATTGTGTGGGTGGGTGGACTCCACTGGCCTGGGTACAGTGCTATTACCCATAGACATGTACAGGGTCAGACTGGGGTACAGGGGGCCCACCTGGACATGCAACAAGGGAAGGCACAGGGCGACAGTCTGATCGGTATACCACATGCATGTGATACACCAGCTCCATAGGAAGTGTACAGTCACCAGCAATGACCCCCGCTCCCATGAGTGGAACTTGGCGATGACTGCAAGGAATTGCAGAGTGCCGAGTGTGCCCAGGTATAATGGGCAGGTCTCACGTGTGCACACCTATGGTGTACCACTGTGGGTGTGTGCCACAGGTCAGTCCCTAGCCTGTGCCAGGCTGCCACTCATCCACCTGCCACCCATCCACCAGGCTACCTAGGCACAACTGCCCCAGACGGCACCCTATAGAGTGCAGGCCATGGGCCCTGGTACATTTGTTGCACTGCAGCTGTCTGCTCCACTGGTGTGTCCAGGGGGCACCCGACAGCACCGGCATGTGGCTGCTGGGTGTCTACATCCAAGGTGTGGTGCTTGGGGGGGGTTGCTCCCTGGACAGTGCCAGTGGTGACACTGCACCTCAGGGTTTATCCATCCAGGCATGACTGCTACGTGTGGGTGCCTGGAGCATGTTCTGGTGCACTTCCATGGGTTGTCTTTGGACAGCCTGCCTGCAGTTCGGCAGCCTGCCTGTGGGTGGGTGACCATTTAAGGAGGCTTCTTCCATGCCTAACTTTGGGCGGCTCATCTGAGATGCGCAGCAGATGCGTCGCACATTTTGGCTGAATATAGGGATGCGCGGTACATTCATAGGAACGCCCCCTCTACATGTGCCACATACATTATAGATATGCAACACATCTCTCTGTTTGGAATATCGCCGTTCCACTTATTTTCTGAGATGTGTGGCACATCTCTGCTTTGCGCTGCACATCTCCTTTGAAAATGTGGACAAATGTTTGTGTTATACTCAGGTTTATACTGTCTGCACCTTGTACAGCGCCCCAAGCCTAAGGGAAAAGGCCCTCAATAAATAAAACATTACTTACTAATTCTGGGTTGCCTCGGAAAAAGTGACTAGCATGTCTCAGTGGGCCCACCTGATTATCAACATTTCAAAATAAAGTAACATAACCCCTGGTCATGCCTTACTGCTTAATTACAAAGAGACAGACAGGTTTCCTTTAAACTCGAGTGCGCCTGGGTAGTTCCCTTTTAAAGGGAAACGTCCACGTCCCGTCAGGCCCCATGTCCGTGCGAAGCGGGGCCCAATTAGCAGATGCATCAGCAGTAATAAAATCTTCACTTACAGTTTGTTGATTTATTTAAAATAGTATATGGTTGATCCTGCACCCTCCACGCCAGCATTTATGCAAAAGAGCCCTCCCTGGTGCGCCCACAAGCACCCACAGCTGTCCCCATGACGACGTGTCCTGCAGAGATCAGCCAGGGTCATCCATAGGCTTAATATATGGCTCTATTTTAAAATGGCTCTGGTTTGGAGCCTGAGCGTTCCTGTGCGATCTCGATACCAGGTACAGGCTGACGGGTACCCTGCCAGTCGGTACCTAGTCTCTGTGTAGACTGGAAACACACAGACTCCAACCCATAGCTATTTGAAGATTTGGCAATAAGTAATCTGTATTGCCATATCTTCAGTTCAAATAGCTCCAGTTTGGAGTCTGTGTGTGTCCAATCTACACAGAGACCAGGTACCGACTGGCAGGGTACCAGTCAGCCCGTACATGGTATCGGGATCGCACAGGAATGCCCAGGCTCCAAACCGAGCCATTTTAAAAAATACAGCCATATAGTAAGCCTATGGATGACCCTGGCTGATATCCGCAGGACACATCATCACGGGGACAGCTTAAATGCTGGCGGGGAGGGTGCGGGATCAACCAGATATAATTTGTTGATTTATTTAAAATAGCAAGTTAAGATTTTATTATTACTGATCCATCTAATTGGGCCCCACTTCACACGGACGTGGGGCCTGACAGTATGTGGACGTTTCCCTTTAAACACGAGTTTACCTGGGCAGCCTTTTATACTGGAACACTACCTGTATCACTTCATTCGGCAATTTCTCTTTCGTGTTTTAAGTTTATTTTTAAGCAATTTTTAATTGATAAAATATAGTTTGTAAACGTATTAAAGTTGTTTTTTTCTTTTGCTACTAATTTAAACCCCTTGCTCCACTGGCCCTCGATCTGGAGGCAGCCCCAGTCCCACCCCCGACGTCCACCAACTGATGCCGTCCGTTTCCCCAAGGGCTTGCCCCACCCACCCAAGCCCCACTGAAGATGGGATCCAGTTCAAGACGGCGCCATGGCTATTCGGGGCAGGACCTGCGAGCTCCTGTCATCCAACCAGGAGGCCCCCCCCTTTCCCCCTCCAGGACATGCAATACCGCCAGCGATGGAGCCACCCACGCACGTCTCGCCAGGTCGCTGACCACTTGGCAGAAATGTGCCAGCCCTCAGCCTCTGCCAGGGGCAGGCATGCACTGACAACTGATCGCCCATCCGGGGGAAGGAGAGCTGTCCCTGGGATGCTCGATCCTTCGCCTCCCCGGCAGCCCACTTGCACCGCGAACATGGGTTGCCAGTGTGGCAGGAGGTAAGACATGCTGCCTCAACCCTCCACACCACCGGGCCGGCACTAAGTTGTTGAGTTTTGATGTTTTATACAGTTACACTTGGTCCAGACACCCTTACTGGATACTCACTGTGCACCGCTGACAACATCCAATATGTTATATACTATGTTATTCATAGTAGTTATTAGCATATAGACTGTTGGTACATACTGTACAAGTGTAAATTACCAGGGACATAATTATGATTGCCCATATTACCATGCATAAGTATTGTACCAAGAATACACTTACGTGTTCCGTTTATTCTTCCGAGAAGTCACTGTATAGCCAATACTGCCACCATGCAGATTCAGATAACACCGCACTTATTTTCCGTTTTATATACAAGTCTTTGTTCTCATTTTAACTGATTTAAAAAAAAAAAATAAAACACATTTTGTATATTTTTAGATGACACTGTGGAGCTGCCTAACTTTTGGCCAATAGGGCTGGTTTTCTGTATCCAACGTACGGAAGTAAAAGTTGTTATTATGGTTATTATCCAACTATACAAGTCCACGTCCACTATTTTCTCTCCGAGACCGTCTTGATCCCTTGGGGTATTAGGAAACTCTGGCTCCCAATATCTATATTGGTAAGACTCCGATATGGGCAAATGTCTGCTTTTGTATAATAAACAACTTTATTACCGTATATGCCACTTGTCTGTGTCTTTTGCAGGTTTACCTGCAAGAACCTGAGCAAGGCTAGACTCCCCGACAATACACTGTAAGTTGTGTTTTGTATGCGGTTCCCGGGTCAGACCTGAAAAAGGACCTTTGGTTCAGCATTCCTACCCGGTTAACAAATAATACAACTCTGTACCAGGTTTAAGTAAATTTCAAAGACAGTACTTATTCTGTTGGGCTTCATAGCCAGTCATCTTAATGGTGCAATAGTCCTTCTAGCCCAAAATGATAATTTTTAAGCATGTCCAGTAAGGAACGGAAGGGATCATAAATCAGGCCATACTGCTGGTCAGCTGATCTCAAACTTCTGGTCCACCTGACCCACCCCCGCACTCAGATGTGTGTTAATCAAGCTATTTGGTCCCAGTCACCTCTGCCCACCAACTGGCGACAGGGACACAGGTGTTTTTATACAGGTTCACCCCGAGGCCCCAGCAAACGGCCATGTGAGCGTATGGAGGCACACTACGCACCCCGTGGTGCCAGCTCAGCCCCTTCCACCTCCTGTAGCTGGTTGCCGCCCCCTGTCCACATACGCTACCCTCCATCCGGTGAGAGTGGAACTATGGGGGAGGCGGGCGCCAACTCATCCTTGGGAGAGGAAAGCTGCCCATCGGCATGCTTGATCCTGCTCCGCACCCCCCCATGCCACCCCGACAACCGGAGGTCATTCCTAAACCTGGGTCGCCGGGCAGTGAGAGGTGTGGCATCCAGCACCTCAACCCTCAGTGCTACCGGGCCAGCTGTACTCAGATATTTTATGACATTTAACCAGGGAAAGCGTGGGGGACAGCCCCACTGAAGCCTATTGGTAAAGTTTTCACAATGTTTTTCCTGATGTTTAAGTAACCTTTGGTAAAAATGAAAGCCACCACTCAACTAAAATAGGGCCCCTGTCAGTTGAGCAGCGGCTTTCATTTTTATTAAAGGTTGTTTAAATATTAGTAAAAACATTGTGAAAACCATCCTCATAGGCATCAATAGTGTGCGCCCCCGTGGCCTCCCTGGATAGATGTCAAAGCATCAGAGGACGGGAGCGGGGCAGGCGAACCAGGAAGTGGAAGGGATCGTCTGGCCATTTTACGGTTTCTTCCCTCCCTTACTGGATACACCTAAAAATCATTTTGGGCTAGAAGGACTATTGCACCATTAAGGTAGCATGCTACAAAGCAGTCTTTAAAAATTTCCTTTGAGCAATTGATGGTTCGGAATACACACAGAATTAGTTTAGTTTAATTTCACCAGGAAGCAACTCCATTGAGCAAGCTCATTCACAAAGTTCCTGGGTAGGACAACATAGAATTTTTAAGTGTATATACACAATAGAAAAAAATAGAAAGTTTCAGTACAAATATTAAATATAATAAACCTCAAGAATAAAAACAAACATGGAGTAAATGAAAAGGTCTGACATGTTGTGTTAAAACCAATTTGTCTAGCAGAAGACTATAGTTGATGGGTGTCAAAGGTCCCATTCAGCAGCTCCTTACACACACAGCAATCTAGGCATTTATTTACTTTAGGGGACACTATGGGGATGTAAGTGCGCCGAGGGAGAAATGTGCATTTTAGTCAATCGTACGTCACAGGTTCAACACTACTCTGACTACAGGTCGGTCTGGGGTATTTGGTTTGCAGAGCACCCCCACAGAAAAAAGACTGCAGTTACTATAATTATATTTCCGACAAAAGCAAATTATATTTCTGCGTTCCGCTGTGGACCGGGGGGGGGGGGGGGGCGCGGAGCGCCCCCACAGAAGGCAGGAAATGTAGATATTTATGCACAATTGTGATTTCCAAGCACCATGGAACTCTCAAGACATGCTTTTTGTATTTGTTTATGCACACATTCTATTTGTAAGCACCACTGGGGAGAAGAAAGATGACAAGTTATCACTCCATTAGGGTGCTCGGACTTTTTGGATCTTAAGCTTGTTAGCAGCACTGCTGAGCAGACACAGAGAAATTTGATTTGGAGCGTTCAGACTGATTGCAAGGGGGGGGGGTGAAGCGTGCAGATATCGGTGGGAGGACATATTACCGTAATCCGCTGAATTTCTGAAACAGGGGCACTATGTGTCCCCTAATCAAAATAATTGCCGCAATCTAGAGCTCATTTATAAGTTTAAAACAACTGCCAAAATGGTGCACAGAACATCTCAACCAAAGCATTACAATGCAGTCCATTACATCCCAACTTAAGTTTTCCATTCCCAGATTTCCCCCTACCTCCTTTGGCAGTTTCACGTTCACCTCACCTTTCCATTCATGTCTCTGGCAGCATTCTTTGCATCTGTTGGGCTCTCAAAAGTCACAAACGCAAACCCCTTGGACTTCTTCGATTCAAAGGTTTTCATCAGGAGCACTAGAACAAAAGAATACCAAATTTAGGGGAATGTATCTCACATAAAACTGCAACAGAATTTTATGACCTTATTTATTAACACTTCTTAGAAGATAAACTATAATTTCATCTCAGCATTTGATCATGCCCACGTTGTGAATCATTATCATATAGAAATGCATGCCAATAACCAACATACCTTCCTCAAGCTTCCCATATTTACTAAATACTGCTTCAAGGGTCTTCTCACTTGTGTCCGTATTCAGACCTCCAACATATAGTTTTCCTGGACGATCGACCTCAGCCATCTTCACTGGTCACACCTGTACTAATAAAAGCACAGATATAATAAGTAACATAAGTGCAATTATCACAATGGGGGCACCCATGCGTGAATGGCTGGGGAAGGGGGGTATGGCCCCACCAACTCTTTCACGTCAATTACAATGTAACTGGCCATTTTGCAGGGCTAAAAAAAAAATAACCAGGACTGCTCCATCCCCCTTAATAATTATCACCTAGTTTTTTTGTTTTGACTCACCTTTTCTCCTCTCTGGGTACAAATTAATCCGCGTTCTAACGGATGTATTGTTTACCTTATGAATATGGGTTTGACTGAGTAACATGATCCATTACATTTTTTATTGGACCCTTACTTTTTACTCAGAATTTACTCTGTGGTTCACCAATGTCCTACGTGGACACCTATCTGAAATGAACCCCGAATACAACCGAAACGCCGGTTAATGTAAGCGTTCTGCTTGTAACTACTGCGTGCACGTTGAACTTTAATTTCATACTGAAAACATACCCCTCCCAGATTTAATCTGACTGCACTGCCGTGTGAAATATTTGATCCGCCTGACTAAACGTAATAAGTAGCATAAGGCAATCAAAAAATTAGGTGAAGTTTATCAAAATGGTGGACACCTTTGTTACCTTACATCCAGGCGAGTTATTATACCTGATCCGATACGCTAGTCTCATCGCCCTACTAAAACTTTAGTGAATAACCTTAAAGTTGTCTTTGCGAGATGCCACACAATTGAGCCTGTAATAAATTATCCGGCCCACACACCACCTAAGATGGCGTCTCCGTTTTAACACCGCCAAGGAATACCCTGCAACTGGAAATAAATACACTCCTAGCCTCCTAAAACGAACAAGTGTTCCGTGCCTGCTTCCTAGTAACCTCCGAATTGTTTACCAAAAGTGCCAGTTACCGGTTTAATAAAAGAAAACACACTCACGCCTCACAGTGACAGAAATACAAATGTGCAATAAGGACAGAGGAAACCCGCCAACCATTCACACTCCTACGTCACCACGCATGCACGCGGCTCAAACACGAGCACTACGTTACACACGCAAAAGGCATGGGGAACGCCCCTTTTGCCATAGAGATTATGATGGAGATAGAGCATCTCATAGCGCTGGGAGGCCGTTGCCACACAAACTACTGTATGGACACGCAAATACAGCGTGTGTGTCACATGTGCGCTCGGCCATGGTTTATATCTGTGGCTTAATCCAGGTTCTCCTATGCAAGTATTGTGGATGTAATTGATGCCTACTTACTACAGAAATCAGAGAATATTTACCGCTACCTACAATAATAATTGTCTTTTTTTTAGCAGAGCATTAGCAGGCGTACCGTGCTTCCTCTGATATATATATATTATAAAAACATAGAAGTTGACGACAGATAAGAACCGCAAGGACCCTCCAGTCTGCCCATTTTTTTCCACCTTATAAATGTGCCATCGGCCTTTGCTCTGTCAATGGCCTATCTATTCATACTCATCTGTATTGCTCCCTTATGCCTACCCCATGCCTGTTTGAAGCCCTGCACTGTATTCATATCCACCACTTCCTGAGGTAGGCTGTTCCATGCTTCCCCCACCCTTTCTGTGAAAAAGAACTTCCTCACATTACCCCTTAATCGGCCTCCCTCTAATCTCATGCCGTGTCCTCTTGTCCTGCTATTTTTCTTACATTGAAACATGTTAGACTCTTTCACCTTGTTAATGCCCTTAAGGTGTTTGAATGTTTCGATCATATTACCTCTCTCCCTCCTTTGTTCTAGGGTATACATATTGAGCTCCGTTAATCTGTCCGCATATGTTTTCTGATGCAGTCCCTGCACCATGTTGGTTGCCCTTCTCTGGACTGCCTCCATTTTGTTTATGTCCTTGTGCAGGTGCGGCCTCCAGTACTGCACATAGTATTCCAGATGGGGCCTAACCAGTGTGTTGTAAAGAGGGATTATTACTTCCCCCTTACAACTTGTGATACCCCTACTAATAGTGTTGTCAGAACTAGTTCAGGAAAGATTCGAACCCTGGTGTTCGAGTTCTAATTTAGAACTCGAACACTACAGGTTTCGAATCATCAAAACAAATCTTACGTTTGTGTGCTTTTTCTTTCTGCTGGCATCACCCATGGTCCGTTCCCGTTCCCAATCTTGGCACCAGCTGAAGAATGCAGCTCAATTCCTTCCCCTCTCCGTCCCCTCCCATCCTGTCCTGAGCTGCATTGTTGGGGCAGCTGTTGTCAGCTTTCACGCTATGAGCTCACTCACAGTGTACCACCTGACCATCTGTTATGTGATTAGATGGTGGTGGTTGAGAGGAATTACTGAGTCTCGTGAGTTGAGGGATCAGACAAAGAAGTCATCTGTGCAGCTGCGGCTCCATTTCATTGCCATTCAGTCTTAGTCTCACAGTGGAGAAGGAGCCGCAGCCTGTGTGTGCTCTCAGTTGTGCGACTGTGTCCTTTGAACTTGTGGCTGCTTGGCTTTTGTTAGAACCTTACTGCCACTGAACAAAAAAAAGTTAACTGGCGGTGGGGAAAAGGAAGGGGGGACGGGGAACCCAGGAAAGAAAGGGGCGGAAGGATGAAGAGCCGCAACTTGTTGGGACTGAAGTGAAGTCGGTGGGAGTGGGACTCTTTTGGGAGGAAAAATGGATTGAACTAGCTGGAGGAATTAGTTCATTTGCAGACTGCTGCCTGCCTGTTTATGTGGGTGAGACGTGCTTAGTCTGCACAGTACCACTCATCCTCTGGTTGCTTGCTGAATTCTAATTTTCACAAATCTTGTATCTAGTGTGACTAGTGGCACACGTGGGAGGAGGGAGATCACCCTGGCTGGGGGAGGGGTGAAAGAAAGAGATCATATTTGTGTTTTTCCTTTGTTTGGGGGGGTAGAAGTTAAAACACTTTACTGATTGTGTGAAACTTGATGTTACCTCTAAGCCCACAAAAAGGAAACAGGGAAAAACATAATTTCTAGTCCCAGTCCCACCCACAACAAAGTGAAAAATTGTCTGAAGGACAGGGGTCTCAGTCAGGAATGTGCTGAGGGGGGGGGCTTCACTAAACATTCATCCTAAGAAAAACCTCCTGTGGTGTTGTGTTTGTCTCCACTGCATCTTCTGTGAGGTGGCCAGCCAGTCACCTTGCTACTGCTGTGTGCTATTTGATTGCTTTGTACCCTATTATTACACAGTGTGTGTTACCATGAGAGAAGCCCTGGCATTATCCTTAAATACATGACAGAAACCAAAAAATATATTTCCCTGTTGAGAGGAGAGACAGAAAAATCTCTTTCTTCAGTTTGTGTGTGTAACTCCGTCTCTTGTGGTCAGCCCATCACCCTGCTGCTGTGTGTCCCTTGACTGCACTGTACCGTACCCAGTGTGGGTTACCGTGTGAAGTCCTGAACAATTTTAGCAGTGAGGCCAGTGTCTGTGTTAACCGGGTAGGTACACTTATCCCAGGGACCGTTTTCAGGCACAACCCAGGCCATGTAAGGCGGCACAGAGTAGAAATATCAAAATAACAAGAACATAACAAGAGAAGGTAATAATAGTGAAAGGTTACAGTTGTTACATGTAAGCATTAATCACAGACAGAGGAGGGCTCTACCAGTGGATTAATGCCGCTAGGGGCATTAATCCACCGGTGGGTACTTGCATTTTAAGTGACTCTCCCTCGCTCCGGTGCTCTGACAGACTGTGGGGCTGCATGTGGGGCCAGCAGCAGGTGTGGAGGGGCTGTTGGCTTGCAGAGGTGCGGGACCAGGTGAGAGCGCTGTCTGGGGGCTGGATAGGACTGTGGACCACTTCCTCCGCTCGGTTGCTGAGGGGGACCTGTAGCTTCTCAGGCTGGTCTCGCACCAATGGCCAGTCACAGACATTATTTCTCTGGTGGTGAGACCAGCCTGGGACAGCTTGCTCACTGTGGTGCTCCGAATACTGTGATTGGTGTATCGGACAGACAGGTGGGCGTCGTCCGATATCTGGGGCATCAGACCTCCCAGGTAGTTTTTCCCGATCGGCTGTCTGCTATACCAGCAGTCTCGGTGCTGGGGTCCCGTGTGGTCCACTCTGTGAGGGTGTAGGTAGAGGGCGGGGGCATTGCTTGGGCAGCACTGTATGTACTCCTTGTACATAGCGACAACACAGTCCTTGCTGCCTGGGGTACTGTAGAGGACTCCCCTGAGACTCTGGTGGGTTGTGTCCCAGAGCTGGCCGTGGTTCTTGGTCTTCTCATTGAATGCGAGGGCCAGGTACTCGTGACCCTCGTCATCCACCTGCACTAGAAACTAGTTCTGCCACAGCTCCCTCTGCCCCTCTCGCCCCCTGTGAGCGAGCCCAAGCTGGATTTCAAACCATAGCCTTCACACAAGGCCATATGGTGTCTCAGGGCTCAATTTCTCGCTGGTCCTGATCTTGAGTAGATCGCTGGGACTGATGCTCGGGTGGTGGGTTCCCGTGTCTTGGCTAGCACGCCTGTAGTCTTTTAGGACTGCCACAAACACGTTGTTGGCTGAGACAAAGTCTCCATCTGTGATTATGTTGAGCACTCTTTTCATGTGGGGGCCACTGAGATAGCGCTGCAGTCCAGCGTGGAGTCCCACAAAGGAGCTCAGACTGTACTGCTCCTTCTGCACCGTTCTGACTGAGGCATAGAACTGTCTAAGGACTGCTGCAATCTCAGGTGGGCTGGCTGTGGTGAGGTCTGTGTCCTTCCCCGTGGCTCTGAGCCAGTCGGTGAAGACATTCCAGGCTCACGCGGTGCTTTTGTGGGTGTTGGCCTCCACCCTTCTTGTCTCCAGGGTGTTAAGCTCATCCTCTGTCAGCACTGCGTGGCGTGTGGGCTGTGTGATCTGCTCGCCCACCCAGGTGCCACTCCCTCTGCGCTGAACAGTATAGCTGCCGCTACCTGGGGTGCTGCCTCAACACTGTCTCTCTGTGCACATCGCAAGCTCTTTGTCGGCGTCTCCTCACATAGTGTTCTGGCCACTCAGCATGTCCTCGTCGAGGGCACCACCCTCCTGACCTGTGGCCATTTGGCTCTGTACAGTGCCATGCTGTGGGTTCGCGGTGAGCGTTAGGCGCTGCTGTGGTGTGCAGAGGTAGCCCGCTGTGCTGCCTGAGCTGGAGAGGTGAGTTCCCTCTCTCTACACACTGCTGTCTCCGCGTTGCGCTCTGGTGTGGATTTTCTGCACAGTGGATGAGGCTCTGGGGAGACCTCTGGACTAGTAGTCGCCTCCGTCATGTCTGTGTACCATGGTGGTGGCACACTTGCCATGCAGCGGCTGCTGATGTCAGTCGCGCTGGGGCCGTATATGGTTCGTCGACCCATCTGGCGATCCCTTTCACGCCACACAGACTGAAGGTGGCCACGAACCTGTCCATTGCTTGCCAGTCTATTTCGTCTCTCTTACTACGTGTGGTGTAATTGCCACTTACTCAGACTGCCTGGTTTTACCGTCGCTTCTCTCTGACGGTGCTATGTGTACTCATTGGTCACCACCTCAGTGTGTCTCACCGGCGCTGCGTGTGGCGAGAATAGGTGGTGACCTAGCGGGCTGTAACACTCTACTGCCGCAGTGGCCCGAGCTAGTACTAGCTGAGCAGGCGCTACCGCTGGGTTAATTACTGCTGGCAGCTGGTCAGCTGACAGTTTGCACCAATCGCTTAGGTCCATTTAGGTCCTGTGTCCAGAGCCATGTTACAAGGTGAGTTAGTAGCAAAGTCACAGAAGGCACTGTAGAGGGTGTCCAGTCTGGCCAGGGAGATGGAGGTGGCAATACCATAAACCGCATCCGCAAAGTCAAAACCTGGGAGAACCATTTTGGTGACCAACTCCTGTCAGACCTGGGGAGAAAGGCAGTCCTTATTTTAGTACAGGGCACTAAGATTAGGGCAGAGTTTGGCAAGGATGACATCAATGTGAGGTACAAAATAAAACAGTTCACACACCAAATACACAAGGCTTTATACTTATTGGTGCAATATCAGGATACCACAATCAATTACTCTATTTATCGCCACACTCGTTGGCTTTTTCAGGGTTGGGGCTGGATTGTAAGCACATATGTTAAATAGTGTCTAGAATTAATCAATGAAAAAAAGAGATGAAAATGCATTGAAACATGAACTTGTGCTCACATGAAGGAATGTGGCTGCAGCTAACCATTAACTCATTGAAAAACATCAAAACATTTATGCAAATGCTAAAATACATATGCAGTTAAAAGCTGTCAAAATGTGTCAAACAAGAAGCAAATGCTACCTTTTCCATCATTTATCTCTCTGAAATATTAAGTTCACCTATAAGTCAATTAAATTAATAATTCAGACCAGGAGAATGAGATCAAGACCATTAACTACATATTGTTATGGTATGTACTACGCTTATGTGCATTGTTTCTTGTTATGGTATGTGCTACACTTGTGTACACTGTTTTTTGTTATGGTATGTACTACCCTTGTGTACACTGTTTCTTGTTATGGTATGTACTACCATTCTGTATATTGTTTCTTGTTATGGTATTTACTACGCTTGTGTGCATTGTTTCTTGTTATGGTATGTACTACCGTTGTGTATATTGTTTCTTGTTATGGTATGTACTACTATTGTGTGCATTATTTCTTGTTATGGTATGTACTACCTTTGTGTATATTGTTTCTTGTTATGGTATGTACTATGCCTGTGTGCACTGTTTCTTGTTATGGTATGTACTACCCTTGTGTACATTGTTTCTTGTTATGGTATGTACTACTATTGTGTGTATTGTTTCTTGTTATGGTATGTACTACCTTTGTGTATATTGTTTCTTGTTATGGTTATGTACTATGCTTGTGTGAACTGTTTCTTGTTATGGTATGTACTACCCTTGTGTACACTGTTTCTTGTTATGGTATGTACTACCCTTGTGTGCACTGTTTCTTGTTATGGTATGTACTACCCTTGTGTATATTGTTTCTTGTTATGGTACTGTATGTACTACCCTTGTGTATATTGTTTCTTGTTATGGTATGTACTACCCTTGTGTGCACTATTTTTTGTTATGTACTACCATTGTGTATATTGTTTCTTGTTATGGTATGTACTATGCTTGTATGCATTGTTTCTTGTTAAGGTATGTACTACCCTTGTGTACACTGTTTCTTGTTTTGGCATGTACTACCCTTGTGTACATTGTTTCTTGTTATGGTATGTACTACCATTGTGTACATTGTTTCTTGTTATGGTATGTACTACCATTGTGTGCACTGTTTCTTGTTATGGTATGTACTACCCTTGTGTGCATCGTTTCTTATCGTATGTACTACCTTTGTGTATATTGTTTCTTGTTATGGTATGTACTACCATTGTGTACATTGTTTCTTGTTATGATATGTACTACACTTGTGTGCATTGTTTCTTGTTATGGTATGTACTACCCTTGTGTACATTGTTTCTTGTTATGGTATGTACTACCCTTGTGTACATTGTTTCTTGTTATGGTATGTACTACCATTGTGTGCACTGTTTCATGTTATGATATGTACTACACTTGTGTGCATTGTTTCTTGTTATGGTATGTACTACTCTTGTGTGCATTGTTTCTTGCTATGGTTTGTACTACCCTTGTGTACATTGTTTCTTGTTATGGTATGCACTACGCTTGTGTATGTTGTTTTTTGTTATGGCATGTACTACCCTTGTGTGCACTGTTTCTTGTTATGGTAGGTCTTTGAATTAGCACAACTAGTTAATTTCCCTATGAATTGTCTGGCATCTGTAAAATCTATATTGTTTTGCATTCTGTGTAATTAACTCTGGATCACCCTTGAAAAAAGGACTTTGGGTTCCAGTGGGTCTACCCAGTTAACAAAATTCAATAAATAAAATATATTGTGTTAGAAAATAATAAAAAAGATGGGTCTTATTCTCAGTTGAAAAACACTAGGACAAAGGAGTAATGATGATGACTTTGCATTGGTACTCAGCTGCTTGTGACCTCTTTGAGCCATGCTAAAATGGCGTTGCAAATCACTCCCTTTTTGATCATGAAGATCATTACAAGCACATGGAAAAGGAAACTAGGAGCCACCATACCAATATTCACATCACAAAATGGCCCTTGCATGTCTGCTCACACATCACAGCACCCACTTCCATTTACCACAGGGTTACGATTGTGTGAGTGGGCAGAACTACCAGCTTCACTGTCACGCAGGCAGACTGTTCTGGCTTGATCACCAAGTAATATGTGCAGCAAGGCAGGGGAACCCCAGGGTATTTTAAAACAGGGCAGTGGGGAGTCGGGGGATGCCAGAGCCCCCAGGGGTCTAGCAGTTGGACACTAGCAATTATGGTTATGGGGAAAAGGGGAGTGAGGAACCACCAGGCCACAAGAAACCCATGATTGGGGATGGAGGTGAGGGGACACTTCTCGTGCAGCATGTTGAGTACTCAATACTAGAAACACAGTTAAACTGAGCATCACGTATGACGTGTTCAATGCAGGTTACATTGGCACATTGTGCCTCATTTGTGGGTGCAAGTTCAGATGTTGGTCAGCACAATTCCCAATTGTTCCCACTAACATTTGGAACGGAGATTTGCACCATGCTTCACTCACAGGGGGATTCCTCTCACTGCCAGGCACACAGTAAAAGTAAAGTTAAAAGTATTTCTTAAGCACCTCCTCTGTCCACAGTCCTCTGTGTATGGTCGTTTTTGATTGCAACACACTAGTTTTGTGCACAAAATCCCCAATGTGTGCTGTCCTCAACTGCAACTGAGAATGGGGTACTATCAGTCTGAAAGTTTTCAGAAAATGCCCTCACTTTATGGGAACATTAATATTTCAGGACATGACAGAATATGCAAGCTGATCTCGCTTACTTGCAGAGTGCTATGTCAATTCTGAGTAGAATACTAGAAAAAAAAACCTTCAGCATGTGGTTCCAAGAAAAAAAAAACACTAGGTTTTAATATTCAGCAAGTCTCAAGAGAGACACAGCTAAGATATATGCACATAATAAATTAACCAGTCTGATACAAGTGTAATCACAAGTAGGTTGAAAGAGAAGCCTAAATAAACCATTTAGAACATCACTGTAACCCTTAGCATTCCTCATACTGAAGCTCTATATCCAAACAGCTGATAAACTGCAATAGAGTAAAAATGGAACATTGTAACTGAGTGATATGCTTTACTGAACTCACAGACAGCTTGATATATGTAGTCTGGGAAAATACCACTCACTGTGCCATAATACTCTAACTGCATTAGTTTTGGATTAATTCTGCTGGAATAAAACAAAGATGCTTGATTAAAAAAAAAAATCAAAGCATCACAATAGCAATATAAAAATGTAAATGTCTATGTGAGGCACATGCTTTCATTACCTACCGTGCAAATGACAAAAGGTAAATTAAATGCACAGTGGAGTCCTGGATGTTACTGTTGGCAACAGAACGTAGCAACTCTTAATTCCCCTCTAATGACTCTTCTACACAGATATTAAAATCCCAATAAATGTGAGAAAAAAAAAGAAATCAACAGTACTTCAGAACGCAATCAACATGTGCAGTATTTCAGCATGGCAATAGCAAAGCTACCCAATGAACTGGGGAAAGTAAACAAACTGAATTAAAAAAAAACCCGAACATGTCTATATTTAAAATATAAGCAACACACGGCTTGCACTTGGTATATTTATAAAGGCTGCGGTTTTGTATCTCTGCATTAGACAATGAACCAACCTTATGATTTCCTGGTACATTATATGTAAATCAAACCACTACTCTATAACCAGGCGCCCCACAACAGGGTGTGCTCTCACACAATACAACTTTCACTTCCTGAAGAAGCTACTGTGAAACCAGTAGAAGTCGGCTGGGCCCTGCTCTGCTCTCCCAGCTTGTGGTAACAGCGTGTATGAGGTTTGCGTATTTTGCACCTTTTGTGTTTAGAGCTGTATTATTAAACCGCAAACATTTAGACATACATCTTGTGTCACTGCCTTTATTTGAGTGGTGGGTAGTGCTGGCCTGTATTGAGATTTGAACATTATATGTAAACCCAGCTACTGTGGACAGTAGCTTTATCCGCTGACACCCCCTCTTGTATGTATATAATTAAAAAAATCAAAATAAGTAACTAAACAAAAACAATCAAACCCGTTTTAACTTTGTCTTTTTTTATTGAGTCAAAAATGAATCTTTTTTTAATGTTTAGTTTGTATTCACCTACTGCATAAAAGGAACTATTTTTTTATACCGGCTAGTATTAAACAATGCTACCGTTATCTATCCTTCAAGAAACTAGTTTGTGATGCTGTTGTGTTTGTATCTAAATGTTTTTATTGTACTTTGAAATGTCATCTCAAGAATAATGCATGAAATGTTTATCTATCTTTTTGTAAATCTGCCTAACACATAACATTTGAGTTTGAACCATTTGAACTACAATTATTTTTCAAGTCACATGTTCTTACCTTTTAAATATGAATATCAACACTTGGAGACAATTTACAATAATAATGTAAAGGTTGTTAACTTCCTTTAGAAAATGGGTAAAGTAAAAGTGGCCTCCTGATTGGTTGAAAGAGCCTGGCACCCGGGCTGTTATTTCTTTACAATACCCGATAAAAAACAAGTTCCAATTTGGGGTGTCCTATTACTAAAACTATCCTTGGGCACCCCGAATTTCGAAACTCGCCAGCTGCCATTTTTGCCCCGCTCACTTAGCGAGACCAAGTTCTATGGATACAGTCACTGGACAGTGTTAAAAAACATAACCTGCAACACTCATTTTTCTTTTCAGAAAGTTAAAACTTTCCTCACTGAGCTCGGTTGCGCTCCATGTCAACATTTAGCCAACTGTTTCAGTGAGCTGCAAACTCCCATGGCACCACATATCACAGCATAGGGGAAAAAACCTACCTGCCTTGCAGTATAGCTAATTAAGCAACATTTCCCCTGTTCTGACGAACGAGCCTTCTTTTAAGTTCTGTGCGTGTCTGACTGACCGAAGAACGAGACAAAAACCAAAACAACCTGAAAAAGCAGCTCTCATGTCTGTGAGCCAGTGCGTGAAGAAACAAAGCAAGTGCACAAGCCCAAGGGACACATACAAACATGGTAGCGCCCTCCTGTGGTGATTCCAGCAGCACAGTGATTATTTTACTATAAAATGTACCTTTTATTATTTTCTATTTATTTTTTGCATGTAACTATTATTTTATTTTTTCAAACAATTACACCTATAGCCCATTTTCTAAGCGTAATAATACCCTCCAGGGTGGGTATTATGGGATACAACGCACCTTCCAGGGGCTAAAAGGCCCTCCGCCTACGGCGTCAGGCCTCATTACGCCCCTGGGCAGTCCGTTATATCTCAATAACACCCACACTGTTGGGTATTATTACTTACTTAATATGTCTTCTCGTAGTCTTTTATTTCTGGTGCAGGTTACGGCTCAACAGTCAATCCATTCACAAAATAATGTCCTCTTACTCTATCAAAGTTTCGGCTATTTATTTTATCTCTCTACTATCTAGTCAACATTTCTGTAAACATCTTTCTTCAGGGCATACATTTAAAATATTTCGAGTGGTATTAATTATATGTCCTAAAAAAGTGGTTTGCTGAAATGGAGGCATTCTGTATAAGAAGGCAAATGATCAAATACACATCTGAAATTTTCGTACCGTGTTGATATTATTCTGTGAAAGTCATTTTTTAGCAGCAGTAGTGAACTGTAGCTCATTCCTTATGCAGCAATATCTTTTGTGACTGAAGGTGTTTTTGCACTGCCTTTTGTCTGTCAGCAAATCAAAAATATATACGCCAGTACACCATATGTTTAATTCTACATTATCACACTATTTAAAAGTTTAACAGTTTGCAAAGAATATGTAAATCATTTCCTCAGTACAGCTACAGGATTTATCAGATAACTTAACATTTCTGCTTTAGTGTAAGACGTAATTGTCTGGTATTTGTTAAAGTGATTTTCCAGTTTCCTGCAAAACAATAACAGTTGGGATTGGAAGAACTGCAACCACATGTCATTCCACAAAATGATACATTTCAGGACACTCCATTCAAAGGTTCCAGTCTAAAAATAGGGGTATAAAATCCTTGGAGCCCTACACACCAATGGTAGTCTACAGATGACTGAATCTGCACCCCTGCCAGACACTTACCATGAGGGAGGAGATACGGGCGGGTTCAGGGAACATCCAGGGGCAGATCTGTTTTAGATGCCAGGCATTCAGATGGAAGCCAGTGTCAGCTATTGAGTGTATCCCCTGATTCTCATGGAGCAGGGGACTGTGGGCTATGGGAGCCCTCTAAGAACGGTAGTGTCCTTTTCATAAATTACAAAACAAAAGAGTACAGTGAAGACCCCCAGCCTTGCATGCCAGCTAGGAGGGCTTGGAGCAAGGTGTGTGGGTTCAGTTTGGATCCTAGAGGACATAGGGCAGCCATGCAGAGGATGTCCATAACCTGCTCACCTGTACAGCATTCACAATCTCCATCGTTCCTCATCACTGAGAAACACATCCCCACCCCAACCAATCTCCTGTGTAGGAAGCCTGGACAGCATGGCATTGGGCATGGAGGTATACACGCTCATGTTTGTAGATGCTGCAGAGTGCTTGCATGTGAGGAGGGGGCACAACTGTAATTGATCTGAGATTCCCATGAGAACATTTTTATAAATTGCTCCCACTTTTCCTTTTTATGTTTGCTTGCACATGCACAAGAAACATTATGTGACAGCTTAGGAGAGAAGCGGGTTGGGGAGTCGCAGCAGTGTGGCATCCAACAGAAGCGGTGCATTTGGGGGCCTGGCCGTGGTGCACCAGTGGAGGCACAGTGTGCTGATGACACTGGCTTCCAGAAGGTGCACCAAGTTGTAACGTTTTCACCTCAGCAGTCACGGGCCGCCTCGTCATTGCAGTGTCAGCGATTCGCTGCAATGAGGGAGAGCGACCCGTCATTGCTGGGTGGAACATTGCTAGTGTGATATTGTTTGTGAACATGGCAGCGGCTTGCCGCCGTGTTCACAAACAATATCAAATGGTCCCCAGTGCCGAGAGGGTGCCCAATCCCCCTCGGCAGTATGTGCATCTCCCCACAGATGTGTGTTTTTACCAACGGGGGCCCCAATCCCCGTTGGCATCCATCCCCGGTGCTGACTTGCTGATGGGGAAGCCCAGTCCCTGTCAGCAGTATGGGTCCTCTCCCTGTTTAATGTGCCGACGGGGAAGCCCACTCCCAGTCGGCATCAGCACCCCCCCAAAGAGTTATGGGAGAATCCAAGGGGGTGCCCAATCCCCCTCGGCTCTTGCGCCTCCCCCACTTTTGTACCGACAGGGGTGCCCAATCCCCCGTCGGCTACATCCCCCCCAACAAAAATATTCAGGTGGCATGCTGGGAGCCCATCCCAGCGTACCCAATGCCCCTGCAAAGGAAAAACTCTCCCGCAATGTTTTTTTATTTTGGGCCCACCCACTGTGCAGTCTACCTCCCCACACCCCCCTCACCCCATACTTACCTCCGGAGTCCGGCATGACAATCTTCAGTGGACCGGGAACACATCTGCACTCTTCAAAGCTGACCATGAACTGAGGAAATGCCAGTAAGCTGAATAATGGGAGAAATAGGATTTTTTCAACTTTGTTGCATATCTCAGGCATGTTTTGGAATTTTGGCACCAAATTTTCAACATGGGATTTTTTGGGACTCCTCCTCATGAATTCAGTCACTGTCATGACGTTACACGGTCCCAAAAGGTGATTTCGTGGTCACTGTGCGGAATCACCTTTCGGGACCAATTAATGAAATGACAATGCCAGTGTTCATGAGGTGGGCTTTCAAAAAGTGTATGTTGCAAATTTGGTGGAAAAAATCCAAAATTACTGTTTTACGAGCGTGCATTGCGCATTTGCTACGCACGATCGTAAGTTTGTGAATTTGCAATATTTTCAGTCCAGATTTTCAATATTGCCATTTTTATGCACCTCCTTATGAACAGTACAGCTGTCATTTTTCACATCGAGGCAAAATGTGTTTTCGTACTTGCGGTGCAGAATAGCGTGGCCATTGTGGGAAATCTGTGTTCGGGACACATTATGAAAATGACAGTGACACTGTTCATTAGCAGAGGTCCTAAAATGCCAATGTCGAAAATTTGGTGACAAAAGTCTATAAAATGACTGTGTTACGAGCTTGCGTTGCGCAGCTTCCACGCACGCTCGTAACTTCGCACATTTGCAATATTTTCACTCCAGATTTGTAGCACTGCCATTTTTCCACACCACCTTATGAACAGTACAGCTGTCATTTTTTCATATCCTGGCCAAAACATGTGTTTGCACTTCCGGTGCAGAATAGAGCGGTCACTGTGGGAAATCAGTGTTCAGGACACATTACGAAACTCACTGTGACACTGTTCATTAGCAGAGGCCCTAAAATGCCTATGTTGAAAATTTGGTGATGAACGTCCATAAAATGACTGTGTTATGAGCATGCATTGCACAGTTTCCATGCATGCTCATAACTTCGCACATTTGTAGTATGTTCACTCCAGATTTTCAACATTGCCATTTTTCCGTCCCTCCTTATGAACAGTACAGCTGTCATTTTTGACATCCTGGCCAAAATATATTTCTGCATCTGCAGCACAGAGCAGCGTGGTCACTGTGGGAAATCGGTGTTGGGTGCACATTAAGAAAATCAGAGACACTGTTCATTAGCAGAGGCCCTAAAATGCCTATGTTGAAAATTTGGTGATGAAACTCCATAAAATGACTGTGTTACAAGTGTGCATTGCACATTTCCCAGTCATGCTCATAACTTTGCACATTTGTAATATGTTCACTCCAGCTTTTCAACATTGCCATTTTTCTGCACCTCCTTATGAACAGTACAGCTGTCATTTTTCACATCCTGGCCGAAATGTGTTTTTGTACTTCTGGCGCAGAATAGTGTGGTTGCTGTGGGAAATCAATGTTCAGGACACATCAAGAAAATCACACTGACACTGTTCATGAGCAGAGGTCCTACAATGCCAATTTTGAAACTTTGGTGACGAACGTCCATTAATAGACTGTGCAATGCACATGCATTGCACAGTTTCCACATACTGTATGCTCGGGCGTGCGAGCACTTTTTATATTCCCAGTATAGCTGTTCAACATTGCCATCTCTTCGCACCTCTCTGTGGATGGTACAGCTGTCATTCTTCACATCCTGCCCGATCTGTGTTTTTGTTCACGTGCCGCAGAATCGCACCGTCACTGTTGGAAATCAATGTTCGAGACACATAGACATGATCATAGTGCCTCTCTTCATAGGTAGGCTCACAAAAGGCCATGTTGAATATTTGTAGTATAAATACCAACAAACGCCGGAGGCATTACGGTTTCTAACCATAACGTCCTACCCTGCACAGACCGACAGGCATCGGGGTGTGCCTTTGCATTGCCGACTGTACTGCTCATGTCATCCCACCCCCACCTCCAGCCACTGACAGGCATCGAGGTGTACCTTGCACTCTTCAGCCCCAGACTTCACCTCATTCTCCTATGCTGCACCCATTTCAGCGTATGTCCTTATGGAATGCGGTGACTGTAAAGCCAAACACCCTAAGGCACACCTCAACACGTGTCGCTGTCTTCAGAATAGGGTGACATCACATGGCATGCCCGTCATGGCCAATGACCCAAACACTTACCCCAATGCCTGTCCATCTCCACAGGATAGAGGTGGGGTTGACGTGACCTTCAATACTTCACTGCCATTCCTAATCTGCATCTGTCTAACTCCTGCATGTCCACTGCTAATACCAGCAAGCAAACATTCAGGATTGATAAATGCTTGTTTCAGTTGAAGCCAGCTGGGCAAAGAGGAGGAATTGGGGCTAATGTTTCCTGCTGAACCTTTTAGGAAATGGGCGGTAGCACTTCTAATTTTCAAATATTTCTGGAAGTCCATTTGGGGTACCTGGAATTTGGCTCTCAGGTTTTTTTTGTTTTGTTTTTTTGACTCTGTATTTATCCATCTCACTGCCCCAACTCACCACTCAATCAGACTTCCTGTATTACTATGCGGTCCTTCTCCTCCCCGGAGTCTGCCCCTAGAGTACCTGGTGCCACATAGACCCTATGATGGCCGTATTACCCCCAGGGTGGGATGAGTAGAGACCCTAACTCCCCAATTCTTGATTTGTGGACCTGTACAGAGGAGTCTGCCCTGATGAACTGAAGGCGCACAGTGACGAGTCATCACCTAGGTGAGACAGGGGTGTTTTTCCCTTTTACTCATCCCTTGACATCGGCATGCAATGAGGGCCAATGAGCGAGGAGATGCGGTGAGACGCACCTCCTGCTCCACCCCTCTGCCGACGTTTGCCCCGTTCCCATGCTGCTACCTCCCTCTACCACACCTACCACCCGAGCTCTCCCAGGAGGTGGTATCGCGGCTGGAGCTTGCAGGTTGTCCACCCAGAGAAGGAGAGCAGCCGTTGGGTGCTCTATCCTTCTCTTCCCTGGCCGGCCCCCGGTGGTCCATACTCATTCCTGAACATGGGTCACCGGCGTGGTGTGAGCTAAGGCGTCCAGTGCCTCAGCCCTCAGCGCCACCGGGCCGGCGGGCTCTCAGGTTTTGAAAGGCGTCTTTCTGGTTTCTGCCTTTCACAAGCAGGTCCTGTACTGTCCAGATGCCCACTTTTGGCCATGATGGCTAGTGTAAAGATTTGTGTTCTACTTGAATTAGGGATTGTTCTGTATGAGGCATAGAGAGGGTATGGTTAGCTGTGACTTGTTCAGCTCCCCAAGAGCTTGCCATGCATGTAATGATCCTCTTATCATGGGAGTTTTTGGTTTTTTTTTTGCTTGCAGTGGTTCTTAGTGTACAACAGCACCCCCCAGAGGGGCATCCGCTATTATAGCCTCTTCCATCCATATCCACCAGGAGGCTTTTTGAGATGGAGCTCCAAACCATTGTAGTGTTTGGGCCCCCAAGCATGCCAGGTGATAACCCTGAAACCATGGCAGTCCTTCCCCCCACCCTCCAATGTACCTGTAGCTTGTTTCTACTGTATCTAGGAGGTTTGCCTCCCATAAAAAAAATCTCCTATCAATCTATTCATTTTGGAGACCCACATTGTGGGTATTGAAGGGGATATGGGATGCACAATGCAGGAGTCTGGTGACTGTGAGCATCTAGAATGTGGCTATATTGTCTGCCATGGAAAGCCCATCTGTCCAGTCTGAGTTTCAGTTTCGACAGTAATGAAGTAAGGTTGGTCAAGGCTCACTTTGTGGTGTCTGGAAGGATACGGATGCCCAGATATGTGATGCCCAGCAGCATCTGTTTCATTACCTTAGTGGTGAGTGGGGCACAGGTACAGGAGTGATGTGGGGGCATGATTTTTGTCTTGCTATGGTTACCTTCAGTTCTGAGACTGTACAGAACCAGTTCATGGCCAAAGGTGCTTTCTGGGGTCAGAGCCAGGAGGTCATCTGCAAAGAGCATGGTTTTATACTCTTGGTCACCTATATGAAGTCTTTGGTATGTCCCTGTGATGTCTCAGACCTATAGCCACAGGCTCTATGTCTAAGATGAAAAGAAGGAGTGAGAGGGGGTACCCCTGTCAGGTGACTTTCTGAAGGAGGAACAGGTCTGATAAAGTGGAGTTTATCAGGAATTGTTCTGTATACTGGGTCTTTTGGAGGGCTATTATGGAGACATCAGTGCTTGCTAGGTTATAAATGCGAGGACTGACCTACTCTCATCCACTCCCTGTGGGAGCCCAGCCCGGTCTGGACATCTGGCCACAGGATGGTTGGGGAAGGGTAGGGAGGCTCAGTACCAGTGTGTTTCATGGGTGAGCAGTACTTCTTAGTGACCCAGTGATAGTACATCAAAGCTTAACATAGCAAGGCTGGCCCATCAGTGCAGCAGTAGTGCTACCACTTGCGACACCGGTGATCCGAGTTCGGGTCTCAGCTCAGGTTGCTACCACTTGTGACACCGGTGGTCCGAGTTCGGGTCTCAGCTCAGGTTGCTACCACTTGTGACACCGGTGATCCAAGTTCGGGTCTCAGCTCAGGTTGCTACCACTTGTGACACCGGTGATCTGAGTTCGGGTCTCAGCTCAGGTTGCTACCACTTGTGACACTGGTGATCTGAGTTCCGGTCTCAGCTCAGGTTGCTACCACTTGTGACACCGGTGATCTGAGTTCGAGTCTCAGCTCAGGTTGCTACCACTTCAGACACCGTGATCTGAGTTCAGTCTCAGCTCAGGTTGCTACCACTTGAGACACCGTGATCTGAGTTCGGTCTCAGCTCAGGTTGCTACCACTTGTGACACTGGTGATCTGAGTTCGGTCTCAGCTCAGGTTGCTACCACTTGTGACACCGTGATCCGAGTTCGGTCTCAGCTCAGGTTGCTACCAGTTGTGACACCTGTGATCTGAGTTCGGGTCTCAGCTCAGGTTGCTACCACTTGTGACACCGGTGATCCGAGTTCGGGTCTCAGCTCAGGTTGCTACCACTTGTGACACCGGTGATCCGAGTTCGGGTCTCAGCTCAGGTTGCTACCACTTGTGACACCGGTGATCTGAGTTCCGGTCTCAGCTCAGGTTGCTACCACTTGTGACACCGGTGATCTGAGTTCCGGTCTCAGCTCAGGTTGCTACCACTTGTGACACCGGTGATCTGAGTTCAGGTCTCAGCTCAGGTTGCTACCACTTGTGACACCGGTGATCTGAGTTCGGTCTCAGCTCAGGTTGCTACCACTTGTGACACCGGTGATCTGAGTTCGGGTCTCAGCTCAGGTTGCTACCACTTGTGACACTGGTGATCTGAGTTCGGGTCTCAGCTCAGGTTGCTACCACTTGTGACACCGGTGATCCGAGTTCGGGTCTCAGCTCAGGTTGCTACCACTTGTGACACCTGTGATCTGAGTTTGGGTCTCAGCTCAGGTTGCTACCACTTGTGACACCGGTGATCCGAGTTCGGGTCTCAGCTCAGGTTGCTACCACTTGTGACACCGGTGATCCGAGTTCGGGTCTCAGCTCAGGTTGCTACCACTTGTGACACCGGTGATCTGAGTTCGGGTCTCAGCTCAGGTTGCTACCACTTGTGACACCGGTGATCTGAGTTTGGGTCTCAGCTCAGGTTGCTACCACTTGTGACACCGGTGATCTGAGTTCGAGTCTCAGCTCAGGTTGCTACCACTTGTGACACCGGTGATCTGAGTTCGGGTCTCAGCTCAGGTTGCTACCACTTGTGACACCGGTGATCCGAGTTCGGGTCTCAGCTCAGGTTGCTACCACTTATGACACAGGTGATCTGAGTTTGGGTCTCAGCTCAGGTTGCTACCACTTGTGACACCGGTGATCTGAGTTCGAGTCTCAGCTCAGGTTGCTACCACTTGTGACACCGGTGATCTGAGTTCGAATCTCAGCTCAGGTTGCTAGGGGCCAGCCGGGGGAGAGGGACTGAGCACCCCACGGGATGCTCTCCTCCTCTGGTGAGGGAGGATGCTTTCCCAGCTGCTGTAGTGCCACCTAGGTGACAACAGGTGGTAGTGCAGCTGGAGGCGTCAGGGGAGGGAAGGATGTTGGCCAGGATCTGGATGTGACAGCACTCCTATAGCATGCACGCACCCATTGATCCCCCATGCGCGCTGATATCATTGGGGCCATGAGAAACATGCAAAAATGGACCCCTGCGCTCAAGGACGAAGGACTACCCAGCAAGTACAATGGATTCTCCTGCCTCAGGCCCACTGTTTCAGCCTTCCGACACACACATGACAGTTCAAGGGTAAGCCCCTCCACCTCGTCCCCGCTTGGGGGAAATAACCAAGGCTCCATGGAGGAGGACTGGACATGCTGGCACAAGTAAGGGAGACAAAGCTGGCTTGCCTTGGCAGAGTCTGGAAGGAGTTCGAGTGCAGGGTGGACGAGGGGCATAAATAGAAAGTTAATAAAAAAAAAGCTTAACATAGCTGCCTGCAGGGTGACTTGTGAGATATGCTTGATAACATGTACGTGCATCAGACTTTAAGTCTCAAAAATGGATACTTAAGTGAAGTCACAACTGAGGGACCTTGTCAGCACAAATGTGACCCTTCCCCCCTGGGATGCCATGTCCGGGTTCACATTCCTTCGTGGTGACTGTACAGGGTCCACCTGATTGAGGGGATTGGGTTAGTTCTTTCTCCTGCAGTGGGGGAGGGGTCATCCCAGAACAAACAAGAAACAGCACAGTGCCTTCACCTAGAGAGAATGAGTGGGCCAAATGGTGTGTGCAGTACCATCCCCTGGGATGCAGTACATTCCACCACCATACACTGGATTGGACCACCCCCTGGGGACAAATAAGACCATTGATGCCTTCACAAGTATACACTCAGTGATGTTATACAAACTGGGCACACACAAAAAAGTAAGATTCAACAAATAACTGAGCTTTTATTTAAGAACACAGGCCTGGTAGCTGGAAGACAAGAAGGGGTCAGACATTTGCAAGTCACCTTGAGCACTCCCACCCTATAGCAATGTCCCCTGGGAGCCACTGTACTGTGGGTCACTATCACCCTCTCAGGTCCCATGCAGTTTTAGGAAGCACCCTCCCATCAAGGAGCACAAAAAGTTGAATTATATTACACAGTGTGCTATAAACTCTTCCACAAGTACCAGCAGTAAAACAACAATTTTAAGTATGTCACAATAACCACTGACTCTGGGTACCCAGGAATTACACTAGAGTCCTGGTGCAGGCCTGGAAGCTATGCTGCCTGGGTTCTTTCAGTGGAGCACTTAATGACAATTAGCAAGCTTGCAGTTTAGCCCCCAACAAGGCATAGTGTGCTAGCACAATTTAAAGAACATGAAATCCAAATGGAAAACGTTTGAAACCCAACTTGTAATTCAAATGCAGTAACTGTAATCCAAAATTGGAAAAGTACAAAAACCCCAGTGAGCAATGGCAGGACTAATGTGCTCTACGGATGATGCAGTTCAGTTGAGGCAGGGAACAGCACACAGCAATAGAGTGAGCAGCAGTCAGGAGCAGGGCCCAGTGGCCTGAGGTTGAAGCACTTCCAATTCCCTCAGCTGGCCAGAAGCAGCATAGCCCTGCTGGATCAGCTGTCAGTCATAGGAGCACTACACAGTAGCTTCTCAAGGAGCCCGGACCCCAGGAGCAACCCCCACCTTCTGACTCCCCACCAGATTGAGAGTACCCATGTAATCAGGACACACACCCTGTGGCTTCCTGTTTCCTGTTCCACCCCACTAGGTAAGGGCTAGCAGGACCCTTACCTGGCTCCGGAGCAACCTGGGTAGGATGCAGGTCTCTGTCTCCACTCAGTACAGCGCAGCAGCTTCAGTCTGCAGCTCACCGGCTCAAACTCTCAGCAATTTCTTCCCACAGGTGCTTGTATTACAGCCAGTCTCTGAACAATGTAAGCCCAGGAAAGTATCATAGTGAGCTTACTGAATGGACCCTAGTGAGGGCTAGCAGGATTTTTGGCCTGGTTAGGCCTCCCACTTGGTCTCTCCAGCTGCAAATGTGAACACCTCTGTGTCTCTGTCAGATTACCATGAGCCCCTTGAGAGCCCAGAAATGTCTTTCTCTCCATTCAGTGCCTCATTGGACAGGCAGGGCTGTCCATCATCCCTTCTGCTCTAGCCTGCCTTCTGACTGGCCTCCATAGCCTGCCAGACCATGTGGGAGGGTACTGATTGCATCATACTCCTGGAATTCTGTGCTTTGTGTTGCTGGGGCTTTCTAGATCTCTGATTGGTCAGGCATCAGGGTTAAGGGGCATGAAGATGGCTGCCTCAATGCTCATCTGGAGTCTTGTGCTCCAAAGTCTCCTAATTTAATTATTTTCTTTTGCCCTCTTTAATGTGCTGACTCCCTGGGTAGTTGCAGTTCCTCCTGGGATGCTGCTCGCTTAATCTCTTAGGGCTACGGATGCAGCAAATCTGGCGTTGGGGGTCCTGGCAATGCCCATGGAGCTGGGAGCACCGGGAGGAGCCCCTGCATTTGTGCCCCAACTCATGTCCTGTCAGTGGCAGGGTAGTTGCGCAGAAGGTGCCAAAGTAAAATTGCATCCCAGTGTCTCATGGCCCCTACTGCCAGGATTGGGGGCCATGGTCAAAATATCAAATCCACAGTCACCAAAGAAAGACGCAGGAGGCACCAAGAAAACTCCTCAGATAGTTGAGTGGAAGGCAGGCAGCAGCAGTAACATGGCTCCAGGAACTTCAGGAGGGTGGCAGTCAGTATTTGGGTAAACTGCCTGCCGTGGAGGGGGGTTACACAATGTAACAAAGGACCTTTGCCCTAACAATCAAGATGGCTGCCAGGCTAGGAGTGCTAAGCTCTTGAGTCAGTTACATATTTGTGTTTAAGCTGAATAGTTGACTGAATTTAATCATTTTAGTTGGTTTTGGTAGAGAACCTAAGCTAGATTTAAACTTAGTTTTGTTTTTTTTTTCTTTTATTTTGTCACGTGAGTGGGTTTGGTGTAAAAGGAGAATGTTAGTTTAGGGAGCCAAACGAGTCAGTGTCAAGAGTGTTAGTTTTTTTATTTTTTGGCTGAAGTCGAGTCCATAGTCAATTTAACATTGTACTCTATTTAAAATGAAGGACACTTACAATTCAGTGTCATCTGCTGTGTTATGGAACTGAGCAGAGCAGAACAGAGTTTCGACTCAGGAGCGAATGACTGTGAGCAGTGCAGAGCTTTGCTGTAAGACATTTTCCTTGGCTTTCATTGGCTTCTACGTTATAGAAAATATCTTTAAAAGAGAAGTTGCACTGGAGTGGAATGCTTTCTGCAGTGCTGTGCTGGAGAGTGGGAATATTTCTTAAGCAGTTATTCTGAGGATCTGGGCTCATCGCTGGTGAGCCAACTGCTTACTGTAACAGTTTGAATCCAACTTAATTTACAGGGCTGGAAGAGAATGGGGATTTACCCACTTGAACTCTGGGTTAGCATCCTGCATTAACCACGGCTGGTCCATGTTCAGCCCAAGAATTGGATCCCAATAGCTCTGGTGATACGACTCTGTAAACTTCCAGCCAGCTATATTGAACTGTGGTTGTCAGTTAAAGTTGTGAGTACTGAGGACACTTACAGACACTGCTCTGTCTAGGTTTTTTGATATTTTACTTTCCAATCATTTTTGGTCACAGTTTCTATTACTTAATGCATGCTGAGTAATATGGACTTGGACTGGCTCTGCAGTGAGAGAGCAGAGCTCCTACTTGCACTTTATGGTTCTGAGCTTGTAGTTCCTTGGTGAGAACAAGTATACGGTAGCTACAAATCTCTGAAAATCCAGCTTTAACTCAATTCAGCTTTCAGCCTATACCATCATTGGTGTTTCTGGCTGAACTTAATCTTTCTCATGAGCTAAGAACAGTGAAGTTGGAACTGGACTTTATTTGAATTTATGTTCTTATAATTTAAAACGGTACTGGGCTCTTGGCTTGGGTTCTCCTATCTTGTCATTGTTACTATGTTATTAGCATTATAATTTTAGCAGGGTGGTTTGGGGTGTACGTGTGGTCAGATTAGTTTGTATGTATGAAGTGTAGTTTTGTCATTTGTGTAAGTGTGCTTTGTGTGGGTATGTTTAGGATTCAGGTGAATGAGAGGTAGTGGGTGGGTTTCTTTTAGTTCTGGTGGGTCACTGTTGTTATTTATTTTTATAATGCATTTTTCTGAGCCTCTGGGTAGAGTCAGATACTCCCCATCCCAGATATATGCTGTGCACCCTTTTTGGGATGTTCCCCTACCTTCAGAAATTTGTGATCGATGCAGGGGGTTGGGGACTTCCAGGAGTAGTCACAGGAGGATTGGGATAAGTGAAGAGAGGAGGGTTGTGGAGGAGGCGATTGGGATAGTGCAGACCAGGAGACAGCCCAGGATTAGACGGGGATTGGAAAAAGGTGGTAGCTATTTGGCCCCATCCCTCGGGTATCCACCAGTCTGAGTGGACAGGTAGCTATGTGACCAGGCGCCAGTACTCATCCTCTTTTGGCAGTGCTTTGCAGTGCCAGGTTGATGAGGAATAAGACTGTGATTATTGGGGATTCTGTTTCTTGCTCCTTAGTCAACCTGGCATGCTTTATGGAGACCTAGATTGGTAATGATGCTGGTCCAGTCTTGGAGACGGTAGAGCCGGCTAGCTTTTCTGTAGTGTGCTGCCCAAGGAAGGATCACAAGGGGGAGGGATAACTATCTTGTTTAGAACTGAACTTGGAATGGTGGTGCACCCTGTCGTGGACATCTCAACCTTTGAGTGTGTGTCTGTTCATGGAGGTCCAGATGCTGGGTGCAGAGTCCTCCTCATTTGCCATCCACCTTGGTGTGAGGGGGACTTTCTCACCCGAGATTGTGGTGTTTCAATCCGATCAGCTGTTTGAGTCACTGAGGTTGATTATCCTCAGCGATTTCAATGCATGGGTCAGTGATGAGCTATCACATTTTGCACAGGAGTTCCTCCAGAGCACGTTAGCTCTGGGCCAAGCACAAGCAGTTGCTGCTGGAACCCACCAACATGGATATGCATTGGACTTGAGGTCGAGAACCTCAAGATCGACCTGATCAGTTGGTCAGATCATTGTACCATTAGTTTCAATTTCAGGTACTCCTCTGTAGCCCTCCGCCTTTGGAGGTAGTCAGATACTGCCCCTTGAAAGGGTTGAATCCTGAGGGTCTTTTGGTGGTACTTGACACCTCGGGTATATGGGCAATTTGCGCTATGAGTATGGGGGAAGCTGTCACCGTGGCCTTTGACCTGAAGGCTCCAGTCCGTGTCCATCCTTTGCATTCACAGTTTGGCTCGCCATGGTTTGATGATGAGCTAAGGTTGATGAAGGCTATGGGACAGAGGTTAGAAAGGCGTTGGAGGAGGTTCAGGGCTCAGGAGGACAAACTGCCTTTGATTACTCACTATGGTGAATATCAAAGGGCAATCTCTCGTAAGAAGGCAGAATTCCTGTCTAGAGATATTGCGGCCAGGAAAAATTGACCAGCTCAGCTTTTTTGGGCTATAAACAGGCTTTTATGCCTGGCCTGTTAGGAGCTCATGAAAACTGGGTCATTTTCAGAATGCGAGGAGTTCACTCATAATTTCTTGGACAGGGTGTCCTTAGTTAGAGCTGGGATCTCCTTTTCTGGACAGTTAATGTCCAGCAATGGGTGGATGGGATGTTGCAGTGGCTATAAGTGGTCATGGAGTTTGTTTCAGCCAGTGAGGATGGAGGAGGTTATTAGGGTAATCTCAGATTGCAACCTACCTACTGTGAACTGGACCCAGTCCCAATACGGCTCCTAGTGGGCTGTGCGGAGCAGCTGTGTCCAATATTCTCTGGGATTGTTGGACATTCCTTGTTGGGCGGGTCTTTCCAGCTGAATTATAAAGTGCACTGGTAAGACCGCTTTTGAAAAAAATTATTTTGAACCCAGATGTCCTAGCAAATTACAGACCTGTTTCTAACCTGCTGTTTTTAGGTAAAGTTATTGAGAAGGTGGTTATGTTGCAGCTTAAGGCTCACCTTGAGACATTTGATATTTATGAGTATCTCCAGTTGGGGTTTTGACCGAGATTCAACACTAAAACCTCTTTGTTCAGGGTGCAAAATGATCTGCTCATGGCAAGGGATAGAGGAGAGAGATCAGTTCTTGTATTCCTAGATCTCTCCATGGCGTTTGACACCATTGATGATGGGCTGCTTCTGGACCATCTCAGGGAGTATGTGGGACTCACAGCACAATTTTGAGTTGGTTTGAGTCCTTCCTTCAGGACAGGTCTCAAAGAGTGGTAATGGGTAATTTCTCATCACGCCCAAGGGACTGGCATTGGGGGGTACTCCAGGGATCGGTCATTTCGTGCATGCTGTTTTTGGTGTGCGTATTACTCCTGGGCAAGATCATCAGTCAGTATGGAGCTGGGTTTCACTGCTATGCAGATGATACTCAGTTCTGTCTGTATTTTGCACCCCAGGACCGGGGAGATTGGTGGATGTGCTGAACAAATGTTTGACCGAGATCCAAGGCTGGATGTCCTCATGCTGGCTGAGACTGAATCCTGAAAAAACGGAAGTACTGCTGCTTGAACCAGGTATGAAAGGTGGATAGATAGTGTCTGAGCATTTATCTAACCTCTATCTCGGTACCTCTTGTTCTGACACTGTCCAACAAGTGAAGAATCTAGGCTTCATTCTGGATGAAGGGTTGGCTCAGGTGTCGGTTTTCATTCGAAGTGGTTTCTGCCATCTTATTAATATTAGCTGGATTCACTCCCTTGCTCCCCTGATGATCAGCCTTCCCTAGTGCATTTTTATTTTATTTTATTTAGTTTTTGTTGACTGGGTAAGTGCACTAGACAAATCGTGCCTATTTTCAGGCACGACCCGGGGGAGGGGGATACAGATGAATGTCAACTGTTCTTGAACCAGATTAAGCTGTTAGTGGTATTTTTAGTGAATGAGGGTAATTTGGCCAGGACATTGGGGAAATTCCCCATCTCTTTTCGATAAGTGCCATGGGATCTTTAACATCCACCTGAACTACCACCAATCCAGGCAGATGGGACCTCGGTTTAAAGTCTCATCCAAAAGACGGCACCTCAGAAGTGCAGCACCCCTCTCATGCGACACTACAGTGTCAGTATTGGGATATTAACCCAAGTGCCAGATGTGGGAACTGAACCCACAGCCCTCTGATCCCCCAGCCTCAGAGGCAAGTGTGCTACCTGCTGAGCCACTGACACTGCATGCATTCATGATGTCTCATCACAACTACTGCAATGCCCTGCACCTTGGTGTGAATGGAGGTGCACTGTGACGCCTGCAGCTTGAGCAGAACACGGCTGTGAGATTGTTGACAGGCCTCTCCAGGTGAAGCCATATCACCCCTGTGCTGACTATGCCTTGGGGTGCCCTTGGGGTGGCTGTCAGGGTTGTGGCAGGTGTGTCTGCTTGGCTGCATGGGCCTGGCTGTGGCCTGCCCCGGTCTGGTTGTGCAGGAAGGGGAGCATGGCCTGCTGCCTTCGGGGGCCCCTTGGTGGCCCATTATCCCTCATTGCCACCCCCAGTTGCCTCCTGTCTGTGCCACTGTTGTGTACTTGGGTGAGGGTCAGGGTGCTTGTGTGTGTCCTGCTGGAGGTGGCCTCTTGTGACCTGCCGCTCTGCTTCCCTGGCTCTGTCTGTGGGACTCCTCTCTGTGCCGTGCCCCTCCTCAGTTGCTCTGGTGCTCTGCTCCCATGGTTGCCCTGGGGCTTCTGTGTCTGCTCATGGTGCACCTGTGGTTGCACCATGGTGCACCTGTGGTTGTGCTACGGTGCATCCATGGTTGCACCATGGCACATCCACAGTTGCGCAATGGTACAATTGTGCCATATTCAGCCATGTTGCGCTGGCACAGTGCGGCCAGCGCAACCTCCGAATATGGCTCTTGTTGCGCCATGGTGCATCGGTTTTGCGCAGTGCCAGACTTGCACCGGCCTTTGTCGCATTTCTGAATATCTGGCCCAGAAAGCATAAAATTCCAGAACAGAAATGACAAGTTTTATTTACTAATGAAGAACTAAGAGGCAATTATAGTTGTGGAAGATGTGTCCGCTGTAATATTACTTACAAGATTAAAAAAATCAGAAATATTAGCAGAAATGAGGACTTCATAATTAAGGAGTTTATAAATTATCAAACTGAGGGAGTAATATATGGGATTAAATGGCCATGTGACCATATGTATATTGGAAAAACAAAGACAGTCCTCAAACAGAGAGTGGGGGAACATAAGGGATACATCAGAAATAAGGACATTACTGCACTTAATGCAAAGCACTTTATGGAACGTGGGCATCAATTACCATCTTTAAGATATTTTGGCATGGAAAGTGTTCACAGAGATAACAGAGGGGTGAATTGCAATAATAAATTATTATTAAGAGAAGTGATGTTTATTAATTATTTCCAAACAAACAACCCAAAGTTTGGCTTAAATGAATGTGTTGAACAGGAACCAATTTTATAAAACATATGAATCAACGGCAGTAAATAAGAACGGCTTCACCCTGTAATTGGTTCCTTTAGTGTGTCACCACGGAGGAGTGACACCACTAGAAAAGTCCCTGTATAAAAGTTAGAGCTTGAGGTTAAATAAGTAAAAAACTTGTAATATAAGTAGAAACTTTGCGACGTAGAAATCAGTAACACTTTTGACACCCAGAGGTACTATTCTAGGTGCTGTCAGTGGGCTGGTCTGGTGCACGTAAGGCATCAGGTGTGTTTATGAGACGCTTATGCGCATGTGCCAGATTCAGGGTGGAGCTTCCACAATAAAACACAAGCAGTAGGCTCCGCATGTTACTTTCACCTAGGATGTGACACGGGGAACACTAAGTAACTAGAAAACCTCAAGAATTTAAATTAGAATTTGCACTGAGGGAATGATAGCCCCACCATCTCCTCTGCCCCATCAATTGGTATGTTTAAAACTAGGCTCCAGGACTATCTCACTACCAACAGCTCCTGTGACTGCCCAACTTAACCTTGTTTCTCCACTTCCCTGCCTGCTGTAGTGGTCCCCCCCTCCCCTCCTCACTGGATTCTACCCTCACATCTTGGTATACCCAATGCTGCACTTTTCACCCTCTCCCACCCTTCCTATATTCCTTCCCCTCCCTCTTCCCTCTCTATGACTCTGGCACTTCTTATCTGTTGTCTGTTTTCTCTGACAAATGCCGCTGGCTGCCTTGCTTACAATGCTACCCCTTGAATTGTATTAATCTGTACTTTGTTTGCGATGTCCGCATTATTGTAATGTCTGTCTTGATGTTCCTCATAATTTGTATTTCTCTGACGTGGAACCTTTGTAAAAGAGCAGAGGCTCAAAGGTATTTGTAATCCTAGACTTGATAAATAAATAAAATAAATAAAATAAATGGAGATTCTTTATTCTAATTGCAGTACTTTGAAGGCTGAATGCTCCAGAATAGATAACGAGCAAGAAAAGGAAATAAGAAGGTTAGCATTTTGTTATGCGGTATGGGATTTAATATATTTGAACACTGATATTTGTGGTCTAGAGATTATAAGCACTACATGAAAAGAAACAACAAGTACAAGAACAGTGTAGCTTCTATTTTGTTTATCACATTACAGCTTGTTAAGAAAACTGCTGGATGCAAGGCATGAGAGACTTTATGAAATGTTATCTGGTAGAAGGTCAGCATTTTTGCACTATATAACAAAGTAGTAGTTGATTTTAGGGAGTTGTGTTAACTTATGTGTTTGTATACTAGTGGTCCAAGGTGGGAGTCAAACCTGGATACCAGAGGTATAACAGTAAATTGAAGAGAAATTAAAGCAGCAAAAAGAATTTAGATGTAAGGGGCAGTAATAACTATATTTCTCTTGATTAATTATTGTTTGTGAAGGAATTTGAAGGGACTGAAATGTTTGTAATATAAATTTCAAAAAAATGTTTTTAACCAGACAAACCAGTTTCCTGATGAAGGATTATCCTGAAACATAGAGGTATAAATATTGAACTGGATGTTATACATTAAATGTATCAAAGAACATACTGAATTATTGATTTTTGGGGGGTGAGTGGGCTGATAATCCAGTATTACCTTTCTGATCATTATGGCACCCAGAATGAACACAGATTCAATTTCATTCATAAGACTGATGTTATAGTCTGTACCATTGGCTGGTGGTCTATAGTATGTGTCCATTAAGAGTTTTGGTCTGTTTTTGAACATCATTTGGACCCATATACTTTCGATATTTTCACTGGTTGTATTAATAACATCAAATTGAGAGCATCAGATGTTAGATTCAGTGTAAATACATACTCCGCAACCCCTCCCCTGTTCTCTATTCTTATGAAAAAGATTATAACCAGTGATTTCAGCAGACCAGGTGCAAGTTGGTTCCCACCATGTCTCCATGACAGCAGCAATGTCAGCGCTATCATGGTGTAAAAGGATTTCTAATTCAGACATTGTGATTAAATTCAAACTCCTCACATTTGCCAGTAAGATTTTACATATTTTTGTTTTTTTATCAGACATGGAATCAGTTGATTTACTCCTGGCTTGTGGCAACCATGGCTCTGCACCAAACACAGCATGCATCTGGAAGGTGTGTCACACACAATGGCCATGCGGCAATAGAAACATGGACAGTGGTCCCTGGTAGCTAGTGCCCCCCCAAGTCCTGATTCTAGTCTTATCACTATAATCATGTGATTGGTGGTCTAGTGGACCCCCTCCCTATCCCCAATCTGCCCATATAATTTAAATATATCCTTCCCTGGTGGTCTAGTGGACCCCCAGCCAGCAGGCAGTGCCCCACCACCTGGCTCCCCCCATCCCATCCCTGAGCCAGCAACCAACACAACCCTCCACTCTCCACCACAGTCAGATGCTGACTGAGCTGTGAAGGAGTGCGTACCGTATACACTATGTGATCACTGTATCAATAAGTCAATCAAAGCAGGAAATTTTGTAACATCAGTAATGATATGACATGCAAAGGCGAAACACCCAATTGAGTAGGGCAGGGCAAGGGATGGCGTGGTTGGTATAGACAGTAGTGGAGATGGTGGTGGTGGTGACCATAATGACAATGAACTGAAACAGGAACTGACCTTAAATCACTTGCAGTCCTCCCAGATAAACATAGATTGTTTTCTTCCGATGCCATCAATTACTGCAAAATGCCAAAGTAGTATTCCACCTGAAAAAGGTGTGAAAAGTACAATCCCCAAAAAATTAGAACTATTTTGTGATACTCATCAATTAACCTTAAAAGAAAGTGTTGCAAGGACATAAAAATTTACCTGCAAGCATCCAACATGCCAGCTGTTAATTAGAGTCATTGCAGAGCCGTTGGCCAGTTGTCAACTCTCTTTTGCTTTTAGTGCCCAAAAAGGTTCCTTCAAGTTCATGAACTGGATAGAACCATGGTACACTGTTCCCTGTTGAACATACAGTATGCACCACTTATATTGGCTCCATTTTTACTGGATGTCCATTTCTAATGGATGTTTTACATATTCCAAATGCCAGTTGCTGTATTTTCAGTGTCAAAAATGTCAGTTAAAGCGGACCTTTAATTCCGAGAGTAATGGCCGGCGGTGTCTTAAATCTAGCTTTGACAATGCCTAATTAACACTTATTTACCTCCTCATCAATGTTCACAATGATGTTTAGCTGTCCTTCTGCCTTTATCCGGTTGACTGCTCCGCATTACACCGAAGTGGATGATATCGCATGTCGCGGAAGCTAGATTCTGCAGAGGGGGAAGGTGGGCAGCGGTCTGAGGAAAGCCGCACCACCAGGGTTTTTCAAGCCCGATCAGGAGCTCTAAAATTCTTCAGGACAGACTGAATTCTGCAGAGGGGAAAGGAGGGCAGCGGCGGTCTGGGGAAAAGCCATTCCGCCATGGTGTTCAAACCCGATAAGGGACTTTGAAAATGTATTTACACAGTATACCTCTTCATCTTTGCTCTTGAAGTTGGGGACGGAGTGGCAGCTCAGTAGATCAGAACATAAATGAGCAATAGATAAGTACAGGATGACCTCGATCAGCATTTACATTTTTTGTTTGATTCTCTTACTCGCTTACTGCAAAACAGAGTCTTAAAAGAGCTGAACTCAATGAAATCACTACCGTTCCGAGTACCGCTCATTGTGAATTTTTTTTTTAAGCCTAACTGATGTACTGGATGCCGCTTGTAATAGACAGATTGCTTATTGTCAGATCAGTCCGTTACAGGCGGTGCATACTGTATTTCTCAAAAAAGGCTGTTCCACAGTTGTATGACTTGGTGTGTACTGCAGTCATTAAGTAGTTGAAACTTTCTGAGGTGAAGCAGATTCACATAACCACATATATATGGACCAGCAACCAACCAAACAAATGACTACATGACTGTTACAGCTCACTGGGCAAGTTTTCAGTCAGACAGTAATAATCCCTGCTCTACCATAAGCAGTAGGAAGCAGACTGCATTATGTGTCACCACTTTTGAGGAAAACCACACTGCTGTGAATATTTTGCAGGAGCTGCAAAATCAATTCCAAAAATGGCTTGCTCCATATTCCTTATCTCCAGGGTTCATAGTGTCAGATAATGGTGCCAACACCAACAAAACTGTGAGACATGGCAACTAACAACACATACCTTGTTTTGGTATTTTTTAAATCTTCTCATCCACAGTTTCTTAAATGGAACCTGCAATGTTGAAAACCTTTTAGTTCTTGCTAGAAAAATATGTGGGCATTTCAGCTACTCTGTAAAAGCACAAAAAATCCTGAAAGGGTTGCAGAGGTCAAATAATTTACCATTGTATACATTAAAGCAGGAAGTTCCAGGATTTCTATGGAAGACTGACAGTCAGTCTCCTGACTTACAATTGCCCAACACTATTTGGCTGACAATCACTTGTCTGACATTAGAAATCTGCCCACGGTGAAGGTGATTATAATTAAGTATGGGGGTGTCAGGGGCAAAGTCCCCCAAAACATAAAATCACCTCTGCAGTGGACAAATTTCTATTGTTGGGCAAGTGACTGTTGGCCAAATTGTGTCAGTCTATTGTAAGTCTGGTGAGTGACTGTCAATATTGTGTAGTAGACCCGAAATTCCAACCTGGTAGAATTCAACATTTTACGTGTTGGAAAGGCTTCTTGAACAGAAAAAAGCAGTACATGACTATACCATGCAGAATCAAATAGGTAAAGTAGACATCATGCTCAGTTCCAGCAGCTGGACTCTACTTGAATCTTTGGTCTCCTTTTTGGAGCCATTTGAGGCTGCCACATATGATGACAAAACAACTCTGAGTCAAATTCTTCCTCAAATAAGATTTCTTCACATTTTCCTTGATGACATAAAGAAAGACTTTCAGTTCAAAAGAAGACATCTCCGCTGGTGTGCTGGCAGATGACTTGAGTCTCAGGCTGTTGATTGATCAGAGAATAAATGCCATGCTTAAGAATAATGCCAATGTGTTGGCTACGTTGCTAGATCCCTGCTTTAAGTGGAACATTGAAGCCATCCTTCTGCAGGGGAAGACATTGAATATTGAAGAGATCTGCTAATCAAATGTGACATTGCCCCACTAACACCATTAACTGATGTACAGCAGTCAAACCCTACCGAATCATGAGAGTGTGCCTCTGGTGCAGGCAATAACACATCTATCAATTCTTCACAATCATCAGTGTCATCAGTGATGGCAAAGGACATCTACAGCAACTTCTCGGGCATCGGATGTTCAGAATCACAAGGCAAATCACTTCTAAGTCACCTGCCACAACATGGACTAGTATCCTCTAAAGAAAGTATAACTGGTTCATCTGCCAGGCCAGTAGCCCTCTCACACAGCACAATGATCCTGGAGTATTTTGCAGATCATACTGTGATTAGTTTCAAGGAAGATCCATTACTCTGTTGGAGGCAAAAGAGAACAAAATGGCCAGATCTAACAACTCTTGCAGTAATGTACCTCAGCTGTCCAACTTCAAGCATATATATTCAGAACATATATTTAGTGCAGCTGGAGGAATAGTCACTGACCTCAGAAATACAAAATCACACATACCCCCATGATGCTGTATATGCAAATCACCACAAAATGTCATGCTGGTTCAACTTTAAGCAAGAATGTATGGTGCCGAAAGGCCTCTCACACCGTCTGTAAAGGGTGACCACAGAACACTGCTAAGTCCTGCAAATGTGGAATGGCTTATTTTTCACAGAAAGAAATCTAACAATTTCCCAACTATCCCAAACACTGAATTATGTGATTCTGACCCTGAACATGAACAACAGCCTGCAAACAGTGATACTGAATATGATGACTAGGCTGTGTATGAAACAAACAGAACCATCACCACTGCCACCATGCCAGCCACATGTGCCACAGTACTCTTACTTTTCTTTTGTCAATCATTAGTTTTATGTTATGTAAATCTGATGCCCATCATAGGTGTAATTTCTGGAAACAGCAGTAGCCTTACTCAGAGCAGCTGCACCTCTGGTACCTACTTCATGAATGCCTGCCATGGGTGTAATTTTTGGAAACAGCAGCAGGCTCACTCACAGCAGCCGCACCTCTTGTACCCACCTTAGCAGTGCCCACCATGACTATAATTGTTGGAAACAGCAGCAGGTTCACAAAGAGCTGCTGCACCTCTTGTAAGTGCCTCAGCAATGCCCAACATGGGTATAATATTTGGACAAAGCAGCAGGCTCATTAAGAGTAGCTGTGCCATCCTGCCAGCCTGAGCCATGCCTGCTATGGGTATCATTTTTGGAAATGGCAGTAGGCTCACTAAAAGCAGCTGTGCCTCTCGTACCTGCCTCAGCAATGCCCCCCATGAGTATAACAGCGCAGGCACCTAACAGTATAATACTCCAAAGAAAACAGTTTTTCAAATTATTTTTGTTATGGTCAGGGTTGGGTAATTGGGTATTAGAAAGGGTCAGGCAGTAACTACCTGACCCTACCCAACTACTCAATTTTCAATCAGGTACTTTTAGGGTACTTTAGAGGTACCCACAGGTAGTCTTGAGTGTTGGATATTTTAGTACCCACCCATCCCTAAGTGAGAGTAAATTCATTTTATTTATTTATTTAAAAAGTGGTAACTGGGAAAGGCACACTGAGCCAAGGGTCATTTCCAGATGTGACCATGGGAGGGGGAGGGAGTACAGGTAGAATAAAAAATATAAAACATCAAGATGGCGTATACATAGCAAACATTGCAGGTATACAGTAGGAGCAAATGTGGAATCAAGTAAATTAACAACAGCATAGAATAATGCAAAGCCATGGTCAAATGTGCATTCATTTGGCCTTTTTTACCCTAAGAAGCAATACACAACAGGGTTACCCACTGTCCCTTCTGCTGTTCACAATCTGCCTTGAGGTCCATCAAGATCTGACTATGACAGGTATAATGGCAGGGGGATCAAAAAGTGTCATTATATATGAATGACTCAATGTTCTTCATTAACAGAACAGAAAAATCAGTCCCGCAACTGGTCACTCTCTTACTACACACTGAGTACCTGCAACTGCCATCCCTAAGCTACCCTTGACTCCCCCACCCTTGCCATCCTATAATTCACCCTCCCCTTCATAGGCAACTCTCCCACTTCCCTCGACCTCTGCCCCCCAAATTTCTAACGCCACTGTTCTTCACATTACCATCCTTGCTGCTCCCTTCCCACCACCTCTTCTACTGCTCCTCCCCCCGTACCTTCCCTCCATCTGACTACCTATCCAGACAGTGTCAACATTTGACTGCTGTGTTTTATTCTTATGTATGCACACTTATGTATTCCTTATTGTTCATTGTACTGAAGTTCATGGTATATACAACATATGAATTCTTGTATTGTACATGGAATTCTTTAACCCCTGACATATTATATTCTATGCTCCTTGTCGTCTATGGATGTCCAATTGTACCCACTTATTGTATTGTATTGTAGTGTCATGGTGTGGAACCTTTGTAAACAAACTTTTAGCAGAAAGATTGTAATTCTGAGACAAATACTAAATAAATAAATTTGGCAGTGTATCAGGATACAAACTCCATTTCTCCATGTCTGAGGCTGTAAAAATGAATGGACACAGTACTTTGAGGTTTCAGGAGACATTTCCTTTTAAATGAGCACTAAACAACAGAATAAAGTATTCAGGAATGCAAATAACAAACCTTCAGAGGCTATTTGGTATTAACGCTGAAGAATTATGGGAGGTGGGCACAAGTAGACTTGACGAGGTGGACCCTTATACCACTGCCCCTGCTGGGGAGAGTGGGCACCATTAAAATGAATCTGCTGCCAAGATTTCTCTTTCAGTTTCATACCCTGCCAATGGGTGTACTGTTTTCATTTTGGAACAAAATTATCAAAGGAATACAAAAGTTTGTATGGGGAAATAAATGTCCTAGAGTAGCCTGACCAATCTTGAACCTACCTAGGGATGAGGGGAGATTAGCTCACCCAGATCACAGACTGTATTATTTGGCAGCATAAATGTCGGCAGTCTGCATATGGGTAAAACAAAGAAGAGACTCAGGAAGGTGTGACATAGAAAATGCAGATGCAAAAGGGCAACCACTGTTCACACTGGCATTGGCCCCAATATCAACATAATATAAAAGGAACATAAAAAAACAGATGGGTGAAACACAGTCCTGGACTTTTACAAAAAGCAAGGAAATTAACCAGCACCAAGGATGAAGTGGGCCCAGTGTCTCTGATTAGATATGATCTGGAGTTCATGCCACCCAAGCTGGATGCAGGATACACA
Organism: Neoceratodus forsteri; assembly: GCA_016271365.2. Lineage (NCBI taxonomy): Eukaryota > Metazoa > Chordata > Ceratodontiformes > Ceratodontidae > Neoceratodus > Neoceratodus forsteri. The sequence goes on along the minus strand of JADMNL010000023.1, from coordinate 199,823,382 downwards.
GGATGGGAAAGAGCTAGAGTGACAAGATTTGCCCAGTTTTTAGAGCAAGACACATGCATTACATTTAAAACGTCTAAAAAGAAATTTGTACGGGGAGTAACACAGAATTCTATAGATACATTCATGTCGGACACTATATTAATACACCAAGCAATAAGACGAAAATAACTAGACTATATGTATTGGTTGGTCATGCTGAAAGGACCCCAGAGATACATCTCAGGAATCTACCAATTGTTACAGAAAGCAAAGTGGGTGACACTGATTGAGGTAAGAGAAGCATGGGAGAGGGAGGCAAACTGTGCATTTCAGGATGAGGGCTGGGTTAGGAGGTTACAGAGGGGATGGAAGGTGTCATCAACTCCATTATGGAGGGAATTCTTTTAGAAGGTGCTCACCAGATTTTTTTAGAACACCAACCGTTACGAAGCACTATAAGACCACAAACACAGCTCAATGTTAGAGGCATGTGGGGAAAAGGGCACTCACTGGCAAATTTTCTGGGGATGTTTTTAAGTTAAAAGCATTCTGGGAACAGGTGCAAGATGCAACCAAGCAAATGTTTGGAGAGCAGATCCCTGTAGTATTCATACTGCAATTCCCAAAGGTGGCAAAGCTGAAGGGAGATAAGTGGGAAATCCCGCTGACGTTAATAGCCGCAGCTCTAAAATTAATCACAGCACACTGGCTGCAACCAGAAGCACCAACACCAGCAGAATGGTGTAACTGAATACAGAAGGCACAATAAATTATGTTACTGATGGCTAAACTCAGACCAGGAGTGGAGAAACATACAGAGAGATGGAGGGGATGGACACAATGGCACACTAATAAAGAGAACGCAATGCGAGAGGTAGTAGCAGATGACCTCTAATGATTTCTACATAGAGTTAGGTTGGGTTACCTCATAGGGTCCAACAGAAACAGATATAATAGATAAACATTGAATGATATGAACAAAGGGGGAGCACCTAAAATAGAAAGGATACCAAACTACACACAGGGAGTGCCTAGATTCACGATACATTTGTCCAAGACCTAGGGAGACAATTGGAGAAAGCATGGTGCACAAACTAAAACTGTAGAAAGTACATACATAACTGCAATTCATTTAAAAGGTTGTTATTATTGTATTGGATAAAATGTTAATGTTATAAATGCGTTATGTAAGATCTGCTGCTTACAGCGGACATAGATTCTAATTGGAGAGACTCCATTTCTTTTTATTGTCAATTTTTGATACTGAAGCACAAATAGACCAACATCTAGGGGTGCTTAGCTACTAGGAGGGGTTTTGTTTTAATATCTCCCCTCTTTGATCTGAGAGGCAACTATGGACTTGCAGAAATGTATGTATGACAACAATGTAATATTTATGACCTGCAACATATACATAGAAGGAACCATCCTTCTATGGTGATATACAGATTATAACAACTGGATGTAACAGATGTGTTTAATTATATGGTCTCTCTCTGTATGTTATGAAAAATAACTTTAAATAAAACAGAGTTTAAAAAAATTATAATGGTATTTTGTTGTATTGTGGTTTGTTAGTTTATTAATGGAACCTGTTTTTAAATGACCTTTTAATATGTATTGTAATGCACTTCAGGACTTAGCATTTAGCAGTAAACTGTGCATTGTGATACTATATTTTTAACTGAGCTGTACAAAATGGTATCAGGCAGACACAGAGGTCTCCTTGATAGCTCCTTGATAAAGTGTGGTGGGTATGCATGAAATGTTAGGCTTTTTTTAGCTGCTTTTTGGGTGTGTTTCTTTATGTGAGTACTGCTTTTTGCACATGCACTTACAAAAAGGTTTTGCACACTGTTATACATGCATAGCATTTTTTATCATTATTATGGGGGCAGTAGGCGGAGCCTGCAGGCGTTTTGCATGTACAAAAGGAGTGATGTCTTGTTTTCTGTCTGTGGAACTGACTGAAGGTGTAAATAGTCTCCTCTGCCTTACCCTCCTCTAAAAAATGTTTTCCGCCCTCAAATAAATACACTTTCATGTTAGTCAATGGTTACAGTGCACTATTTTCATTCTTAAGTGGGAGGTACACGAACTGGAACCTAAGTAGTGGGAGGCAGCATTAGTTTTTTGGGGGGAGTAAGATCTACCCCCACCTCCACCCAAGAAGCTCCTAAAGATCCACCCCACCTTTTTTTTGGTTCATGTGGGAGGGACATGAGGTGAATCAATCATGCTGGAACAATTGACTATCAGAGCTGCCTGGAGCATCAGAGCTTAAGCTTCAGAAGGAAAAGCCTGAAACTGCATCCCTATACAGCACTTGTTTAAACAGCATTGGCTCAGCTTACATTCCTCTCCTGGTCACACATTTTCATAAATACATTCCAAGAGATGGAAAGTCCCTCCTGGTGGGAATATGATGTTATTCAGACCTGTCCTCCAACCTTTCCCCCACCACCTTACTCTGTATTTTTCATCAGCTGACACGTCAGTATAGCAAGAGGGTGCAGTGTATATTTTTTACTGAGCTTGCAGTTTTAAAGGAGTAGTCCACAGTCCACGCAGAATTTGCAAAAACATATGTTATGCAGAGTGTTTTGATTTGTATGTTAAGTCCTAGTGTGTCCCTCCCTCTGTCTGCTATTAGGATTTTTTCCTAAATTAGCCTATTAGCAGATACCTGAGAGCTAGCTAACTGGAGTTTCTGTGAGAAACCCCCTACTAAATTAAGCTCTAATTCACTATTGTTGTTTTATGTGTGTGTCAGGTCTACCTTGCAGGAATGTTTTAATTTTAACACTTTTAATTTCATCAAACTATACACAACCAGAAAAGCACAGAAATTGCCCAGATCATTAGCACTATAATTAGTTAAGACTCTAGCTATTTTCTTACAGAAAACCCACTCAGTTAGATTTCACGTATTTGCTAAACTATAAATGTACTTTTGGTACCAGCTTTCTATTAGGTAGAACTAGCATTTAGTTTGGATTTTGGTCTGTGACATGATTTTCATTTTTTTTTTACAAATGAAGTGTATGTATGAAGCTGCAGCCTAGAAACTGCAACATACTTTAATGTAACTTTTTCTCCTGTGTGTGGTATAGCATGAACACAACAAGATGACAGTGACTAGTTTAGCTACACATTTGATCCCATTTTACAATGGTTCACTGCACTACACATTTAGTAGCTTACATTCCTCTCCTGGTCACACATTTTCACAAATACATTCCAAGAGATGGAAAGCCCCTCCTGGTGGGTATATGGTGTTATTCAGACCTGTCCTCCAACCCTGCCCCCACCACCTTACTCTGTATTTTGCATCAGCTGAAGCACGTCAGAACAGCAAGAGGCGCCAGTGTATATTTTTTACTGAGCTTGCAGTTTTAAAGGAGTAGTCCACTCAGAATTTGTAAAAACATATGTTATGCAGAGTGTTTAGATTTATATGTTAAGTCCAAGTGTGTCCTTCCCTATGTCTGCTATTAGGAGTTTTTCCTAAATTAGCCTATTAGCAGACACCTGAGAGCTAGCTAACTGGGGTTATTTAGTGTAGCCCACTTTTTCAAGTAATAAAACAATATTCACCAACCTAAATAACTCGCACATACATATTTTTATACTTTATTAAAAAGATACTTCACATTTATAACCCCAAAAAATTGAAAATCATGTCATACAGCAAAATCAGCACTGACAGTTCTACCTATTAGAATAGAGGAGGCAGTATAGTGCGGTGGTCTAAGACTCTAAGCTGCAAACCTGGTGTCCTGGGTTTGAATCCCACAGCCTCCACATGCGTACTGTGTGTCCCTGAGCAAATCACTTAACTTCCTTGTGCTCCCAGGTCACACCTGTAAACAAGCTTTAGTGTGTCTCTCCTGCAAAAAAAAAAAAAAAGAATGCTGGAACCTACATTTACAGTTTAGCAAATACTTTAGAGCTAACTGAGTGAGTTTTCTGTAAGAAAACTGCTATAGTCTTTATTAAGTATAGCAGTGATGATCTGGGGCAATTTCTGTGCTTTTTATTGTTGTGCATAGTTTGATGAAATTACATTTTAAAATGAAAACACATATTACTGCTGGCTACACATGACACACCCAAAAAACACAAATAGGGAATTAGAGCTACTGTATGTAGTAGCTGTTTTCTTACAGAAACCCCAGTTAGGCAGCTCTAAGACATCTGCTAAATTGTAACTGTTCCCATTTGTGCTCACTGGATAAGAACAGTTACAAAGCTCTGCAGTTGTGAACTGATTTTAAAAAGCACTGCATATGCTAAATCTATGGGCCTGGCTACGTCATTGTCACATGAGACAAGGTGCATTGTAGGAGGCAGAAGACAATAAACCTATTTGTGATGGAGGTCCTCAGGGGTCGTAAAACTACCCTAAAGATAGCAGCCTAATTTAGGAAAACTCCTAATAGCAGACAGAGGGAAGGACACACTAGGACTTTACATACAAATCAAAACATTCTGCATAACATATGTTTTTGCAAATTCTGGGTAGACTATTCCTTTAATTGAGCCATCCCCAATCTGTATCCTTCCAAGAGCCACTTTGTGGTGTGCATACCAGCATGGTTATTCCACTCTTATTTACAGCTTTACACCTTTATCAGTTTTTAATTGCAATTGTGTCTAAATGCTCCACCATGTAGCCTCCAGTCTCCCACTCTACTTGCACGCATTGCAGCACTGTTTCACTGCATACAGGGAGATTGGAGGCTACCAGAACATATGCAGACGGCAGTGTGGAGTACAGGTGTGGGCTGCAGTACTGGGATGCTTCCAAATCACAGTAACCTGACAGCTGCATGTGCTCCCCCCGGTGTACCCCCATGTCCCCACCTAACCTACCTCTCTGTCTGCACTTGCCTCCCTGAGGGCCACCTCCTGATGGTATCTGTTTACTGTCCTTGATTTCTCTTCTCACTGTGCCAAATGTTGGGAGTACCCTGCCTGCCCATGTGTGATGTGGCAGCAATGCTACCTGCAGAGCAGTGCCAGTAGTGAACACAGACATTAGTGGAGCTCCTGAGTGCATCATGGAGCACTGCTATGGTGGACAGTAGATGTGTGGCACTGTGTACAGTGGAGCAGTGGGGTACACTGAAGGCAGTAGTAGAGGGTTTGCCTTCAGCCATACAGCAGCAGTTCATGAACATCTGTTGTGCCCAGGTGCCCTAATACTGGCAGAACTGATGCCATGTCTCCCCCCTCTCTCTCCCTGCCTCTCACCGACGTAGCCCCAGATTCCAACATACAGATCTCCCTCTCCCTCAAACTTCTCTCTGTCACCTCCACAACATAAGTGTGTCTCATAACAGTGAAATATGGTTATTTACATAATATGACTGTGCCATATACACAGTACTCCATAGGACATGTAGGAGGGCATCTCAAAATGCAGCTGTCATCAACATGTGCACCATGGGAAGTGCACTGTTACTACAGGGTTGAGACCACACACACTATCGCACTCAGTGTGGACAGGCTATAATGTTTTCAAACCATTATCTACACTATTCACTGGCAGTGTGGACACACTGTAATGTTTACAGACTATAGTGGTTTGAATCCATTACAGCTTTTTTGAGTGTAGTGTGGACAACTCCTGCATGTCCATGTAATTGTCTATCTTGCTATCAACTGCATGTATCGCTATTTTAACCTATTTCTAAAACAAACCTGCATATCACATTTACCTGCACTCTGAGCACATACTTAAACTGTACATATTTGTACTCCACTTCGGCATAGACCTCATACTTTCCTAATATTCCCATTATCATAAAGCATAACTACCTTGCCCTTATCGAAAGCGACCCCCTCTGAAAGTTACTATCACATTTTCTCTGCTAAGAGTCCATCATCCTTACACCTGACTTCCTGACATCAACACATTGCTTAAATATAACTTACATCACCTCATGGACAAAAACCCTGTTTCTCTAAAAAAAAAAAAAAAAAAATTTGTGTAAATAATCCCAAGGCTGAACATATGCCAGCGATTACTTTTTCATGTACTGCCACCTTCTGTACCATCATGGGGATTTGCATATGTTTCCCATAATGCTTTGCATTATTGGGGTATGTACAATTGTGTTCTCTTTAAAATTTGGCTGTCTGGCCAATATCATCCGGGATAACACATACATCAGTGGCATTTGCTCTGGGGTTGTTTTGTAAACCTACAGTGCTTCCTATTCCTTCCATTAAAATGTACACCTCCATGTATTTTCCTAATAACGTGTATGCCTTCCTTAGAACAGAAACTAAAACAAATCTTACTACTTACAAATCATTGTGTTGTTTCTCCATACCTCCTTAACAATTCCACACAACTTCACTGACTTCATTATGCAGCCGTGGTGGATCTGACCAGCACCTGTTTTTGTATTGACCAGCACTGACCTTTTTTGACAGGCTGTGATAATTGTTTTGGCCGAGAACAGTGACTTACCCTTACCCTTGAGGCAGTAGTTTTTTTTTCTTTTGTGTTGGTATTTAACAAAGACTATTATTATTTCTATTACTTTAATGTGTTTGAGAAATTTGTTTCCAACAATATCATGCTTTCTTCTTTTATGCTTTTGCAATATTTTCATTTCTCGTAATCTATAAAAGACAACTTCAATTGTTCCTGTTGTACATTTTTTAAAATGTTCCATCAGCCTTAAGCTATGTTGCAGTGTCAAAATAAAGTTACTTTACATTGACACAAACTCACTGTGTCAACACAAACTTACTTTCTGTGTATATGTCTTTCTGTCTGTCTAGCTATCTATCTGTCTGTCTATCTGTCTAGTTACTCATCTATGATGAGCTCACAAATAATTGCAAGTTTTTTTTTTCAAAACCTTATGGAATTTTAGCTACATTTCTAACTATTTATTGGATGTTTGTCAATGTTTTTGAGACATTTCTATAACATTTAACAAATTGTATAGTACCTCTTGACTTTCATGATTTTTTTCTAATATTTAATTGTCTTAAAATATCAGAAGATAATAAATGCTTTCTTGAAATAGTTCGGTATAGGTGGTAGAGTTATTGTATGCTGTATAATATTGGTTCTTTCTTTAGTTAAGAAAAGGGGTGAATGTAGCAATTAATTTCAGTTTATCCAGGGCAATACTAAGTCTGTGGTTCAGCATGCATGCATGTATTTCTATTTGTCAAGTGTGTTTTTTCATCAAATTAATTTTATTAGTTCATTTTATCCATCTGCATGATATGAGATCTAAGAATACGTACATATTAATTTTAGTTACTTGAAGCTACTTTTTTTATACTGCAAGAAGACCTAAATAAATGAGAACTAAATGACTGTATTTCCCAGATTTGTATATGTTGATCATCATGCAAGTTATACAGTATATTTATGATAGATCACTGAAATATGAATATTTTATGTCACCCGCAAGTTCTTTGTTTCTCATGTACACAAGAAGCAGTGTAGCCCACTGGCTAAAACACAGACCTTTGAACACAGGTGTTTCCTGAATCAGATCTCTAGAACCACATGCTCATTGTGTAACCAAGGGTGGTTTACCCCTCTGCTTCAGCCACCTATGAAAACCAGGTACAGTAGAAACTGAACCCACAGACAATAAGATATTGTATCTCAGCAAGACGGTCTTTCTTAAATATGTAATGTATGTATGTATATTTGTATGCATGGATAGATAGATAGATAGATAGATAGATAGATAGATAGATAGATAGATAACTTGATGGAAGAGGTAGAAATGAGTACTATGTATTTTTTAAAGCTAACACAACCTTTAATTTAATTTTATTTTTTATACTTGTTTGCTGTTGAGCATATAATGCTCATTTTCACAAGCAACAAGTACAATATTAAAACAGTCACAAATACAAAAACAATAAACAAAAGTATAAGGCAAACTACAATTAAACATGAATTTGACAAAAGATGTGCAGCCTATACAAAAACATTTTTGAAATATTTTTGAGATTTAATTACTGTATTGACTACAGGTCCACTTGTTTCCATCTGGCTTAAATTAGATTGATGAGATGCCATTTTTGGTATTTGTGATATAGTTCTACAAATTATTCTCTAAACATAATTAAAAATCAAAAGGCTTTTAAAGCAAAAAATGAAAAGGCTTTCACGTCTTCCTAATAGAATATGGTCTGTAAACATGAAAATAAGTAATTGTGTTGCCGTGGAATATAAAAGATGCTTCAGAAGCCATGGCTACTGCTGTTATGGCAACTTGAGCATGTTCAGCACTTGAAGAACACAAGATGTGTGCAGATCAATAGGAGGGAAAACAGAGCTGCTTATTTAGAATGATTTCTCAACCATTCACTCAGTGACAGAATTGGTCACTTATGCTCATTGCCAAAAAACAGAAATAAGGCAATAATGGAAATCCAGTAGTGATTTGTGAAGATGTACAGTAAGGTTAAGTTTTATATTGTGTAATGGCTATTTATCCACTTTTTATTTTATGGTTTACTTACTATGGAAAGTTCAGCTTTGGGTGGGATTGTAAGGTAAAAAAGACATGGGGGACTGTGCAGAGGGGGATGAGAAAAAGGCAGACATCCTGAAGAAATACTTTTGTTTAGTTTTTACAGAGGAAGGAGAAGGGGGAAGGTCCACAAAAAATTAACAGGGGCTTTGGAGCGAGGGATGTGGACACTAGTCCTTTTTCGGAGGAGACAGTCCTGAAGAGTCCTGAAGAAACTCACTAATCTGAAGGTGTACAAAGCAATGGGGCCAGATGGGATTCATCCAAGGGTATTGAGGGAGCTCAGGGAGGCACTGGCTGCACTTCTAACAGTCCTATTTCACAGCTCACTGGAAACAGGAGTGGTTCCAGAGGACTAGAGGTGGGCAGATGTAGTCCCACTTCACAAAAGTGGTAGCAGGGAAGAGGCAGGCAATTATAAATCATTCAGCCTGTCATTACTGGTGGGAAAGTTAATGGAATCACTGCAAAGGAAAGGATTGTGGAATATCTTGAATCAGTGGGTTACAAAACTTGAGACAGTATGGGTTCATGGGGGGTGGAGGTCATGTCAAACACATCTGATAGATTTCCTTCACTGGGTGACAAAGGAAATAGGTCAGGGTGGAGTGGTGGACATGGCCTTCATAGATTTCAGAAAGGCTTTCAATGCTGTTTCACATAGGAGACTAGTAAGCAAGATGGGTAACCTAATTGGGTCCAAAGGTGGTAAACTGGATAAGAAATTGGTTACGGGATAGGTGACAGAAGGTGATGGCAAACAGAGTTCATTTTGAGGAGGGGAAGGTGACCAGTGGAGTGTCTCAGGGATCAGTGCTGGGACTGGGCCTCTTTAATGTCTTTAGCCAGAAGGGAAGCTCTGCCTATTTGCAGATGACACCAAAATCTGCAATAGGGTGGACACTTGGAGGGAGGAGAGTGTAGAAAGGATGAGCAGAAAAGTAGAAGCATGGTCAAGGGTATGGCAGCTGGGTTTCAATGTGAAAAAGTGCAAGATATATGCATTTAGGGCACAGAAACCCGGGGGAGGAGTACAAAATAGGTGGCATGGTACTGACATCTACCAAGCAGGAAAGAGACTTGAAGGTAATCATATCCAATAACCTAAAGGTGGTCAGACAGTGCAACAAGGGAGGCAAGTGGGATGCAGGGGCGAATATGGAAGGGTATCACCAGCAGAAAGAGGGAGATGGTGTTGCCTCTGTATAGACTGTTGGTAAGACCCCACCTAGAGTACTGTGTCCAGTTCTGGAGACCACTTCTCCAGAAGAATATAGGCAGAGTGGAGGCAGTCCAGAGGATGGCAATGAAAATGATACAGGGTCTGCATCAAAAGCCCTATGAGAAGAGACTAAAGGACTTCAATATGTACACTCTGGAAAAGAGGAGGGATGGAGGGATGTGATAGAGACTTTTAAATACCTAACGAGGGCAAATAAGGTACAGAAGGGAAGTATTTTTCAGAACAAAAGGTGTTCAAGTACAAGAGGACATGTTAAGCTAAAGGGGGGGTAGATTAAGGAGAGATGTGACAAAATACTTCACAGAAAGAGTGCTGGATTCCTGAAATAGCCTTCCAACAGAGGTGGTGGGGCCAAAAACAGTGGTGGGTTCAAGAATACATGGCATAGGCACAAGGAAGTCATTGTGGAAAGGAAGGGGGAGTGAGAAAGAGCTGTAGATCAAGTAGGGTCTGTGGTGATAATGTAGGTAGGGAAAAATGGGCAGACAGGGTGGGCCATGCCGTCCTTATCAACCATCAAATTCTATGTTTCTGTGTAACTGAGTTGAGCATCTCAGTTTAAATGGGGTCCTAATTCTACTCGGTTTCAGTCTCAAAAGTCTGCAACACAGGAGGCTGTAACTTATTCTAGGCCACATAGTAAGCTACTGTCTATTGTGGGATTTAAGCATCTGAGCTACTCTTTCACAGTTCAGTGCTCTAAATCATTAGCTTCATTTACAAAGATAGTTGAAGAGTACAGTATATGTGAAAATAGTTTGCAGAGGCAGTGTGGTTTAGTGGTCAGAACACGAGCTGGGGAACTGGGAGATCACAAGTTCAAACCATTTTAGAGCCAGGTGCCAACTCACAGTGTGGTTGTAGGCATATCCCTTAACCTCTCAGTGCTCTAGTCCATCCAGCTGTGGAAATGGGTAGAAGCAGGACCACACTAGAAACAAAATGTTACATATCATATTAGTGAACGGACAGGGAAGATGGAGGGTTGCCTGAGACCAGTTAAGGTCTGTGAGGCCAGATGAAGCAGGAACCCTTTTGGTAGACTGGGTGGGCCAATCTGTTCTTTTCTGCTGACAAATTCTATGTTTCTGTCTCAGCTGGGTTATCCCGAGTAAAATAAATTGAAAAAAAAAGCTGAATTTGTACCATTGCTTGCTATGTGGATTCATCAAAAGTACTAGGTACACACTTCCAGAATTACTGTTGCAATATCCAGTCTGAGAATGCTTGTGACAGCCTCCTGCTGCCTCATACAGGCCAATAAATGTTTATTTCAGAAAAGTTAAACATACAACTTAAAATCCAGCCATAGCTTCAGCTGTCTGGGAGAAAGAGTACGAAGTGTTAGACATCAAAAGCCTGAAGTGTCTGCAGCATGAACTAATGTACTGTAGCTTAGTTTGTTTATTTATTTATTTGAAACTACTCCTACAAGGATAACCCCATGAGATGCAGCATCTTGTTTATATGGGGTCCCAGGGAGCATAGCAGCTGTCAGCAGTAACATTATCCAGCAGGAATAGTTTCATACAGGCTAAAGTATACAAGGCAATAAAACAAACTGTAAAGGCAAGTACTGTACATCCAAACCGTAATCAAAGCAAGCTAACAAAGTGGGGTCACAGGCAGGGAAGCAGGAAACTGTAACATCGAAGGTATTTCAGATATATTTCTCTGTCAACTATATTGAGGTTAGGCTGCTACTTTTAGTATTGCTTAACTTCTGAAAGCTTATCATACATTTTGTGCTAGTTTAACTTTGTTGCTGCCAACTTGGCCAGCAGTTATCATGGCTAATTCCACAATAGGGCCTCTGGAGAATGTATCTGTTATTAACCAAAGCCTCACCTAGTGCACACATTGCAAACTGTTTGATTTTGTCATTGACATGCCACCAATGGCCCCATTTTTTTAGAAACATAGACTTTGATGGCAGTTAAGGACCGCATGGCCTACCTAGTCTGCACATTTCCCTACCCATTGGATAAGCTGCAGATCCTAGTTAACCAACAGTCTACTTCTTTCTACCCCCCCACAAGAATTGCTGTATGTCTGTCCCGTGCATTCTTGAATTCCCCCACTGCTTTTGACCCCACAACCTCTTCAGTAAGGTCGTTCCATGTGTCCACCACCCTCTCTGTGAAAAAATACTTCCTCACGTTGCCCCTGAGCCATCCCCCCATTATCTTCAAATTGTGTCCCCTTGTTCTTGCACATCTCTTTTTCTGAAAGATGCTACCCTCTTGGACTTCTTTGATTTCCTTGAGGTACTTAAAGTTTCTGTGATGTTCCCCCTCCCTCCTTTCCTCAAGGGTATACATATTAAGCTCCTTTAGTCTCTCTTTGTATGGCTTCTGTTGCAGACCCTGCACCATTTTAGTTGCCCTCCTCAGGACTGCCTCAATCCTGTCTATGTCCTTGTGGAGATAGTGTCTCCAGAACTGGATGCAGTACTCCAGATGGGGTCTCACCAACTGTCTGTACAGAGAGACAACAACTTCCTGTTTCCTACTGGTGATGCTGCGCCCTGTACATCCCACTATCCCCCCAGCCATCCCTACTGCCTTCTCACATTGCTGGCCCACCTTTAGGTCATCTGATATGACTACCCCAAGGGTCCCTTTCCATTTTTTTTGCATCATATGTTTATTCATTTTTGCAATAAACAAGATTACAAACAGTACATCAAAACCAAGGACCAGACAATTACAGACAACATTAAAACACAATATGTACAATCAGATCCAGGTCCAGCCTTAATACATTCCAACATATTTTAAATTAAATCAAAAGTTCACTTATACAGATTTAAATTTATCTAAAAGACACAAATTAAACCTCACCTTTCCATTTTTGTTGTTGTTACTACCCCCCCCCATTGTGTACTCTTCCCCTGGGTTTTTGCAACTGATGTATCTACACAGATGAACTTGAAATAAAGCTTTGTAAATTTAAAGGTGAAATAAAAACCTTACACAAAATATGAAGTCTCAAAGAATTCATTGATATTTTTTTGTCAAGCAAGCCCAACTATCATACCCCCTTACACACATCTTGATGATGCTATAACCAATATTAGCAAATTGGGGCTTACAGGAAAAAAAATTAACAAGAGATGTGGATGATTTATTGGATAATGACTGGACCATTGTGGGATCTGACAGGGGGCCAAAGAGGGGTAGATGAACTCTGTATCTACCATCTTCAACTAACATGGCACTATCCAATTGATTCTTTCCAGTACGGGATGACGTCCCACCTCTGCCTCCACTCATTGTTGATACCACCCCTGAACCAAATGTACCTATCCAATTCTGCAAAAATTAATGCCAAAGCTAATATGACATCAATGTATTTATGCCTCTAACCACTATCTGAAAATCTTACGCCACTGCCTCTGCCAGACATAGCACAATCTAATGATGTTAGGGATGTAGTTATTCTAGGCGACTCTATCATGCTGTACGCTGAGAGAACAATAAGGAACATGTTATGGTAAACTGTTTCCCAGGAACAAGAATATGTAACATCATGCAGATGGCACCTACAATACTTAAAAGAGCAGAATGAAAATCCAGTGGTTGTGATTCACATTGGAACCAATGATACTGGCCACAAACACAGACATAAGGAATTATTTTATTAAACTACTGTGGGTGAAGCACTTAAACAAAATAGCTGTGATGCCTTCATAAGCAAAATATTGCTGGTTCTTAATTTGTCTAAGGGAAGACAGCATGCAATACTACAGATGAATACATGGTTAAAGGGATGGAGTAAACAGCAGGGGTTCAAGTTTATTAACAAATGGCAACATTTCGGATGGATAGCTCATGCTACCAGAGGGGAGGTCTGCATCTAAAACATAAGGGTAGTAGTTATATATAGATACATAGATACATAGACAGTGTCGGCAGATAAGGGCCTATGGCCCACCCAGTCTGCCCATTTCAGTTTGTTTTCCTAGAAGTCTGTTGCCCCTTACCCCTGACCTCCAGAATTCCTTTATGTCCATCCCATGCATTCTTAAATCCCGTGATTGTTTCAGCCCCCTCCACTTCCTCTGGCAGGGTGTTCCACTTGTCCACCACCCGCTCTGTGAAGAAATTCTTTCTCATGTTTCCTCTGAATCGTCCTCCCTCCAACTTCATCCCATGCCTTCTAGTCCTGGAACATCTTTTTCACTTAAAAATAGTGTTTTCCTGCACCCTGTTCCTCCCTGTAAGATACTTGTATGTCTCTATCATATCCCCTCTCTCCCTCCTCTCCTCCAGGGAGTACATGTTCAGTTCCTTCAACCTGTCTTCATAGGACTTCATAGGACATAGGTTATCTAGGTAGAAATATACACCTACTTACTTTGAATCATTTTTTATAACTCTGAATAGGCCGGACATGCAATGAAGTTTTGGGGGAGTTTATTATTTACTAAATTTTGTTGACCCAGTAGGCCCACTGAGACTAGAAGTCCCTTTCTCAGGGGTGACGGGGATGCAGATGGTAACCAACTGAAATTGAACCAGATTAAGCTGTTGGTGGTATCTGTAGTGAATGGGGGAAATTTGGCTGGGACACCGGGAACATTCCCCTACTCTTTTTGAGGAACCTCGGTTTAACATCTCATCCAAAAGAGGGCACCTCAGGAGAGCAGCACCCCCCTCATGCTGCACTACTGCAGTATTTGGATTTTAACCCAAGTGCCTGGTATGGGGACTAGAACCCACAGCCTTCTGATCTTCCAGCCTCAGAGGTGAGTGTGCAACCTACTGAGCCACTGACACTACCTGCTGAACCCTTGCTACTTAACAATTTAAGAGGGATGTGAGGAAATAGTACATCACTGAAAGAATGGTAGATGCCTGGAACAGACTGCAAGCAGAAGTAGTAGAGTTAAAAACAGTGGGGGGCATCAAGCATGCAAGGGCAGGGAACATCAAGGCAGACTGGGTAGGCCAAGCTGTCCTTCTCTGTGGACAAATTCTATGTTTCTGCTTAGGGGTTTTAGAGACAACATGCCCAGCTGAACTACCTAATGCAGGAGTTACTTCAGATTGTCTTCCTGAGGAAACAAGTAATTTTTCTAACTGGAAAATCATATTTTTTAATGCTAGAAGTCTCAATAATAAAATACCAGAGTTGGAGCTTGTTCTAAATTTAGAGGAACCTGATATACTAGATGCCGTGAAAACCTGGTGGAATAGTCAGGATGACTGGAACAAGCATCTTAATTGTTGTTTATTACATCAGAAACATAGGAAATTATAAAAGAGGGTGGTGTGTTACTTTTTGTTAAACAAATACCATTATCAGTAAAGAATATCGGGTCTCAACTATCAATAATTGCTTATCAAAAAATAATCAAAGGATATTTCTGGGAATCTACTATAGCCCTCCCCCCCCAATTGTACCTCTGTGAAAAAATGAAATATTGACCAGTGAAATTTTGACTAAAAGCTGTAAGAATGACATTATAATTATTGGTGAGTTCAGTAATCTGGGTATAAACAGGGAAATGCACCATGTTTTTAATCCACTAGAGAACATTTTCTAAAACATATTAAATTAATCCAACCTCACTTAATTTGTAGATAAGTACACTATAATAATTCAATTAGGTCATGCCAGACCAACCTCATTTAATTTTTTGACTGAATGACAAAGGAGGTGGCGGGGAGGGGGGCAGTGGACATGGCTCATCTGGTCTTCAGCAAGGCCTTCGGTGCTGTGCCACATAGAAGGCTATTAAACAAACTGGGGAATATTGGAGGGGCAGGATAGTAGTATGGTGGGTGGGTGGGTAATTGGCTGGGTGGCAGGACACCGAGGGTGGTCATAAATGGCTGTCACTCCACAGTGGGAAGAGTGACCAGTGGGATACTGCAGGGATCAGTGCTGGGGACCGGTCCTATTCAACATCTTCATCAGTGACATTGTGCAGGACATAGAAGACAGAATTTCCCTGTTCACTGATGACACGAAGCTCTGTAACAGAGTGGACACACCAGAGGCTGTGGACAGAATGAGGAGGGACCTGCAGAAGCTTGAAGAATGGTTGAAGGTTTGGCAGTTGAAATTCAATGCAAAGAAGTGCAAAATAATGCATATGGGGCACAAAAACCCTGGAACAACATATCAGTTGGGTGGTGAGGATATAACATGCACCAAGCAGGAAAGGGATCTTAGAGCTATCATCTCTGATGACCTCAAGGTAGGGGAAACAGTGCGACAAGGCAGCAGGTAAAGCAAATAGGATGCTGGGATGCATAGGCAGGGGCATTACCAGCAGGTAAAGGGAGGTCATAATTCCACTATGCAAGACACTAGTGAGGCCCCACCTGGAGTACAGTTCTGGAGATGTTACCTATGTAAGGACATAGACAGGGTGGAGAAGGTTCAGAGGAGGGCAACAAAGATGGTATAGGGATTGCATCACAAGTCCTATGAAAACAGGCTGAAGGACTTGAATATGTACTCCCTGGAGAAGAGGAGGGAGAGAGGGGATATGATAGAGACATACAAGTACTTTTAAGGGAGGAACAGGGTGCAGGAATACACTATTTTCCAGCAAAAAAGATGTTCCAGGACTAGATGGCATGGGATGAAGTTGGATGGAGGGTGATTCAGAGGTGAAATAAGAAAGAACTTCTTCACAGAAATGGTGGTGGACTAATGGAACACCCTTCAAGAGAAAGTGGTGGGGGCTGAAACAATCGCAGGATTTAAGAATGCATGGGATAGATATAAGGGGAATCCTGGAGGTTAGGGGTAAGGGGCAACAGACTTCTAGAAAAACATAAAGGAAATTTACAAGCTCAAATGGGCAGACTGGGTGGGCCATAGGCCCTTATCTGCCGACAGTATCTGTGTATCTATGTAATAATATACTTAGTGTAATACTACGTAAGAAAGAGGATCTTCTCCTAAACTGGCCAGTGGGAAAAACCTTCCCTACCTCAGACCATAATACTATCACATTCATAGTTAAAAAAGGGGTTTGAAAAAACAAGGATGAAAGCATGTATTACAAGTATACCAAAAGCAATCAGGCCATAAAACAAGAATTTGAGAAATGGGACTAGGAAAGTGATTTTAAGACTATGTTGAAAAAAGGCATCTTTTAAAAAACAAAATTAATATCATCAAGGGTCTTTTTGTACCATCTACTAAAATCTGTAATGATAAGGGTAAAAAAACCACTGTGGCTAATTAAAAAAAAAATTAAGTCTGTTAAACCATAAGAGGTACAGCTTGTTGGTGCAGCGCTAGTGCTACTGTTCATGACACCAGTGATTCATAACCAGGAGCTATCTTGGGTCATTGAGGGCTGGCTAGAGCAGGAGGATTGAGCATCCTAGCAGATGTTGTCCTCTGGGGAGGAGGGAGGGAGGGATGTATCCTCTGTCACAACACAGCCACCTCGGTGACCACAGGTGACAGTGTGGCTGGAGGAACAAGCATGGGAGGAAGTGGAGGCAGATGCTGACGTGCTGACCTGCTCTGTGTGCACACATCATGGCATCATCACACACGATGCCTCGGGACTGGGGGGGGTGGAGAAAATGGATAATGTACCCTGGCACTGGGGGCAAGCAATCTCAGTATATCTGACCCCCTAAACCTTGACCCGACTTGCTCCTGCAAAGGACCACTAGCATCCTGTCATGGAGTGGCCCCACCCTTGTCAATGACGGGGGGGCTATCTAAGACTCCAGTTCAGTCCAAGCAGAGGAGCTGAAGTAAGTGGCAATAAGGGGGTCAAGGCACCAGTGAAAAGGAAAGGGGCTTAAATAGAATAAAAAAGAAAATTAAGGGTCATCTTATAATAAAATGAAAACATCTAACAGCATGAGTACTAGAGATGTTTTTTTTTTTTTGCTCCCACCCTGTGCCCTGGCCAATCTCTCCTTCAGGCCCCTCATGGACCTCTTCATCCCAGCAACTCCTGACCTCACCACCCCACATCGCAGCCAGCCCAGGTAACCCCAGTGTATTCCTTCACCAGGAGGGTCCCTTACTTCCGAAGGGGGTGAGCCTTACAGCCTGTTCCAATGATCCTGGGTGCTGCTGAGGTGGCAGATGAGGGTCCAGGAGTTCGGCAATGATGGTCCGGAGAGGCCATCACCCGATCAGCCAGGGCACCATTTTCCTATTTTCTCCCCGGGGAGTGACGTGCCACTGATGTCATGGTGTATGCCGACATCTGCCACTCCCCTATTGCACTGGGGCCTGATGTCCTGCTGTGCTCCCAGCCTCTCCCAGGTACCAGCAAGCACTGGACCACATCTCCACCATCCCCCTGGAGAAGGCAAGCCATCGCTGGATGCTCCATCCTTCTCCCCCGGCTGGCCCTCCAGCATCCTGGGTTAGTTCCTGGACCCGGGTTGCTGGCGTCGCAGATGAGATGGGTTTCTGACAATTCAAAAAAAATGCAAAAAAGGAGATCTGCAGAGAAAAATGCAAACCTGAGCAAAACTTAATTCTAGGGACATGGATATGTTGTTCATCCACACTCATTGGCAGGTATCCTTGCCGCTTTAAATCTTGCCGGAAGGTCTTCAAGCTTGCTCCTCCCACCCACCGGTGGTATAACCTCGGCTCCGCCCCCATGACCAGATCTTCCTTAACGCTTGGAAGCTCAGGTTCCCTCCTAACGCCTCGTGCTGTGACTGGTTCCTATTCTCCGTTTGCGGATTTAAAAATAAATTTTGCAAAAAAGACTTCAGTCTTCTATCCCTCGCGGCTGCGATGGACAAATCGACTCCCGGATTTCGGAGATGCCCATGCGGGCAGAAGATGTCTCGGACGGATCCACACTCCACGTGTGTCTACTGCTTAGGCCTTGAGCACGACCCGCAGGCTTGCGACCTGTGCTCATCTTTCTCGGCCTACGTCCTCGAAGACCGTGCTGCCCGATTGCAACTGGGCCGTCCCGAGAAGCGTTTCCCTCCGGTGAAGTCCAAGGAGGCCCGTTGGCGGTGTCCGCGGCGCGATTTCTGGCGGATCAGCTCGAGCGGATGGTCGCCTCGAAGGAGGAGGCGCGGGCAGACTTTTCCTCGGCCGCTGCATTTATCCCGGCCTCTGGGTTCTTCCTACACGGCTTCTTTTAAGGAGCTTTGTCTGTCCCTCTCCACTAAAGGAGAAGGGCCTGTGTCTGCTGGACCTTATTCTCGGTCCAAAAGAGGGACAGGGTAAGTCCCTCCGTCGACGCTCTTGGGAGCGGGAAGGTCCTCTCCCGGGCGTCGACCGTCCGGCTTGTCGACCGCTCGGCTCGCCACTGGCCTCCACGGTGTCCCCGTCAGGTCAGTTGACCGAGACTCCACCGATGAAGCTCGAGATTTTTCTCGACCCATTGGACGGGCTGTCGCCTTTAGCAGCCGAGATTCCCCTCTCCCCGGTTCCCCCGGGAGGAGTTGAGGATCCCGTGGGCTCGCCTATGCCTCCGGTTCCGGAGCCCTAGGATGGACCATCCGAGCTGAAGGGAGTGCCGGTTCCGGCCGACACCTCCCCGCACCGACCTCGGAAATTCCGGGACTCTCGGTCTCGGTCTCGGACCTCTTCGCGGTCCAGCCGATCCCACCGTCATAGGCGGTCTCGGTCTCGGCACCGCGGTAAGCGGCGTCGCCGCTCGTCCTCGTCCTCCTCCTCGGATGAGGGGAGGCTTCGGCGTAAATTACGTCGACGGTACGAGGACCTTATGTTGCAACAGCTCCTCCTGGCCGGGAATAAGCCGACCCGTCGCCTTTCCCGGATTAAGTAGGCTGTCACGGGCGGCCGACACAACCCCTCGACTTATCGAGGAGCTTATACCCAGGCGGTTGGTCGGCCAAACCAGCTGCTCCACCGATTCCGGTGGAACCTCCGCCTCCACAGCCACCAATTGGGGCTCCGACCAAGATTCTCGGTCGGCTAAGGGTCTACCCATCGGCTGTCAGTTACCCTCACTCCCGACCGACCTCGGCAGGTGAAGGGTGGCTCAGGCCAGAGGCAGCTCTTCGAGGATTCTTCCGAGTCCGAAGATGATTCCTCCTTTTTCTCCAAGCGACTGGACTTGGAGTCTTCAGGAGGTCAGTCAATGGACGATAGCCCGTCGTCCTTCCTAGGACTGCTTCGGCTCATCTCGGAGTCTACCGGGATGGAGCTCGAACCCGTTTCCAAACGGGCCAGGTATCCCCTCACGGAGATTCTGGACCGAGGGGATTCTCCGACGGAGGCCTTTCCGGTGGCCGAGGCCATAGTGGGTCCGGCACTGGAGCTTTGGCAGCGCCCTGCTTCCTGCCCTGCACCTTCGGCCAGGATGGCCAGGAAGTATGCGGTCCCTACCGGTTCCTTGTCCGGTTTTTCGGAACACCCCTCTGCTGAGGGGTTGGTTACCGACAGCGTTTTCCGGCGCGCCGGCAACGCCAGGGATGTGGACAAACCTCCTGACAAGGAGTCCAAGAAATTGGACTATGTCGGGCGAAAAGTCTACGCTCGTCCTCTCTCGGCCTCGTCAGGCCAGTTCGGCCGTCCTCATGGCACATTTTCTCATGCCCTGTTGGGCTCCCTGGATGAGGTCATCCTCATCTTCCCGCCCGATCTGCAGACTACGGTTAAGCAGGTGCGGGACCAGGCAAGGCAGTGGCCAAACAAGCAGCTCCAGACTGCTTTGGATATAGGGACTCATGTGCCAGATCGGTGGCGGCCGCGAGTGGCTGTCGTCGTTGAGGCTTGGCTGAGGATATCCACCTTTACTTCGGATACCCAGCACAAGTTGGCGGATGTTCCCTTTTTGGGGACTGACCTCTTCGGCCCTGGGGTGGAAGGTCACCTGCAGAGGATCGAGAAGTCCAATGCCACCTTGGACTCGGTCTCTTCCGCTCAGAAGGACAAAGGCCGCAAACCACAGCCTAAGCCCTTTCGTCCTTCTGTGCCCCCGGCGCGCCCGGCCCAGCAACGTCAGGGCCAGCAGGCTTGGCCTTGGCATCCCAAACCCAAGCCGCCAGCTTCTCTAACAGGAGGCAAGGAGGAAAGGGCCCAGGAGGTCCCTCGGCGGTCCCTCCTCCAAGCCTGCCCAGTGACGGGCTGAGGGTGTCACCCCATCCCCGTCACCTACCCTGGTCCCCGTGGAGGACGGCTCCGCACTTCCGCTCCGCCTGGTCCGCTGTTACCACGGACAGGTGGGTCTTGAGAGGTGGTGGGAAGAGGCCTGCCTCTGGAATCGAGCAGGCACCACCCTTCAGAGCGCGCCCTCGGGGCCGGGATCCCAGCCTCACTGGCGGCTCGTCGAGCCGACAGCTCTCCTCCTCCAGAAGGAGGTGGTAGAGAGGTGGTGGACCCTCCTTCAGACCCAGGGTTTGTGTCCAGGTACTTCCTGGTTCCGAAGCAGACGGGGGCTGGCGCCCATTCTCGACCTACGACCTAAACAAGTTCCTAAGGTCTCGAACCTTCAGGATGGTCACTTGGCTCAGATAATACCATCCTTGGAGCAGCGGTGTGGTTCTGCTCTCTGGACTTGCAGGCCGCGTTTTCACGTCCCTATCCGTCCTGTCTCACCAGAGATTCCTTCGCTTCCAGCGGAAGGATCCTCTTCGAGTTCCAAGCCATGCCCTTCGGCTTGTCTCCAGCTCCCAGGGTCTTCACCAAATGCATGGCTGTGGTGACAGCATTCCCTTCGGCGCCCGAGGTCGGGTGTACCCTTACCTGGACGACTGGCTGATAGCAGCTCCCTCCAGGAAGGAGGTGGAGTGGTCAGAGATCTGGCCCTCCAGGTCTGCTCTCAACTGGGCCTCCTTATCAGGAGGCCAAGTCGAACTTCGAGCGAAGCAGGTGATTCTATTCATCGGGCGCGGCTCGACTCTCTTCGAGCCAAGCCCGCGGCTCCCAGCGGACAGGGCCAAGGTTCTTTCCTCCTTTGCCCGATCATTTCTGGTTGGGCAATTGCACTCCGGGACTTCCTGCGCCTCCTGGGTCTCATGGCGGCCTGCACCAGCGTGGTCCGTTGGGCCGGCTGGAACATGCGTCCCCTTCAGTGGGGACTGGCCAGCCAGTGGTCCAATGTCTGCGATCCCTTGGACCAGCTTGTAGTCGGTGACACAGGGATATGGAGCGCTCTCCAGTGGTGGACCGTTCAGATCATTTGCAGGAGGGGCATCCGTTAAGTCCGCCCGAGCCGGCGGTCTCTCTGTCGACCGATGCCTCTCTGATGGGTTGGGGTGCCCATCTGGGGAACACCGGGCTCATGGCCTCTGGTCCAGCAGGAGTCCGATGCCACATCAACCTGCTGGAGCTCGGCGGTCCGCCTAGCTCTCACCGCCTTTGTCCGTTCCTCCGGGGTCAAGTGGTCCGAGTCAGGCGGACAATACCACGATATGTACTATCTAAACCGCCAGGGCGGGGCGCTCCATGCTTCTATGCAGGCTCTCCGCATTTGGTCCTACTGCGCAGCCTGGAGGCGGATCTCCTAGCCATTCACGTGGCAGGAGCCTCCAACACCCTGGCCGATGCCCTGAGCGGATAGGGCTGCATCCCAGTGGTCTCTCCTGCCGGAGGTAGTACAGCATCTGTTCTCCCTTTGGGGCACACCTCAGGTGGACCTGTTTGCCTCAGGGGCAGCGAAGCTGAGTCTGTTCCATGCCCGCCCCCTCAGCAGGGCTCGCTGCAGGGGATGCCTTCTCGAGGCAATGGACCCCAGGCCTCTTTATGCCTTTCCCCATTTCCCTTGATCCACAAGGTGCTTCTCAAGCGAGGAGGGACAAGGCGCAGGTGATTCTGATAGCCCCAGACTGGCCTCGCCAGTTCTGGTACCCAGATCTCCTCAGTCTCAGCTCCAGGACTCATGGCAGCTTCCAGCTCGCCCAGACCTGCTCTCAGTCAATCAGGGAAGGTGTTCCATCCGGACCTTCAATCCCTGCACCTGACGGCCTGGTTCCTGAGCGCTAGAGTTCCAGGCCTTGGGTCTTTCCGACGAGGTCCTCAATGTAGTTGAGGCGTCCCGTAGAGTCGACCAGAAAATGCTATGCCTTCAAATGGAAAAGGTTTTCCATTTGGTGTCAGGAACAAGGGCTTGGACCCTTCCTCCTGTTCCTTGGCAAGCATCTTGGACTATTTATGGTCCCTTTCTAGTCAGAGGCTTGGGTCAGCCGACCCTAAGGGTGCACCTGGCAGCCATCTCTGCTTACCGGGGCGGGCCGGAAGCAGTCAGTGGCGCAGGAGAAGGTGGTCTGGCGCTTTTCAAGAGCCTTGATCACATTTCCTCCAGTCGGAACCCCCACCTCCGTGGGATCTACTGCTGGTACTGGCAAAGCTCATGGGCAAGCCATTCGAACCTATGCACAGGTGTGCTCTCTCTCACCTGTCGTGGAAGACCGCCTTCTTGGTGGCTATCACGTCAGCCAGAAGGATTGGAGAGCTCCAGGCGCTTTCCATCGAGTCTCCTTACCTGGTCTTCCACAGGGACAAGGTTGTCCTGCGCCCCCACCCGAAATTCCTTCCGAAGGTGGTGTCGGAGTTTCACCTTAACCAGGTGTTGACTCTGCCGGTGTTCTACCCCAATCACACCTCGGAGGCCGAATATGGGCTCCATACTCTGGACCCTGAGAAGGCTCGCTTGTGTATAAGGGAGGCGCCACGGCTGAAATTGGGAGAGGTTCGCCAGCT